>JAODUO010000217.1:60000-85000 GCA_025642075.2 Ridgeia piscesae | reverse complement strand
AATTATACATATAAATATACACACACATGCACACACACCTCAAAGAAACACACAGATACACACACACACACACACATATAACACGTACACACACACACACACACACACACACACACACACACACACACACACACACACACACACACACACACACACACACACACACACACACACACACACACACACACACACACACACACACACACACACACACAACACACAACAACACCACAACACACACACACACAACACACACACACACACACACACACACACCACACACACAACTCACGACTCTATCCCATGATCCCTCTGGTAAATTCCTGCTGACGTCCCTGAGTGATTTCAGCCTGAAACATGCAAACCTAACTGAGATATGCACGCACGTACTCACGCACGCACATCCACAGTATCACGTATTTAACAATTACCACATCGTCTAACACCCGCATGCACATCCCCAATATAACGTATTTTAACCCAATGCATTGCGTTAAATACTTAACATAATACACATTACGTTAAGTACTTAACATAATATATTAATGACAACCAGAGCCATGACAGTCCACGTGCTATATTCGTTCCGTCAGTTACGTCGCTCCGACGTTGTACTCGCGTCAGCAGGTGTAGACTCGACCGGGACTGGGCCCGTAAGCCGCCTGGCCATTAGCCGGCGACACGTCGGCCCGGCACGCCGCCAGAGTTGCCGCCGACGGAGTCGCCCCTGTCTCCCGGCCGCGACGAGTCGACGCTCAACGCACTCGCACACGCCTGCCCTCTGTCCGCCAGTCAGACGGGACGAGACGACGCGAATGGACAACTCCGCCGCAAGGTGGCTGTAATGACGGGGGCGTGACAATGACGTCAATGACGACGACAGTTACGATGACACGGGTGTCGCGGTAACAATGTTAACTAGGAGTCTGACTGCGCAGGTGATGGCGACGACTGTGAGATGTGGACAGACGGAAGGTCACGTGACTGACGTGGCGGTGTCAGCAGTCACGTGGTGTTACATTGAGCAATGAGAGATACTTTCAACCTAGCCACTTTCAGATATTAAGTTTGTTCAGGTAATATACTGTAACGGTCATAACGAAATGTATAACAATTGTTTCCGAAATGTAACAACAAGTTGTATCTTAAATATTATTCCACAATGCTAGTTTTTCAGACACAAATAAAACGAAACCCGATTGTTAGCATTTGGAAATAACCACCCGTGGACAGACAGAGAATCACGTGACTTGCGTGCACACATTACCAATCACGTGATGTTACACTGGGCAATGAGAGAGCTTTTCATCTGAAACCAATGTTTCGGTAATACACAAGAACTATTGCAATCAGTCAAGCCGAAATTTGCCGTCGTGTTGTCAACGATTTGTCTCCGGTGTGTCACCGTACTTACGATAACATCTCGCTGTAAACTTTTGGTTCACGCGCGTTAGAAAAGCATTCACTCTTTCTCTATTTTTGTTTATCTGCACTTCGCACCTCTTTGATTCGCAATTTACAATAACTTTAGTGGCTTCTGTGATAGCGACTGTCAAGTCTTAATAGGAATCACAGATCCTTCTATTTCTTTTACAATGATAATGTTATCTTCTGTTGGAACAATATCTTGTTTACTTTATACGTTGAACTGTGACAACAGTATCCGTAAAAAGATATGTTGGTTAAAATCATGTGTTTGTATAAAACACATCGTAATTAATTAAGATGGGGTATATTATTCATGTCAATGTTATGTTTATCCTAAGTTAAAACAAAATGAAAACGGTGAAGACAAATAATCTAAGAAGTGACGTAAAATTATGATGACGTCACGCGCTCTTGTTGTGTACGTAACTGCTGTGATTTCGATTCATCAGTTTATTGTGAATATTTAAATGAAAGTTTAACAATCTAAACATTGTTAAGAAAAAAAATATGCGGTGATTGGCGAACATCTGGTCAACCGTTAACTGTAAGAAATAATGATATTTGTATTTCACAGATTGTGCAAGAAATCAGTGTTTGACATTTTGCTCTCAAGCAAATTGTGATGGCTACGCATATAAATACTCGAATCTTCGTAATACATACGCATAGTGGCCTAACACAAAGGTAGGTCCGTTTGGTATGCCCTATAGCAGACCCCCTTTAACGAGTTTTCTAAAGACCATCAATAAATACAAACATAAGACACAAACAATAAATTTAATGTATAACGATTGGTTTATGCATTTCTATACTACAACAAGTTATACCTTAATTATTACTCGATGATGCTAATTGTTCATAAACATCATGCCAAATAATATGAATCCGTATTGTTTGTATTTGGAAATAATCGCAGCTAGAATTTTAACATTTGCCAAATTGACAGCGTTTTTAGAATGCGCTTCAGTTCATCGTGCCGCGTTGAAGTAAATCACTTCGTCAGTCTCCCAGTAAGCGCTTGCTATATTTAGAATTTCGCTGTCGGTTCTGTGTTCATTACTGTTGTTAATTAAGATTGCTAATTACAGACCAACTGGCAACCCGACGTGTAGCCCTCCCGCAGGAATCGAAACAGCTACAGCGAGATTTACCGCTTCTAAATATAGCATTTTCCCGGAAAGCGGTTTGTGGGTTTGAACAGTCAAACAATGTCAGTAGGACCATATGCCTTTGTAGGTAGGTTGCTGTGTTCGTTTAGAAGAACCCCCCCCCCCCACGGTATGCGGGAAACAACGCTGGTGTGGTAGTTGACTACGCTACTTCTGGAAGATATTTTAAGAAAATGTGTATGAAAATCAGCAGGGTGGTGTGTGTGTGTGTGTGTGTGTGTGTGTGTGTGTGTGTGTGTGTGTCGCGCGTGTGTGCGCGTGTGTGCGCGCGTGTGTGTGTGTGTGTGTGTGTGTGTGTGTGTGTGTGTGTGTGTGTGTGTTCGTTCGTTCGCTCGCCCGCTCGCTCGTGCGTGTGTGGTTGCGTGCGTGCGTACGTGCGTGCGTGCGAGCATGCATGTGCATGGATGTATACGTGTGA
This sequence comes from Ridgeia piscesae, assembly GCA_025642075.2. Lineage (NCBI taxonomy): Eukaryota > Metazoa > Annelida > Polychaeta > Sabellida > Siboglinidae > Ridgeia > Ridgeia piscesae. The sequence continues at coordinate 81,985 of JAODUO010000217.1, read as the reverse complement.
GCGTTGCTGTGAATTTTTTAATGAATCTAATGTTATGGCATTTTAGGCGTGTTGGTAAATTTTACGAATCTCCTCCGGCCAGACATGCGCGGACAACGGTCAACATCGTTCCGATGCAACCAGTGTTGCGAATGACGGCCGCGATGACGCATTTGAAGGTCACGCACGCAGGGCCCAGTTCAAAAGAGTCAGGGAACAGGCTTAAAAACAAACGACACAACTCGTTAACGAACAGTCTTCACGTTTGTCAATCGACAAATTAACATGCCCACTGCAGGAACAATCGATACGGCGTTGCTACTCCCTCGGTGTTATATACAGCCGCGTCATAATCAGCATAGCGCTTGTAGACCGACAAAAAACTGAAGTCAGCAGACGACATTTCAATCCTCCGGAAGATGTCGTATCGTTGGAAGGGACAATCCCCATTGTGACTACCGTAGCGTTTTCCGTACAGGAAAATGAAGGTAGCAGACGACATTTCAATATTGTAGAAAACGTTTTGTTGTACAGTGCGCATCATAACCGGCGCTTGCCTTCCCGCCTAGTGAAATAAGGTCAGCAGACGACATTTCCCATCTTAAGGCTGACACCATGGTGTTATAAACGTTCAGTCCTTATCATAACCAGAATATTCATTTTCGTCTAGGCGAGCCAGCAGACGACGTTTCAATCAACATGAAGACTTGCTGTCACAAACGGCCTAGTCCCGATAAATGACACTAGCCATGCCTGTGCTCCCGGAAAAACTGCAGTCGGCAGATGATATTTTAATATTTAAGTTTTTTAAACACTTGCAGTTCCTAGTATAACCAGTGTAGTCCTTGCTGCTCATAAAATTGAAATCAGCAGACGACATTTCAAACTTAGGTCAGAGCTTCAACATACAGCGCACTCACACGGATGATATCAAAACTTAAAACATATTGTATCGTACTAAATGACGAGACGTCCGAGATTGAGCGAGATTAGAGCGCGTTTGGTTCTATCGGGGGAGTGCCCCAGCTCTTGTCTAATAGCTCTGCTTTGGTATAGTGTATTGCTGTAAATGTTCAGTTACATAACCCTTGCAACGTATAAGACAACAATTAGCACACGATATTTCTATCTTGACGAATCCACAAACAAATTATTATGGTAAATGTTCGGCCTCTGCTACAATAGCAGTCGTCGTTGCCGCCTAGAAAACAAATGAGAGCACACGACATTTCCATCTTCATCGTTATAACGACAAATAAGCTCGTGTTGTTATAAACGTCCGTTCATTTTTATTACCAGCCTATAGCCTTCACTGCCTAGAAACCTAATGTCAGCAGACGACACCTCAATCATTACGCAGACAATTGTGTTGTAAACAAACGCACAGTCCGTATTATAACCTGCGCACACATTCCCGTCCGCCCTAAGAAATATCGTACGCAGACGACATTTTAGTCTTCATCATGAAGACATCACGGCTGGATTGGACACTGTTCCAGCAAATGCATTGTCCCCTGCCGGCCTTTGCTCCTGGCCGCTGCAACTTGTCACTAATTCGCTGTCGTCTGTCTTTGGCTTACGGGACGAAGTGTGCACGCATGCCATCGGCTCGAAGCGACGCTGACTTAGGCAAAATTAGCTCGACGCTGGAGCATCACAGCCACGTGCATCGCCGTGAGTGTTTATAGCCACGTCGTCGTAGGCAGGTAATATCGCGAACACACACAAACCGAGGTCGAGAGGCGATCTAGTGACGTCATTTATACGTCGCGCAATAACCACTACGCTGCGTTGTGGTAGTTGGCCAATGATGTCCTCAGAGGCGACCTCTGGTAGTTGTTATTGGACGTACGCACGGTTTTAAGAAAGGTTTGCCTGTGGTAATGTATTTAAGATGTATTATCCTAAGTTTGGAAACACCAGGTGTATCTGTTGTTTTGCGGTTTTTTTTCTTCAAACCAGCTGCTTTGGAAAACTACAAAATGGCCGACCACTAGCTGAGCCCAAAATGGTTACAGCCAATGGTAGCCTGATTCAAATGCTGTGCCATGGTTACCGAGGCATTACCAACCACATTGTCCTGTTCTGATTACATTAATACACGGTCCACTCGCTATACGGCACCACTCTGACTATTTATAAGCGGTGACGTCTCAACGGCCACTCACAGTTACGTAATGCTAAAGATTCATCGGTACTTTGTGGAACCTGGGTTCATCTCTTGTGCTCTCGTGTTGAATATTTGACAATTTCGTTCTGTCTTCGTTGCTCCAGTTCACTCCACTGCATGAAAAATACGTATCTCGTTATAAACAATGGTGGATATTCTTGTAGGAATAGTACTCGCACATTAACTGCAGCGTGGCTGAATTCTTCCCAATGAAGTCCAGATAGTGTTCTAATAAACAGACCTTCCAGGGAATAACGCGTAGTGAGGTTTGATCAGTTATCTAGCACTATTTTGCAATTTACCGTTTACTTTTTATTTTACTTTTTTATGAATTTTTTCTGTGTTATTTCTTCTGATGGCATTTTAAAGTGTCGTTGCATATATGACGCTACTAAGGACTACTCATACGTCAGCTCTTCCTTTAATAATGACATATGTTATTATGAGTAAGAATTAAAATGCTAAAGGGATTATTCTGGACCCGAAAGCCATTCTTCGTGACCCAAAATATAATCAAAAGGTGTTTTTTTAAACTGTTAAATCTTTGTTATGTACACAATCCTGTCAATATAATTAGTTCAAGTAATTAAATGCCTTTATTTAATTACAATTATATGTTATCAATCACTGACAACCATGTCGCGTAGAGGTAACATACGCGGATTGAGTCCAAACTAGAAAGTCGGCGTTCGCGGAGTAATCTGGAACAGGAAATGGATTCTTTTTAATATATTATCAGTGGCATTAGCAATTACTAAAACATAATTATAATGAAATTATGGCATATGGTTACACGAAACAGTTATATTAATCAAAGACTGTGTACATTACAAAAAAAATCACACAAAGAATCCCTTTTCATTATAATTTGGGACAGGCAAAGGATTATTTCGTGTCCCAAAGAATCCCTTTTATAGCAGTTTTCAGTTTGATTAAGAGACGTATATATCGATACATTCTGGATATATTTTAAGGTCACGAAAATGTGTCCAGTCAGTAGAGTATTGATCACGTGAGTCACCCGTTTTGCGGCGTACTGAGCCAGGCGCATTAAGTTCGATTCGTACTTAGCGCCTACGCAAGAGAAACGCGTTCTGTCGCGTTTTACGGGGTTGCATCAAGGGTGTGCCAACAGATCTAAGAAATAAAATAACTACTGTCGTCCCTAAGGAATCCATAGCTTTTCGGGTGGTGCCATTTTAACGACACTGATAAAAATGTGCCGCCGTGTGGGTGATATTGTTCTATAGATACGGGCATTACTTGGAAAACGTCTGGGAAATTACGGCGGTAATAAAACAGTGAACGATGCTTCGAGGCGGCGTCCAGATGACGAAACGGTGTGAAATGTGGAGAAATTGCGAAAATAAGGTTTCATTAGCTCGCAGTGCGACGGGCTGTCGGCGCTGAGTCACGTGAGTAATATTACCTCACCAGACACGGATCACAGATCGATGGACATGGAAGATAATAATAAGAATATTAAAAATTAATTTAATAATAAATGGAAACTATGAATACTAATATAATATTAATAATTGGCGGTATTATTTTTATCATTATCACTATCATCGTCATCATCGTTACCATTATATTATTATTATTATTATTATTAGCATTAGCAGTAGCAGTAGCAGTAGCAGTAGCAGTAGCAGTAGCAGTATCAGTATCAGTATCAGTATCAGTATCAGTATCAGATTAGTATCAGTATCAGTATCAGTAGTAGCAGTAGTAGCAGTAGCAGCAGCATGCAGCAGCGTTACGTTGCTGCAGCAGTCAGCGCATGCGTGTGTGCTGCTAGCGCAGCAGTAGGTAGCGCAGTCAGCAGCAGCTAGTTGTATGTCGTTCGTTGGCAGCAGTAGCAGTCAGCGTAGCGATGCAGTATCTCAGGCTCTGCATCTGCATCAGCATCAGCATCCGCATCCAGATCAGCATGCACGCACGCACAGCATCAGCATCAGCATCAGCATCAGCATCAGCATCAGCATCAGCATCAGCATCAGCATCAGCATCAGCATCAGCACCAGCATCAGATCAGCATCAGCAGCAGCATCAGCATCAGCACAGCATCAGCATCAGACAGCATCAGCATCGCATCAGCATCAGCATCAGCATCAGCACAGCATCAGCACAGCATCAGCATCAGCACCAGCACCAGCAGCAGCATAGCAGTGCTTGCACTGATGCAGCGTTACGTTGCGTTGGCTGCCGCTGCTGCCAAGCAGCAGCAGCGTGCTTGCCGTGCGGTCAGCAGGCAGCATGCAACATGCCAGCGCGCTGCCGCCAGCGCAGCAGGCCGCGCACACGTCGCGGACACCAGCGAGCGCGACACAACGAGCGAGCGCGTTTGGCAGCGAGCAGGCGGCAGCCGATGCACTACGTCATGCACAGACTGCCAGGCACACGTCAGGCAGCGCATGCAGCAGGCAAACAGCAGCAGCAGCAGCACCCGCAGCAGCAGCAGCAGCAGCACTAGCACCGCCGGCCGCCGCGTGCCGCGCAGCAGCAGCAGCAGCAGCAGCAGCAGCAGCAGCGCAGCGCAGCTGCAAACAGCCAGCAGCAGCAGCAGCAGCAGCAGCAGCAGCAACAGCAGCAGCAGCAGCAGCAGCAGCAGCAGCAGCAGCAGCAGCAGCAGCAGCAGAGCAGCAGCGCCCCCGCCGCTCCCGTGCGGGGAAAAAGGGCAGCAAAGCGCGCCGCCAAAAGGGGCGTGTTACGCGCGCACAGCGCACAGCACCCGGCGCCCCCCGCGGAGCAGCAGCGGCGCGCGGCGCCGCGCGGGGGGGCCCCCCCGGGCCCTTTGGGCGCCAGCAGCAGCAGCAGCAGCGAAGCAAAAAAAGGCGGGGGGGCCCCGGGCGGGGCAGCAAGCAGCAGCAGCAGCAGCAGCAGCGCAGCGCGGCCGGGGGGGCCAGCACAGCAGCAGCAGAAAATTTTTGTTTGGGGGTTCCCGCCGCCCCTTTTAATTTTTTTTTCGCGCGGCCAGCGGGGGGCGCGGGCGCGGGGGCCCCCGGGGTTTGGTGGGTGGGGTGGTTTTTTGGGTTTGTTTCCACAGAAACGACAGCAGCAGCACAGCAGCACAGCAGCACAGCAGCACAGCGCGGGCCGCGCACGGGCGCTGGGGGCGGCACGCTCGGTGGCAGGGGCACAGCGCGGGAACAGCAGCAGCAGCAGCAGCAGCAGCCAGGAATTCCCCGGCTTTTTTTGGTTGAGGTTCGTTGGGCGCTGGCTTTGGGTTTTTGGGCAGCGCAGAGCGCAGCGCAGCAGCAGAAAACAGCAGCAGCAGCAGCAGCACAGCAAAAGCAGCAGCAGCACGCACAGCAGCGCAGCACAGCAGCAGCACAGAGCAGCAGCGAACAGCAGAAAAGCAGCAGCAGCAGCAGCAGCAGCACAGCAGCAGCAGCAGCGCAGCAGAAACAGCAAGGGAACAGCAGCAGCAGCAACACAGCAGCCGGGCGCGCGTTGTTGCGAGAAGAAGAAAGCAGGCAGAGGAAAGAGAGGAGCAGAGAAAAGCAGAGCAAGCAAAGCAGAGAGAAGAGCAGAGAGACAGCAGAGCAGGGAGAAAGGAGTAAAAAGAGGCAGGCAGGCAGGAGGGCAGAGCAGAGAGAGAGAAAAGAAGGGGGGAAAAAAGAAAGAGAAGGCAAAAACACAAAACATACGCGATTGTTCAGTATCCTGTTAGAGCTTGTCTCCCCCGGGGGGAGTCCGTTCAGTAGCTCCTGTCTCAGTAGCTCCTGTCTCAGTAGCTCCTGTCTCAGTAGCTCCTGTCTCAGTAGCTCCTGTCTCAGTAGCTCCTGTCTCAGTAGCTCCTGTCTCAGTAGCACCTGTCTCAGTAGCTCCTGTCTCAGTAGCTCCTGTCTCAGTAGCTCCTGTCTCAGTAGCTCCTGTCTCAGTAGCTCCTGTCTCAGTAGCTCCTGTCTCAGTTGCTCCTGTCTCAGTAGCTCCTGTCTCAGTAGCTCCTGTCTCAGTAGCTCCTGTCTCAGTAGCTCCTGTCTCAGTAGCTCCTGTCTCAGTAGCTCCTGTCTCAGTAGCTCCTGTCTCAGTAGCTCCTGTCTCAGTAGCTCCTGTCTCAGTAGCTCCTGTCTCAGTAGCTCCTGTCTCAGTAGCTCCTGTCTCTGTAGCTCCTGTCTCGTGCTCCTGTCTCCGTGCTCCTGTCTCAGTGCTCCTGTCTCAGTAGCTCCTGTCTCAGTAGCTCCTGTCTCAGTAGCTCCTGTCTCAGTAGCTCCTGTCTCAGTAACTCCTGTCTCAGTAGCTCCTGTCTCAGTAGCTCCTGTCTCAGTAGCTCCTGTCTGAGCTCCTGTCTCGTAGCCCCGTCTCAGAGCCCTGTCTCGTAACCCTGTCTCAGTAGCCCTGTCTCAGGCCCCCTCAGTAGTCCTGTTCGTAGCTCCTGTCTCAGTAGCCCTGTCTTGTACTCCTGTCTCAGTAGCTCCGTCTCGTAGCTCCGTCTCGTAATCCTGTCCAGAGCTCCTGTCTCGTAGCCCTGTCTCTGTTGCTCCTGTCTCAGTAGCTCCTGTCTCTGTAACTCCTGTCTCAGTAGCTCCTGTCTCAGTAGCACCTGTCTCAGTAGCTCCTGTCTCAGTAGCTCCTGTCTCAGTAGCTCCTGTCTCAGTAACTCCTGTCTCTGTAGCTCCTGTCTCGTAGCTCCTGTCTCAGTAGCTCCTGTCTCAGAGCCCTGTCTAGTAGCCCTGTCTCAGTAGCTCCTGTCTCTACCCTGTCTCAGTAGCTCCTGTCTCTGTAGCTCCTGTCTCAGTAGCTCCTGTCTCAGTAGCTCCTGTCTCAGTAGCTCCTGTCTCAGTAGCTCCTGTCTCAGTAGCTCCTGTCTCAGTAGCTCCTGTCTCAGTAGCTCCTGTCTCAGTAGCTCCTGTCTCAGTAGCTCCTGTCTCAGTAGCCCTGTCTCTAGCCCTGTCTCAGTAGCCCTGTCCAGCCCTGTCTCAGTAGCTCCGTCTAGAGCCCTGTCTCAGTAGCTCCTGTCCAGTGCTCCTGTCTCAGTGCCCCGTCTCAGTGCACCTGTCTCAGTAGCTCCTGTCCAGTAGCCCTGTCCAGGCCCCGTTCAGTAGCCCTGTTCAGTAGCTCCTGTCTAGAGCCCTGTCCGTAGCACCTGTCTGAGCTCCTGTCTCGAGTCCTGTCTCAGTAGCCCTGTCTCGAGTCCCGTCTCAGTAGCCCTGTCTCGTAGCCCTGTCTCAGTAGCTCCTGTCTCAGTAGCTCCTGTCTCGTGCTCCTGTCTCGTAGCTCCTGTTCCGTAGCTCCTGTCTCAGTAGCCCTGTCTCAGTAGCCCTGTCCAGTAGTCCTGTCTCGTAGCTCCTGTCTCGTAGCTCCTGTCTCAGTAGCTCCTGTCTCAGTAGCTCCTGTCTCAGTAGCTCCTGTCTCAGTAGCTCCTGTCTCAGTAGCTCCTGTCTGTAGCTCCTGTCTCAGTAGCTCCTGTCTCAGTAGCTCCTGTCTCAGTAGCTCCTGTCTCAGTAGCTCCTGTCTCAGTAGCTCCTGTCTCAGTAGCTCCTGTCTCAGTAGCTCCTGTCTCTGTAACTCCTGTCTCAGTAGCTCCTGTCTCAGTAGCTCCTGTCTCAGTAGCTCCTGTCTCAGTAGCTCCTGTCTCAGTAGCTCCTGTCTCTGTAGCTCCTGTCTCAGTAGCTCCTGTCTCTGTAACTCCTGTCTCAGTAGCTCCTGTCTCAGTAGCACCTGTCTCAGTAGCTCCTGTCTCAGTAGCACCTGTCTCAGTAGCTCCTGTCTCTGTAACTCCTGTCTCTGTAGCTCCTGTCTCTGTACTCCTGTCTCAGTAGCTCCTGTCTCAGTACTCCTGTCTCGTAGCTCCTGTCTCGTGCTCCTGTCTCGTAACTCCTGTCTCGTACTCCTGTCTCAGTAGCTCCTGCTCAGTAGCCCTGTCTCGTAGCTCCTGTCTCAGTAGCCCTGTCTCGTAACTCCTGTCTCATAGCTCCTGTCTCAGTAGCCCTGTCCAGTAGCCCTGTCTCAGTATCCTGTCTCGTAGCCCTGTCTCAGTAGCTCCTGTCTCGTAGCCCGTCTCAGTACTCCTGTCTCGTAGCCCTGTCTCAGAGCCCTGTCTCGTAGCTCCTTCTCAGTAGCTCCGTTTAGAGCCCTTTTCCTGTCTCAGTAGCCCTGTCTCGTAGCTCCTGGGCTCGTAGCCCCCTCTCGAGTCCTGTCTCTGTAGCTCCTGTCTCAGTAGCTCCTGTCTCAGTAGCTCCTGTCTCAGTAGCTCCTGTCTCAGTAGCTCCTGTCTCAGTAGCTCCTGTCTCAGTAGCTCCTGTCTCTGTAGCTCCTGTCTCTGTAGCTCCTGTCTCAGCTCCTGTCTCAGTAGCTCCTGTCTCAGTAGCTCCTGTCTCAGTAGCTCCTGTCTCAGTAGCTCCTGTCTCAGTAGCTCCTGTCTCAGTAGCTCCTGTCTCAGTAGCTCCTGTCTCAGTAGCACCTGTCTCAGTAGCTCCTGTCTCAGTAGCTCCTGTCTCAGTAGCTCCTGTCTCAGTAGCACCTGTCTCAGTAGCTCCTGTCTCAGTAGCTCCTGTCTCAGTAGCTCCTGTCTCAGTAGCTCCTGTCTCAGTAGCTCCTGTCTCAGTAGCTCCTGTCTCAGTAGCTCCTGTCCCTGTAGCTCCTGTCTCAGTAGCCCTGTCTCAGTAGCCCTGTCTCAGAGCTCCTGTCTCGTAGCTCCTGTCTCGTAGTTTCCGGTCTTCTGTAGCCCTGTCTCGTAGCTCCTGTCTCAGTAGCTCCTGTCTCTAGCTCCTGTCTCCTAGCCCTGTCCGTAGCTCCTGTCTCGAGCTCCTGTCTCAGTAGCTCCTGTCTCAGTAGCTCCTGTCTCAGTAGCTCCTGTCTCGTAGCTCCTGTCTCAGTAGCACCTGTCTCAGTAGCTCCTGTCTCTGTAGCTCCTGTCTCAGTAGCTCCTGTCTCAGTAGCTCCTGTCTCAGTAGTCCCGTCTCGAGCCCTGTCTCAGTAGCCCTGTCTCGAGCTCCTGTCTCAGTAGCTCCTGTCTCAGTAGCTCCTGTCTCAGTAGCTCCTGTCTCAGTAGCTCCTGTCTCAGTAGCTCCTGTCTCTGTAGCTCCTGTCTCAGTAGCTCCTGTCTCAGTAGCTCCTGTCTCAGTAGCTCCTGTCTCTGTAGCTCCTGTCTCAGTAGCTCCTGTCTCTGTAGCTCCTGTCTCAGTAGCTCCTGTCTCAGTAGCTCCTGTCTCAACCCCGCTTAAACCCTTCGTAGCCCTTTTTGTTCCTGTTTGGACCTTCCGGCCCCCCGTAGGGTTTCTCCCTTTTTAGCCCCCCTTATATTCTCACTTTCTTTACTCCTTCCAGTTTTCTTTTTTTTGCCCGCCAGATCCCTTTAAATTCTTGCACCGTCTAGTGCCCCCCTCTTTGTTCTGTCCCTTTCAGGCCCCTCAATCCTTTGTGTTTTTCGTCACCTGTCCAGTAGCTTGTCTAGTGCTCCGCTCGAGCTTTCTGGTTTTTCTGAGACCCTTTAGTACTTTTAGTGACCGCCATGTTGTTAATCCCCCGTACCCTTTCAGCCCCTTTAGTCTTGTTTTCGGGCCGGGGGAGATTTCTATTATGGAATAATTACTTTTTTTATTATTATACACCGGCCCAACAAATTCTTGAAGGCTTGTGGCCGTCTTTTTTCTGTTTTTGGGCCCCCTATCCTATAGTGGTTGTTCCTTTTCTGGCTTTTCTATTGTTCCCCCTTTGGGTTATGGTGTTTGGGTAATTGTGAACTTTTTTTTGGAAAGAAAAAGAGAAAGGAAAAAAAGGGAAAGGGGAGAAAGAAAGAAGAAAAAAAAAAAAAAAAAGGAAAAAGGGGAGAGAAGGGGGAAGAGGAAAAAGTTTTAATATAGTGGTGTGGTGGTGGTGATGGTTGATGGGTGATGGGTGGGTGGGTAGGGGGGACGACCGGAGGAGGAGGAAAAAAAAAAAAAAGGGGGGGGGGGGGGGGGGAGGGATTGAGTGATTGAGTGATTTTGGGGGGGGGATGAGTGATGAGGGGGGTGAGTGATTGAGTGATTGAGTGATTGAGTGATTGAGGGGGGGGGAATTGGTGAATTGGGATTGGGAGGGGGATTGAGGGGATTGAGGATTGAGTGATTGAGGATGAGTGAGTGAGTGAGTGAGTGAGTGAGTGAGTGAGTGAGTGAGTGAGTGAGTGAGTGAGTGAACTAGTGTACGTTTGTATTTCAATTTACGGTTTTGAAGGTGACAAGCTGCTTGATACAATGAATACAATTGAGCATCGTTTCGTGTGTGCGCGCGCGTGCGTGCGTGCGTGTGTGTGCGTGTGTGTGTGTGTGCATGCATGCATGCGTGTGTGTATGTGTGCATGTGTAGTAATTCATCGTTCGCCATCTGTCCCGTCGAGATGACGGCGGTAACAAGGGCGACCTGACACGACATTGACACGCCAACCCACAGACACGCCCTACCTGCGCCACCGCTGGCCATCTAGCCAGACATACATACAAACCCAATTTACGTTTCGGGACATTGTCATATTTCGTGGCTGCGTTGTGTCAATTTTAACTAAAAACACCATGCACAGCGCACAATTGGCAGGGGAAATAAAATACACGTCAAAGATTACGTCCGGTCGGCACCAGTTATTCGCTATATTTGATTATTTCTCCCCGCCCGTACAGCTAGGGTGATTCCTGCCTAACTCCATTTTGTGAGCGACACATCATGTGTATAGATTGTCTACATCGGTCTGGACGATATTGAAATGTTATTACATCTGTTGCATATTAACATGAACGTTGTCAAAGATAACGCACTTGCATTAAACGTAGGTTATATTCTGTTTCCCGGAATCATCCTCTGAAACGACGATGCTAATTTTTAGCAGGCTCTATCTCTTGTGTCTCTGCCTGCCTGCCGGCCCGCCCGCCCGAGTGTATGCTGTCTGTCTGTGTGTCTGTGTGTCTGTGTGTCTGTGTGTCTGTGTGTCTGTGTGTCTGTCTGTCTGTCTGTCTGTCTGTCTGTCTGTCTGTCTGTCTGTCTGTCTGTCTGTCTGTCTGTCTGTCTGTCTCTCTTTGTCTCTGTCCCTCTCTCTCTCTTTTCTTCCTAAATAATTCATTATATACACCCTAATCTAGATTTAACATACATTCCAAGTAATTATAATATAATGCTTTATGTTAATATCCCCACCGCGTAATGTTGTCAAGTGCCGTCATGCGTGCAACGAAAAACTAAATCGAATGGCAGTGACCAAACGGGCGCCATACCGCGTTGCGTCACTTGGCAACGCACGTGATCGAGTGCGCGTGTGTATGTTACGTTACCTGGCAACAAGCGCGTGATTGACGCCACGTGTGAGGCGAGGTAGCGGTCTGTCGCTCACCGGTGGAGGAAGCGTGTACTCAGTGGGACTGTGACGGAATAGTGTTGTTCCGCGCCACGGGAACTAGGGTTCCGCCCCAGGGGTGCAGACGGGGTTGCGGCCGCGCGTGTCTGTATTAGTCTTATCAGCGTCAAGTAGGAGATGAATCCTCCAGCCCTTTGATTCGGCACAGGTGCACGATTGCGTGCTTATGAAGACGGCCTGTTGAGTCAGTCTTGAAGAACGACAGGTAATTCGTCCGACCCACTAGGAAGCACGATTAGATTCTCGCTTCTCACTTTCAAATGTCTTCATGGGTTCGCATCCATTGGCACTTGTGACGCCTTATTAGTTATTGCCCGACCCGCTGTCTACTCTCTTCCGATAAGTTACTCCTTAAACAGCCCAATTCCCGCACTCAAATTGGCGAATGAGCATTCTCTTGTTCAGCTCCCAGAGCGCGGAATCACCTGTCTCTGGCAATGAGCGATTGTCAGCCAATTTAAAGTGGCCCTGAAGACATCTTTTTACAGTTATTTTAACGTTGAATGATCGTAATTATTTGTTCATACATTTATTTTAATTAATTAATTATTATAAATAATATGGTATTACGTAGTGTTATGATGTTAATAAGTTTTATGTATGTATATATTTTATTTATTTGTTTGTAAAGACAATATATTTAATTATATTTAGTTGTGATTACTGTATATTTGAGCATTATTGCTCTTTAATGAATGTGTCTGATTTTGATAAAGCTATCCTATTAGAACAATTATTTGGTTGGGGCGCAACATATAGGAAATATATTATTATTAAATCGTGGCGATTAATAAAAACCGTTTGATCCGCTGTAATTAAAATATAATTATCATGCCTGATATTGTATTCAACACGGCTTGTAACTGTTTGACAATTGCATCAGAAAAAAATGTAAGCATAAAACTCCATCTGTCGCTCACGCTGGTCCTCCTTATCTTGTCGTCACGTGACATAGACAGGCGTGCTTCCGGTGCTAATGTGAATTTAACAATTCGGTGTATTTAGGTAAAGTAGTGTACTAAATATAACGTGTTCTAATTTTACGTACGTCAACACCAACGCTGCAGAAAATATTATATCAAGACTTAGTGACGTTGTGTACATGGAAAACATCAAATGTGCACATGAGGGTGGAATGGTTTAACGAAACAGACAGAATAAGCAACGAAAAGTCTCAAAATAAGCCATAAAGAAACATGCGTAGATTGTTGAAGTGACGCTAGAAATCAGTTTCGGCTTTACCAAGAGATCGAAGGACATTTGAAAGTGGTACTACAAGGAATGTTACGGTGAAAGACAAACATGAAGACATCAAAAAATCAAGATACGGAGATGTGCATAACGGACCTATAGTGTAAGTTTTATGCTGACGACTTGCCGCATTATTTTCATTTACATTTCATATTTTCAACTGGCAAAATAGCAATGATTTTAAAGCAATAATGCAACATAAAATATGATTCACCCGGCGTCAATGAAGAAGTCATAAAATGACGTAATATCGCTGAGCATCTGCAAACATGGCACGCGCGGGACTGGGCGGGCTGGTATCGTATCGTCCAGATACCCCGCATCCGATATCTGCGCAGATCGGATCGACATATCTTATCACCAGCTAAAATTGCTTGATAACCGGACTCGTTACGCGTCAAGGTTCAATTCCTCTGCACTCGTCACGCGGATTAGCGACTGCGCCGACACGCTACTCTGTCGTAGCCACCTAGCGTCCGGCGGCGACCCTTTCATCGCTTTCTTATCGCCAGGTGGCGGACTGATAACGGAGGTTGTTTTATCGTCGCTCAACTGCAGCTACCAAACGATGCTGTTGATATATACCGGTCGTGCGTTGCTCGGCAATCACCTGCCAGCTTCTAAGTCTACCTGGGCACATCGTTGCGGTGTCCGAATCAGCCGCGGTGTACTTGAAACAGGTGTGCTTGTGTCATTCTAGCTGCTGTATTTGATGCTCCGATCTACGATTTGCATGTGTCGAACGATGTGTCATTAAATACACGTTAGCGTTCTACTAGAATACCAACGTCGCAACGCGGGCTGGTACAGAAGTTGTTTTGGTAATAATTATAAAGCTAGGCGTTGGGCAATCGGGAACATGTGTGCGCGCGTGCTTGTGGGCGTGCATGTGCGTTTGCGCATGTGAGTGCGTGCATGTGCGTGTGCGTATATTTGTTCATATTTGTATGTCTGTATGTGTGCTTGTTGTTATTTTATAAGGTTGTTTGTAACCGTACGTTAGCTGCATGGGTTAGATACCAATGATGTTATGTCAATGCTTTAATCAAAGTTCCTCGGACTGACTTACCTAAATTTATGGCGCTATAAAAAAATCTTCTTCTAGATATCATCCTCATTATCATCATCACAATCATCATCCTCATCCTCATCTTCATCCTCATCCTCATCATCATCCTAATCCTAATCCTAATCCTAATCCTAATCCTCATCCTCCTCATCATCATCATCATCATCATCATCATCCTCATCCTCATCCTCATCCTCATCCTCATCCTCATCCTCATCCTCATCCTCCTCCTCCTCATCATCATCCTCATCCTCCTCATCATCATCATCATGTATGTAGGAGGGTCTGGCGGTCACGTGCCGTATCTTAGACTATTGGAATGTGGCGTGCTCTTAGACCTTTTAATTTGTGTCCAGTTATGCGTCCCTAGAGCTTTGGAATGTGTCCTCTGTTAAGTTAGTTACAGCAGCGAAACAGTCAACGGAACCTTCCACATCCCCGTCTTCCGTCATCAGTGGAGAAACGGAAGCTGCGGCGGCGAGGGGGTGGACATTGGTCACCGACACAACCCTTCCCCCAGAGTCCGTCTTCCACTGTCATCGTCTGCCAGCGTGATTGCGCGACTTCGGTATCGTGCTAGTCGGAAATGTGTATTGCCCACAACTCAATTGTTCAATAATATTGCAGTAGTGCCGCGATGCACTAAAACGACAAGTAATAACGTGCACTTAGAAAATAACAAAAAATAAAAAAGAACAGAAAAGTAAATATAAGTAATATGCGGAATCATGCTAAGGCTCTGGCCCAGACCAAACAAATATATCCGCGATATATTAACCAGAGGGTAATTCCGGGTTTCTGTAGGGGTAATACATGTTTTTTAGTGAACGAATGGTTTAATATACACTGTATCATTAACCACAACTACCCACTTGTAACACGCCTCGAGCGATATAACGCTAACATGTTAACCCACAACTACCCACTTGTAACACGCCTCGAGCGATATAACGCTAACATGTTAACCCACAACTACCCACTTGTAACACGCCTCGAGCGATATAACGCTAACATGTTAACCCACAACTACCCACTTGTAACACGCCTCGAGCGATATAACGCTAACATGTTAACCCACAACTACCCACTTGTAACACGCCTCGAGCGATATAACGCTAACATGTTAACCCACAACTACCCACTTGTAACACGCCTCGAGCGATATAACGCTAACATGTTAACCCACAACTACCCACTTGTAACACGCCTCGAGCGATATAACGCTAACATGTTAACCCACAACTACCCACTTGTAACACGCCTCGAGCGATATAACGCTAACATGTTAACCCACAACTACCCACTTGTAACACGCCTCGAGCGATATAACGCTAAATGTTAACCATGCCTGCATCATAAAAACGTTGCGGGTCCGATAACAGATTTGAAGGCCCAATAATCCGAACAATCAAGTCGCTGCTGTAGTTTTTAGTAACAATAACTACTAATGACGTACGGTTGTTATTGCTAGGCATTGTCTTATCGGACATTTATTGTTGCGTTATATCCGTCATGTTTACGAGGTCCCCGCTATTTTAACATGCCCATGGTCGCAGTGATATTGCACTTGTTTTATTGCGGTAAGATTTTTTAAAATAAAAACCACCACCTGTGCACCACGGTTCAACGTAATTGACAATTGATCTCCATGAATGTAAAAGCTGTGTTGGGGTCATACACGGTACATGAACTACTGCGACAATTGATCGAATATTTACAAAGCGTAATATGGCTTGAATCAGCCATGTCGTGTTTGGAAATGTATTAATTTTCTCGCACTTCAAGTTCACAATTGTACTCGCGACTCGCCAATAAAATCGACACTAACGGCGACTTCGTCTTCGACCAAGCAGAACGTACAAAGTACGAACTGCTTATCAAATCACAACACAAACATTCACACCGAATGACATAAAATTATTCAATAAATAATAAAACGGGAAATTGATCTAACAGCCGTGAAAGACCGCTTTTGCTGTGCATATGATGTGGCTGTCCACACGTTCTGCGTGTACCCTCGTGGCCTTTATTGTCCTCCTGACGTAATTATTCACACAACGGTATCTTCTCAGTTGTTGTCGAAGCTACGATCTGAAATCGTCCCCATTCCACAAGTTTGGTATTTATTCCTGCATGCCATAAGAACAAGTTGTGCATACCCATATTGTAGTTCGGATCAACCAGTCGTATATGCTAGCAATCTTTCACCCACGAGGGAAGCATCAAGTTATTCATCTGAAGAAATGAACTGTAGCGACGCATGTATTTATTGTATTAGTTTACAGCTGCGTCGAGTAAACAACGAATAAACATTATAGTAAATCATAGTTGGGATGAACACATCTGTGTTACGAACCTGACCATATTTACTATTATTTTTAAGGACTTTTGTGTGATCAGTGACATTTGAATACGCAACCAATATTCAGCTATAGTAGTGCCATACAACGGAGTATGTACAAATCAATGTCAGCATACCTAGCGACATCTGGTGCATTGCTTGACCTTCAAAATTAAATTCGCTTGCTTTACAAAGGCGCCGTGAAATGACCGCATTTTGGCGGCCCTCCGACCACTGGCCTATATTAACGTTTACTTTAATATTAAAGCATAATACATGGATATACAATAACATTTAATATAATAAAGGTAGATGAAACTCTCAAGCAATGCCAAGCAGTGCCAAGCAATTCACCATGATTCACTCCAAAATCAAACCCACGCATGAGAACTGGGACACTCACCATGTTAGTGTTGAACATGACACCACAGGACGGATGAAATTCAAAGTGATTCAAAGGCCATGATATACAATAAACTGAATGTTCAGCGGTAAAGGTAAAATGGACAGCCTCATGAAAGTGCCAACGGTTCTCGAGTCTAGAGCAAAGGAGCGTCATTAGCACAGAGGATAGGACGAATATTCGATTCGTATTCGAAATTTCGAATATTCGAACGTTTTCCCGCGATTCGATTCGTTGCGATGCGATGCGATGCGATTCGTTGCGATGCGATTCGTTGCGATGCGATTCGTTGCGATGCGATGCGATGCGATGCGATGCGATGCGATGCGATGCGATGCGATGCGATGCGATGCGATGCGATGCGATGCGATGCGATGCGATGCGATGCGATGCGATGCGATGCGATGCGATGCGATTCGAAATTCGAAATTCGAAATTCGAAAATTCGCAGCTATATAAACGAATATCGTTCGAATATTTTCCTTCATGTACTCCGCCGCAAAATCGGTCCCAGTTTACTTTTACGGTTTACTTTCTGACTTAACTATGAAAGACTACAACCGCCAAACTACTCCTCACATATCTTATAATGTATAGGTATACATACATTAGATTACAAAATAAAATCATTAACATTACTTAAACTTAAACTTCACAAAACTAACTCGCGTAAAACTCGCGGTGTTATCGCCGTCGGTGGCTGCTACACGTAACTTATCGTAATATCGATATTGTGTCGAGGTTTTTTTGTTAACAGTGTCGGGTTAAGGTTTAAGGTTAGAGTTTCGGGTAAGTTTAGGATTAGTTGAAGTTAGCCTAGGTTTAGTTACGGTTACGGTTACGGTTACGGTTACGGTTACGGTTACGGTTACGGTTACGGTTACTTTAGGGTTAGCATAAATCCGGAATTTGTGAAGGTCATTTATTTAGCGACGCCTGCAATGAATAAATTACCGATGTTACAGTAAGCGCCGAGCTCCGCGTAGCCCCAGTATTACAGTAGATCATGTCGACTTTTGCGCGAACTTGTTTTCTTAATTTTATTCGTTACAGGAATGTAAAGTATTTTATTTTGTAACCTGTTGTGTGTGTGTATATGTACATAAGATATATGAGGCGGCTGTAAGAAGTCGTTTTCATGGTTACGTCAGAAAGTAAACTAAAACATCGTTTCGTATTGCCACGATGCCGACGACTCCGGCACGGGTTTGTGCCGCTGTCGTGGTCCCAGATTCGACCCAGTCCAGGATTCGTCTAAACGCATATCGCGCATGCGCGCGCATGCGCAATGATCATTTTTAGCTGTTCTGACGCGCTGTGACGTAGTGGCAACGGCATACGTCATGCCCGGGCCGAGATTCGACTAAACGGACATTGCGCATGCGCATGTAAACGTCAGAGCACGCCATGATCCGAGTTTGTGTTGGTCTTGGTGACAGCCCAGCCAGCAGTCACTCCGTTTGATATTGTAACTTGTTCCACGAGAAGTGTGTACATTTTTTTCGAAATGGAGGACGAATATACGGAATATATGTCATGCGTGAAGGAATTTTTATTCACGGATCGCATCGCCGTGGAATCAGCAGACGTCTGAGAGACGCGGTCGGCAAAGCGACGAGGGATTAAAAGTATGACGGTGAGTAAAATACAAGTTTCAGTTATTAGCCTAATTTTGCCAGCATAGCCTATAAGTAGTAATTCAGTAGATACTCGAGTACAACTAAACTTGTTTTTATGTTGTCCCATTAAATTTAATTGGACTTGGAATTGAAAATTACGTGCAATGACACTTTCCGAAGGGCAGAGGCTATTCACACAGATGCTCAGCGCATGCTGGTAGGACTAATATTCGCTATACCTTGGCTAAGCCACTTTATTGCTACTACCAAAAAAAAAACAGAACCGTCTTTCACAGTGTATCAGTGTGCTAAATCTTAAATTCCATGATTGTGGTTAAAACATTTTTTAAAAATCTTATAGTAATATAAACCAGTATTGCTCTCTAAAATCGTGTATCTTGTCTACACTGTGTAACCAGGAAAAAAGTCATGTATTTATATGCCTACCTTGATGACAATTTTATTGTCGAAACATACTTTCCAGTTTACCACTTTAAACTTATTTGCATAACTTAGTCATCCTCATAACGTTAGTGAATGAAAGTGACAGGGACTATTTCTTCATCACAAGGTTGCAGTACACAGTGGTTATATGAGATGCTGTTATATATGTCTCTGTTGCTTTGAAAGTTTCATGTGACTTGAGTAAGATACCTTACAGCTTATACTGGTGAGTGTCACACAAATTATTACCCAAAATTGTGTTCTTGCTATCATCGTACTATGATAATGTCCTACAAAGGAATTGGGTATCACTGGATAGTGTCAACATTCTGACAACTAGTGTTAGTTAATATTTAGTATTATGACAAGTTTTATTCTCACTCTCAGTCTCAGCTCATGGATGTAGGTATGACTTTATCTGTAACCATTAATTAATTGTAGTTAGTTAAGTATTCACGATATACCATGTTAGCATAACATTACATTGACATTGTATAAGTAACTTAGGGTTAACAAACTGTGACAAAGTATGAACTGGATGTATCCACTATCTAGTGCATGCCCCACTGGGACCAGACAAAATAATATTAATGACCAACTGGCCTGCTGGGTTTCACTTGGGTTAATAGAAAACACATGTCCACTATAGGGTAGTAATAGAGATGCACAGCCATGTTAATGACCTAGATATACAGTGCCAAGAGGGGGGGTACCAATTAAAAGAAATCCAAACAAGATTAAATACTACAATCCACTTTATTATATCCTCAAATTACGACCCACTGCACTAATCACATCTACATAGATGTCCATCCAGTTACAACACAATACTTTTTAGTGTAACCACACACAAACAGACACCCTGCATGCTCAGCTCCTGCTGACCAACTCCCTCAACTTTATTCTCACAATCTTCTATATCTAAGCTAGCCTGACTACACATTCAAATTAACCAATAATTCCCGCCAAGCATACACAAAGACAAAGACATCAACTAGGCTACTGGTAATTATTAACATGTGATTTGGGGGTCTTCATATTTCCACCAAGCATACTTAATGATAACGACATTGACTAGACTACTGGTAATTATTGACAGGTGGTTTCTGGTTCCTCTACCATTACTTAGCTCATCTCTGGTCTAAACACCTACTCACTAATTAATTCCTAACCTGATAATTTATAATAAGCCCTATCATACCAACACAACATTGTTTATAATTGCTAGCTGTCTTATTTTGTTGCTTTAGTTCATATTATCCCTAACATTGCTAGTTTATGTAGAAGGCGCAAACAAAATATACAGTCAGTACATTGTATAACAGACAATTGCATTTCATCATATTATTTGATGTCGACTTTACATAATATCATTTGCAGATTAGTATGCTTAGGAGGCTTAACAATGTGGGTTCTTGTATTTAAAAATTAATTGTATGTTTCTCCAGGCAAGGGTGGACAAGGCAAAGCTTCAACAGGATGAACAGCGCCAAGGCAGGCTGACCTTGAGCAGCTGGACAACAATAGCTTGTTCTCGGTTACCCACGAGTACTAGTAGTACTAACAAGTACTTGGCCCCTCCCCACCAACCCTGTTCAAAACCAGACACTGTATTAGTAAATACTTTATTAAATTAAATTAAATGTCATGAACAGATTCATAATTTTGTCTTCTTTGTCTGGATGTATGTTTCACCTATTAAAAACAGGAAACTGTTATTGGTAATTGTGTTGTGAAATTGTGAAAAATAAGTGTGTTGGTGCTTTATTGGCTTTAATAATAAAGAAATGAAAATGCTATGTTGTGAATGTTCTTATTTTAACAACTTGTTGTTTCCTTATGAGAACATATGTAGTTGTTAACTTGTTTCTTCATTAGATCTTCTACCTGTTGTAAGTCACCAGTACTGTTTCACCAGCCTGGACATTGGGGATCCAAGAGAGAAGTTGACATGCATTCACCAAATTATGTAGTTTTATAAAGATAATTAACTTGTCATATGGATTTATCAATTTATTTTATAGATTTGCTTTGTAATTAAGGGTAAATACTAATGTCTCGGTTTCAGTTGTTGGTTCAATTCCAACTGGTATGCCTTTGTGCACAAATACCCCTGGTATGGGCTTATTGACTGAAACATTGCATTTACCCTTGTAATTATGCTAATATTCATGTGAAAGTTGTATCAGATCAATAACAACTGTAGCCAAATTCCGCCATTGGGTCATTCCATGTCAAATCAATAACTTTTTGGCCATTTTTGCATCACCCGACTCCAAATTTAATGAAATTTAGTACAGTTGTTGGTTCACATGAGTATATCAAAATAAAACATTAAATAAAAATCTAGGTCAAGTATCATTGAAGATATAGGTCACTGAACTTTGACCCGATTTGCATACTGACCGCTAGAGTAATGCCTGTAACTCTGCTATTAATAAAGCTAAAGAAACAAACAATATATCATCGGAAAGCCAATAAACATGTGCATATAACTATCATAAAATTTAAACAATAGGGTAAATAAGAATGTTGTAATTTTAGAAATTTGACCTTTGGCCTCAGATACCCATAAATGTATCCTCTGATTTTGCTAATATTTTGTAGACAGTATCTTCTACTATTGCAGAAGAGTCCCTGCAAAAATTAGAGTGGGGCAGTGGGCAAATAATAAGTTTCAGAGATACATTAAATTAAGTACACCCGTAGATGAAAAATTGCACAAGCTAGGATAGCACTGTTTAACCCAATAGAAACATAAGCACAATCTCTGATTTTGCTAATATTGTGTACCCATGATCCAATATTATTGCAGAAGAGTCCTTGAAAATATTAGAGTGGGCAAATAATAAGTTTCAGAGATACATTAAATTAAGTACACCTCTGGATGAAAAACTGCACCAAGATAGCACTGCATAACCTGTGCAATACAAACTTACAGCACAATCTCTGATGTATAAATCCATATATGTATATATGCTCACTAATTATATAACTGCTATGCAATATACCAGGGGTTATTGTTATGCAATTATCCATCAGAGTGACAAGATCATGCACATGTAAATTTTGTCTGTAATGTTATGTGATTTATGGCATACAGAGCAATGTTAAAGTATACAAATGACCAACTTGTATTGCATAATACATATGATAAGCATTGCAGATTGAATTATATTGACAGTTGATCAGCTTCATGTGTGATGATTTCAGTTTCATTAGACTGAGAGATAATATTTCAATTGATCTCAAAAAGGTGAAGTAATGAAATGTGTAATTAGTGAGTACATATACATATATCATTTACACATCAGAGACTATGCTGTATGTTCATATTGGGTTATACAGTGCTATCCTGGTGCAGTTTTTCATCCA
>JAODUO010000217.1:40000-52500 GCA_025642075.2 Ridgeia piscesae | reverse complement strand
CGGCCTTACTCGGTGGCAGTACTGACACAGACACACAGGCACGCAGGCACGCAGGCACACAGGCACACAGGCACACAGGCACACAGGCACACAGGCACACAGGCACACAGGCACACAGGCACACAGGCACACAGGCACACAGGCACACAGGCACACAGGCACACAGGCACACAGGCACACAGGCACACAGGCACACAGGCACACAGGCACACAGGCACACAGACACACAGACACACAAACTCGACAACTAATAGACGAGTAGCGTCAATTCTAGCTAACTGAATGTTACACAGTTCGTTATCATAGCTTGCCGATTCAATCTCAGTTCGATAGCAAGAAAACCTGGTCAAGGCGATTTTTCGCATGACTAATTCTCGCAAATATGTGTTTACATTTCCCGATGTATATTATATATAGACCAATTATACACCTATATCAGAGTTACCCACAATTTCTAAAATACTGAAACAGTTGTATATAAAAGGACTTTTCACTTTATTGAAAGAAAGACAATATTAAATAATAACCAATATGGTTTTCAACAATAAATGCTACAACCGCTTACTAGAGACATTATAAAAGCTCTGGAAAATCTCTCCTTTGTGTGTTCTTGGATTTCAGTAAAGCATTCGATACAATTGATCACCTAATCTTATTATATATATATACTTCATTATATAGATGTTATACATTGTATAAAATAAAGTGGATTAAAAGTAATAATAGTGATTCGCTTCAGCTGGTCAAACATGTTTCTGTGTTAAAGAATGTAAAGCTATATAATTTTGCTGATGACACTACTATATACCCACGATATACACATTCATGAAACTAGAAAAACCTCACATATACGTCCTCTTACTTATGTAACAGCAGAAACTTCTAATAGTTTCTTATGTATAGTTCCAATGATCTGTAACATAATTCCTATTACCATCCAGCAAATAAAACACCATAAAAGGTTTTGTTGTGCCACAAAAAGCAAATGTTGTACATGGATATGAAGAGCTAGCTGAATCTTATTCTATATAAAAACGTATCTTCATATACTTATGTAATTATATCTTTGTCATTGTCCGTAGCAATACAAGGCAATTTAACATTTAGTATTGAATAGTATTGTTATGTTTTACATAACTGGTCAGTTATATAAAAAAAACGATTGTGTGTTACACGTGAAATTATAAATAGTATTGTACATACAGCTATGGTATGGTTGGCATCTTATTATATGTCTCGTATCCTGTAGTCGTGCCTGTCCAGGTCCACGTCCGTCTTCTGACTTGTTCAATCACGTCTGTGACCTTTGCCTTTTCTCTTACCCAGATGTTTGTTTGCCTGACCCGGTATGTGATATTTAACATACTCATTTCCATCGTTGTTTATGCGGCTGCTAATTTGTTCTTAGTTTGGATGGTGAGTGCCCATGTTTCCGCGCTTTACGTCATTGCTGGAAGTACGCATGAGTTGTAGACGTGTCTCTTCAAGCATGATCCAATATTAATCTTGAAGATGTCGCGGTGCTTGGCGAATGCTGTCCATCGAGCTGTGATTCTTCTTTGAATCTCCTTGTCTTAGTTTTATCTTTGGTGCTGTATATCTGTACCAGGTAGATGTAGTTTTCAACGTTCTCGATCTAAGTGTTGTTGCCATATATTAGTGTGTCGTTTTCCATCATCACCTTTGTCGTCGAATTTCTATCTTCATACCCTGATTTTCGCTTTCATCAGCTAATTCGTGATGCATTGGTTTTGTACTTCATGTGGTGTATCAGCGCATATGAGTATGTCGTCGGCGAAGCGAAGATGACTAAGATATTCGCCGTCTATTTTCAAGCCTCTAGTTTCCCAAGTCAGTCGTCGGAATATGCGTATCTCCCTGTCGTACTCCTCTCCTGATGTTGTTGTTGTTGCTTTCTTGTTGCAGAGCGCAACGGCTCGGGGGTAGACCTTCGGAATATCGACTAAGAGAACCCGGGTTCGAATCCTGTGCTGCGGTCTTACAACCTTGGGCAGTTCTTTTCACTCTACGCTGCTACAGTTCACTCAGCTTTACAAGTGAGTACCTGACTATAATGATGGATATGTGTATGACCATCCTTCGCGCATTAATTGTAGCATATGGTTGCAGGCTTCCGTGAGAAGTGTTTGATTCAACAGGTCTACGACATGGATGTGATCTGTCGTTGAGTATTTGTTTCTGAATCCAGCTTGCTCTCATGGCTGGTTTTCATCAAGTGTCTTCTGTAGCCAATTCACTAATACTTTCGTGAGTACTTGACAAATGTTTGATAGTAGACAAAGCGATCTGTAATGTTTGACTTTTTCTTGTTTCCCTTCTTTAAAATTTGTATCATCTTAGCATTCTACCACGCTGTGGGTTTTCGAAGTTCTGATAACCATTTATTCAACGTCTCGATGGTCGTTGCCGGTTGCTCCCCATTCTTCATATATCAAGGTGCTGCTTCCACCTCCCATGATGTTATCTCTGTGTATTATGGTACTCTGTTCACTGTCGTTTAGCTCGGTGTAGAATTCCTCTATCCATTATATAATCTTATCTGGATCATGGATTGATTTACCATGCTTGTCTAAGAGTATCGTCAATCTATCTAGGACTAACTTCTGCGTTCTTCTGACTTTCTTCGGGCTCTTTGATGCCATGATTTTTTTTTATATGAACAAATGACGCATCATTGAAAGAGTGAAAGAGCGTCTGGATGGTGTATAATAAATTATGTTTTCTAACATTTGGTAGTATCCTTCATTTCAACACCCACCCCAGCATGCAGTGGGATTGCTCAAACGTACCTGAAAGCAGTCCTTCGATTCATCTACGTAGGATGTGTGACGTCACGTGATGCGAAGATCTGCAAATACATCTGCAACAGACTGCCAAATGTAAAGTGTGCATTGAACAACCGCAGCCACATAACAAACACAACAGTAGGCCCTCCAGCAACGTGCAAATTCATAACTCATCGCTGTCTTGAAAACATAAGCACAAGTGTGTCTCTACGGGTGACGTTGCAATGCAGTTTTTTTCTATTCCAGCACGCGATTGTTTGTTGACGTAAATCGGCCACACCATTGCGTTGTAGAACAACCACTGCCTCAGAACGGTCTAAAAATAGTCCCGACTCTGCCTACCTCGATCGCATATATCACAACCACAGGTGAAGCTTTGGCACCACCAGCATTGCGCTCTACGAAAACAATCCATTTATCACCGTGACATGCCTTACCTGGCGCCGTTAAGGTTACGAAATAATATCCGTGTTTATGTAAAAACGCTTAACCTTTTGCGTGGTAAGAGAGCGTCAACGGGGTGCATTAAAAACCTGCACCTGAGCGTATTAACAAATGTCGTGTCTGCGTGTATATGAGTAAAATACGTAAATTACCAACCAACCCTTGCAAGAGTGCATTAGCAGGAGGTACTAAAACTAGCACCCCAGCTATGTAACATATATTATGTCTGAGGGTGTAAGCGAAACATTAAAAATTACCCACCGACAGATACATGCTGAACGTTTCACTCGTTAGCCTAGGATTTGTATAAACATCATATAGCGCAACACATTTGTTAACCGATATTTCTTGTGTAATGATACTTTTAGGGTTACATTTCAAATTCGAAATATCATCAACTGCACGTGTTATGTGTTGAATTCCACAGTACCCTAGATTTATATTACCTTTACCCACTTAGTACCAAGTGTACTATAATTTGTCGTCGGCGGTTCATGTCACAAATTAGACTGATTCTTGTGTATCTCAAAATTATGTTTGTTTGGTTATTAGTTATGTATGTAGAGCCTATCAGCACAGGTTCTTTAATATGTCATTTACAACGTAACGGTGTTAAACATAGGTGTACAGAAACCAACCTCATATGACATTTGTAAACAGCCGTTCGTACAGTCGTTGCTCATTCCGGAATACAAAATGTACTCGAAAACATTGAAGTCTTGACTTGGCATTTTAAGAGCAACATTCAACATTGTGTTTATGTAATGTCAGATGCCGTGCAGCAAGTTCAACAGCGTTCGGAAAGACACGCGACATGATCAGGTTTTCTAAAGAAGCCTTGTACATGACACACACAATTGTGTTCACTCGAGCGTGGCGATCTGTTGAGCTGGCATTGGCCTACATAATGCATAACCTATTCTCTACCACGGGCTGTCATGCCTTGAAGCGTACGTAGAACACAAAGGGGTCTTACATTTACTCCCTGTTTTTGTTTCAGACCTCATGGCGTAAGCCAAGAGAAACTATTTAGAGGTTTGCCGCCTAAGGACATTAAAAGCTAGCAACAAATATCGTTACTGCGTGCGAAGGAGCATAAATTCCAGCGAGTAGCGCCATGCTACGATGTTCAATTTCAACACTAGGGAGAGCGGGGACACTAGATGGCGCGAAGACACTAGGGGGCGCGACTCCGTTGCAGACCCAAGTTACACAGCTCTGACTGTTTTACTATATGGTGAATACATTTTATATTGGTACAATATTCCGCATCCGCATGTGTCTAAAGTCTTCAAGATTGGTTGCAGGGATTTTCATGGTTGTGTGCCTAATTTTCGATTCCTCATCATCCGTACAAGTATAGCCAAACCGGCCACTCGTCTTCAGTCATGGCTCCGCCATTGCACCGCTTCACTATAGCCGTGGATACCTGCTAAATTTTCAATACGAACCGAATACATTGCCTCCGAATCTCGAATTAGACATTCCTAAATTTACAAGCAATAAGAAGAAACGTGGCTCAAGAGAGGGAGTGAGGAATTGCCTCAATGTGTCTGGTTACAGAGCTCCACTTCCTGCAATGACATTATCGAATGTACGATCTATTCGAAATAAAATTGATGAACTGTCGATCCTAATCACGCACGACTACCGACGAAGCAGCCTACTAAGCTTTACCGAAACCTGGCTGTCAGAACAAACCACATATGTTGGACTTGACGGTTACACCTCGATACCTTTTGACAGGATAAGATTATGACCGATAGAAGCATTGCAGGTGGGCTGTGTGTGATGGTGAACAACAGATGAGCGACCAGTTTCTGCGTACGAGAACGCATCAGCACGCGATCGTATGAAATATTGACAGTGTCGTTCCGACCCCACTACCTGCCCGTGAACTCGGCCAAGTGACGGTCGTTCGTAGACATTCCTCTGCCCCGTGAACTCGGCCAAGTGACGGTCTTTCTTGTAGAATTCCTCTCCCCCGGAAACCCGGGCCCAAAGGGCGGGCGCTTTTTGGGAACCTTCCCCGTGAACTCGGCCAAGTGACGGTCGTTCTTGTAGACACCCTCCCCGTGAACTCGGCCAAGTGACGGTCGTTCTTGTAGACATTCCTCTGCCCCGTGAACTCGGCCAAGTGACGGTCGTTCTTGTAGACATTCCTCTGCCCCGTGAACTCGGCCAAGTGACGGTCGTTCTTGTAGACATTCCTCTGCCCCGTGAACCGGCCGTGACGGTCGTTCTTGTAGACATTCCTCTGCCCCGTGAACTCGGCCAAGTGACGGTCGTTCTTGTAGACATTTCCCCTTTCCCCGTGAACTCGGCCAAGTGACGGTCGTTCTTGTAGACATTCCTCTGCCCCGTGAACTCGACCAAGTGACGGTCGTTCTTGTAGACATTCCTCTGCCCCGTGAACTCGGCCAAGTGACGGTCGTTCGAACATTCCCTGCCCCCTGAACTCGGCCAAGTGACGGTCGTTCTTGTAGACATTCCTCTGCCCCGTCAACTCGGCCAAGTGACGGTCGTTCTTGTAGACATTCCTCTGCCCCGTGAACTCGGCCAAGTGACGGTCTTCTTGTAGACATTCCTCTGCCCCGTGAACTCGGCCAAGTGACGGTCTTCTTTAAAATTCCTCTGCCCCGTGAACTCGGCCAAGTGACGGTCGTTCTTGTAGACATTCCTCTGCCCCGTGAACTCGGCCAAGTGACGGTCGTTCTTGTAGACATTCCTCTGCCCCGTCAACTCGGCCAAGTGACGGTCGTTCTTTAGACATTCCTCTGGGAACTCGGCCAAGTGACGGTCGTTCTTGTAGACATTCCTCTGCCCCGTCAACTCGGCCAAGGACGGTCGTTCTTTTAGACATTCCCCGCCCCGTAACTCGGCCAAGTGACGGTCGTTCTTGTAGACATTCCTCTGCCCCGTAACTCGGGGGCCGGGTGGGGCGGTCGTTCTTTTGACATTTTCGCCCCGTAACCGGGCCCAAAGGGGGTCACTTTTAGAATTTCTGCCCCGGAACTGGCCGGAGGCGTTTTTGTAGACATTCCTCTGCCCCTGAACTCGGCCAAGTGACGGTCGTTCTTTTAGACATTCCTCTGCCCCGTGAACTCGGCCAAGTGACGGTCGTTCTTGTAGACATTCCTCTGCCCCGTGAACTCGGCCAAGTGACGGTCGTTCTTTTAGACATTCCTCCCCGTGAACTCGGCCAAGTGACGGTCGTTCTTGTAGACATTCCTCTGCCCCGTGAACTCGGCCAAGTGACGGTCGTTCTTGTAGACATTCCTCTGCCCCGTGAACTCGGCCAAGTGACGGTCGTTCTTGTAGACATTCCTCTGCCCCGTCAACTCGGCCAAGTGACGGTCGTTCTTGTAGACATTCCTCTGCCCCGTCAACTCGGCCAAGTGACGGTCTTTTTGTAGACATTCCTCTGCCCCGTAACTCGGCCCAAATGACGGTCGTTCTTGTAGACATTCCTCTGCCCCGTGAACTCGGCCAAGTGACGGTCGTTCTTGTAGACATTCCTCTGCCCCGTGAACTCGGCCAAGTGACGGTCGTTCTTGTAGACATTCCTCTGCCCCGTGAACTCGGCCAAGTGACGGTCGTTCTTGTAGACATTCCTCTGCCCCGTGAACTCGGCCAAGTGACGGTCGTTCTTGTAGACATTCCTCTGCCCCGTGAACTCGGCCAAGGACGGTCTTTTTAGACATTCCTCTGCCCCGTGAACTCGGCCAAATGAGGTCTTCTTGTAGACACCTCCCCCTGAACTCGGCCAAGTGACGGTCGTTCTTTTAGACATTTTTGCCCCGTGAACTCGGCCAAGTGACGGTCGTTCTTTTGGAACCCGCCCCGTGAACTCGGCCAAGTGACGGTCGTTCTTGTAGACATTCCCTGCCCCCTGAACTCGCCAAGTGACGGTCGTTCTTGTAGAATTCCTTCCCCTGAACTCGGCCGGACGGTCGTTCTTGTAGACATTCCTCTGCCCCGAACTCGGCCAAGTGACGGTCGTTCTTGTAGACATTCCTCTGCCCCGTCAACTCGGCCAAGTGACGGTCGTTCTTGTAGACATTCCCCTGCCCCGTCAACTCGGCCAAGTGACGGTCGTTCTTGTAGACATTCCTCTGCCCCGTGAACTCGGCCAAGTGACGGTCGTTCTTGTAGACATTCCTCTGCCCCGTCAACTCGGCCAAGTGACGGTCGTTCTTGTAGACATTCCTCTGCCCCGTGAACTCGGCCAAGTGACGGTCGTTCTTGTAGACATTCCTCTGCCCCGTGAACTCGGCCAAGTGACGGTCGTTCTTGTAGACATTCCTCTGCCCCGTGAACTCGGCCAAGTGACGGTCGTTCTTGTAGACATTCCTCTGCCCCGTCAACTCGGCCAAGTGACGGTCGTTCTTGTAAATTCCTCTGCCCCGTCAACTCGGCCAAGTGACGGCGTTCTTTAGACATTCCTCCCCCTGAACTCGGCCAAATGACGGTCGTTCTTGTAGACATTCCTCTGCCCCGTGAAATCGGCCAAATGACGGTCGTTCTTGTAGACATTCCCTGCCCCGTGAAATCGGCCAAAACGGGCGTTCTTTTAGAATTCCTCTGCCCCGGGAAATCGGCCGTGAGGTCTTCTTGTAGACATTCCTCTGCCCCGTGAACTGACCAAGTGACGGTCGTTTTGTAGACATTCCCGCCCCGTGAATCGGCCAAGTGACGGTCGTTCGTAGACATTCCTCGCCCCGTCAACCGGGCCCAAATGACGGTCGTTCTTGAGACATTCCTCTGCCCCGTCAACTCGGCCAAGGACCGTTCTTGTAGAATTCCCCGCCCCGTAATCGGCCGGAGGTCTTTGTAGAATTCCTCTCCCCGTGAACTCGGCCAATGACGGTTTTCTTGGACATTTTCTGCCCCGGGAAATGGCCGGACGGTCGTTCTTGTAGAATTCCTCTGCCCCGTGAATCGGCCAAGTGACGGTCGTTTTGTAGACATTCCTCGCCCCCTGAATCGGGCCAAATGACGGGCGTTCTTGTAGACATTCCTCTGCCCCTGAACCGGGTGACGGGCGTTCTTGTAGACATTCCCCGCCCCGTGAACTCGGGAAGTGACGGTGTTCTTTTAGACATTCCTCTGCCCCCTGAACTGGCCAATGACGGTCGTTTTGAGACATTCCCTGCCCCCTGAACTGGCCAAGTGACGGTCGTTCTTTTAGACATTCCTGGGCCCGGGAAATCGGGCCCAAATGACGGTCGTTCTTGTAGACATTCCTCTGCCCCGTGAACTGGCCAAGGGCGGTCGTTCTTTTAGACATTCCTCTGCCCCGTGAACTCGGCCAAGTGACGGTCGTTCCTGTAGACATTCCTCTGCCCCGTGAACTCGGCCAAGTGACGGTCGTTCTTGTAGACATTCCTCTGCCCCGTGAACTCGGCCAAGTGACGGTCGTTCCTGTAGACATTCCTCTGCCCCGTGAACTCGGCCAAGTGACGGTCGTTCTTGTAGACATTCCTCTGCCCCGTGAACTCGGCCAAGTGACGGTCGTTCTTGTAGACATTCCTCTGCCCCGTGAACTCGGCCAAGTGACGGTCGTTCTTGTAGACATTCCTCTGCCCCGGAACTCGGCCAAGTGACGGTCGTTCTTGTAGACATTCCTCTGCCCCGTGAACTCGGCCAAGTGACGGTCGTTTTTGTAGACATTCCTCTGCCCCGTGAACTCGGCCAAGTGATTTTTTGGTTTTCCCCCAAACCCCAAACCCTTTAAACCTGGGCCCCTGAACTCGGCCAAGTGACGGTCGTTCTTGTAGACATTCCTCTGCCCCGTGAACTCGGCCAAGTGACGGTCGTTCTTGTAGACATTCCTGGCCCGGACCATACAGGAGCAGCCGAGCGTGACGCCGAGTGTTACAACAGAACGATGAGTAGGTCAATTGACCAGGCTGTGTTTGTGCTTGGTGGCATCACGAGTCTCCCGCCTGATCTGCACCAGAGCGTGACGTGTCCGACACGCCTCAACAAAACGATCGATCTATGCTACAGCAACATCCCTGACTCATTCCTGGCCACTGTGTAGACATGCTCTCGGACGGTCGGACCATCATGTCATCCACCTAGTGCCCAAATACTAGGCGTGAAACGTGAGAAACACAGGACTCACAGTGTACGAATCTGGGACCACGAAAACTCAGAAGCATTGAGAGGGTGCTTTGATTGTACTGATTGGCAAGTGTTTTATGTATCCTGATAATGTTGATGAAATTGCTGACACTGTCACGTCCTATAATCAGTTTTGTGAATAAAATGTAATACAAACGAAAACTGTTAAGATTTTTCCAAATAATAAAACATCCTATTCTATGGATTAGGCGATTTCTATGTGATCCGCCACAGCGTGTCAAACTGAACGGTTATCTATGCAGAGATCCCGTGCTGTCTGACAAAATAGTAGTAAACACCGGAGCTCCACAAGGATGCGTCCATTCCCCAATTCTGTTTTCAATATATACCAAGGACATATCGTCAAACAATTCATATCTTACCCTGATTAAATATGCAGATGGCGGCCCTTGTAGGTCGTCTTAAATATGAACACTCTCTTTCCGAATATTTCCTTCAAATCCATGCGTTAACTTTTCAGTTGAAGTCCAGCTTTCTTAAACTTAATACAACTAAAACTAAAGTGTTAATGTTTGGATGGGGAAGGACAGCCCAGCCACCGAAACCGATATTCACAGATAAACAATAAGTAGAAATACCAAAGAGCTTCAAGTACCTAGGCACATTACTTGATGAAAGCTTGTCATTCTGTGATCATTCTCTCATCATAATTATGTTTACAAGAAAGCGCAACAACGACTGTTCCTACTGAGAAAGCTGACAAGTTTCGATGTTTGCCAGCACATTCTCCAACTTGTTTACATGGGTTTAATAAAGAGCGTTTTATCTTTTACCATAATCACGTGGTATGGCAATGTCAGTGCCAAGAATAAAATAAAACGTGCTCAACACATGTACCAAGTTGATTGGTAACGAACAGAAACACCTGTCCAGTATATACAATGCTGCACTGAAAAGGAAGGCCAGATAGATATTGTACGATCCTACCCATACTCGGAATGACGCGTTTCAGAAATGTCCATTAGGGAGACGTCTTAAAGTTCTACTAGCCAAAAAGAACCTATTCAAGAAATCGTTGATACCATCTGCCATTTTAATTTTGAATGCTGAATTGTAATGTACTGTATACTTCTTTTATTCCATACACTTATTGTACTGATTTATCTAATCTTATTTATTTACCAATTTTAGTAAATAGTATTAATGCTATCACATTGTGTCTTATCAAAGTACATTTTAAGGAATATTACTTGCTTATTTATTTACAATTTAGAGTACTTATACTTAATTTATTTACTTTATTAATTTTAGTGCTCATTAGTGTTATTTCAATGTTAACCTGTCTTATTAACCGTGTATATTATGGCTCACCAATCTTATTACCGTCATTTTCCTATGTAACTGAATAACAAGTTACGTTTTTAAAGTGACGTTTTAAATGGACAATAAAGTATTTTAAATATTGAATCTTGAATTTCGACAACCGCCTAGCGACTGCTTTTTGAAGGTGTCAACGATGTTTTATGTATACTCCGTCAGAGGCCGCCACGGTGAAAAAAAAATAGGGGGCAATGTTTTTCTTTTAATTCTTTTCCAAGTTTTCCCAAAAAAAAAGGGAAAAAGTGCGGGCATGAAAACTAGAGCATGCAACCCAAAAATTTTGAACTTGTGAAGGCAAGGGAAAAAAACAATTTGGGAAAGGCCTTCTTCACATTTAGGAAAAACGGGACTCCATGGCTGCACAATGATGACGACGATGATGAAGATGATGATATATATATATATATACATATATATATATATATATATATATATATATATATATATATATATATATATATATATATATTAGGATAACCCTATTGGTTTTAACAAAGCATACGGCTTCAAGAGTTGTGTTTGGGTGATAAAACAATTGTGTTAAAATTTCAGCGCACCCAAAGTTTATCGCGTAATGATACATTTTAGACCTTGTCCATTTGACAGTCACACTGAACCTGTAAATGTTCTGTCCTGTGAAGTTTTAGTTGGTTTGGACAAATTCAGCTGGAATGCACAGGCGGCAGCTATGAGCAACTCTGGTAATTTGTATAAATAATGTGTACTCGTACGCTGAAGCCTCAGCGAAAGTGCCAGCAACATCGGGCTTGTTTGGCTTTGGCTGAACGTTGTCTAGATAATTGTATCGTATGAATCCGTAAGATAATTGTTTGTTCTTCTAGCGTAACTAGCGTCTTTATTTCTTCGGGATATCGCACAAAAACAAATTTTGACGCGCGTTTCGATCTAAAAACCTTTTAGATAATATCTGATGTTTGACAACCTATATTCGTGTTGCCGAACTGTGTCAACAATGAAATCATGACGCCGTGTGATCACCTAGATAGTTATATCTCACCTTCATCTATCTCGTTTTTAGTTCTTTTTACAACTAACTGAGTGGATGTTTCGCTTAGGCCCGTGACATATATCGTGTCCACGTTTGTATATGAATCACTGTCGACCTAATGACATCATGCTCTGTTGTCTCCTTCGAATGATCCTGGTTTTTCCGCGCGTCAGATTCTACCCAGCACACTTTAATAATTCCCCACCCAAGGGGGTTATCAGGCGTTCACAAGAACTGCCGTTTTTATGAGTCTCATTTTGGAAACGAATAGCTCGCTACTATTTCGTAAAATGTCACGCTGTAAACACATATATTAATCAGCTAGACAATGGGTGGGATTTCCTCGACTTGTATGTCAGCCTGTTCTTATGAACTTCACTGAAAAGTAGATTGTTTCTGCGAAAGTAATGCAGAGATTCACCGATTGTACTTTCACACTCACGGTTGTGTTCACTCGAGGGTGGCGACGTGTATGGATGGCATCGGTCTACACAATGCATAACCTATTTTGTACCGTGGACTGACATGTCTTGAAGCGTACGTAGAACATAAAATAGTATTAAATTATACTCCCAGTTTATCGGTTCGGGTATAAATGTCAGGACGTTTGGATGGGCTCAGTTTAACATCCATTGAATTTGGGGGTGTTCGGTTTGGTTTGGATTTAGATGCATGCAATCTGCGGGTGGGTTTGTTTTCAGCGTTCAGAAATATGTCAACAATGCATTTGAGCAAATAATATGCATACCTATTATTAGAAATGTTAGGAA
>JAODUO010000217.1:32500-37500 GCA_025642075.2 Ridgeia piscesae | reverse complement strand
TATATATCTAATCTGAGATGTGAAATTGCTGGGATGATTGCTTAATACATGAACTTGTTGCTACAAACTACTATCCTGTAACGGAAATGACAACATCGCGTATCTCGATTTTTAAAGCCTCTCCCAACATCATCACGTAACACTACATTTAACCGAATACATTTTGGTATGTGTATTCAGAAGTGCAAATATTTCCCTTTCTGTGCAGATTTGCGTTGAAGAGACAATGCATGCGAGTGCCGTGTGTTTGTTTACCTTGCTGGCGTTTGTGGTTGTGGCGGCTCACATAGCAGCTGAAGTAAGT
This sequence comes from Ridgeia piscesae, assembly GCA_025642075.2. Classification (NCBI taxonomy): domain Eukaryota; kingdom Metazoa; phylum Annelida; class Polychaeta; order Sabellida; family Siboglinidae; genus Ridgeia; species Ridgeia piscesae. The sequence continues at coordinate 37,196 of JAODUO010000217.1, read as the reverse complement.
TTGAGTTACTCTGTCTAAGGGTAAACATATTTCATGTGTTAATAACATAAACTGGACGCTAGAAATAAAGCAGCAATGCATGTACAGAGTAACGATGATAATAGTATTGTTAAGACACTCTGCTATTTTGTGGTGATATATCAATCCGATCTGGATGCCGTTGGTTGGTGTAGCCGGGCGGTAGCGTTGGGGGAGAGTAGGTGTTCGTGTTCTCGAATGGCGTACCGATAGTGCTGAACAGGAATCTTCTTTTATTGAGACATTTAGTTAGTTTGGTAGTTAGTGCATAATAAGTTTAAATAATAATTGTTTTATTTCAAAATACATTATATATATATATATATATATATATATATATATATATATATATATATATATATATATATATATATATATATATATATATATATATGATAATATTTTTTATTTTTTCAAACAAATATTTAAAAACCTATGTCTTAAATTTTAATCTTTTAAACTTCTGTTTGTCTGTTCTCTCTCTCCCCCCTCTCTCTCTGTATATATATATATATATATATATATATATCACTCTCTCTCTTTGTCTGTCTGTCTGTCTGTCTGTCGCTGTCTCTGTCTCTGTCTCTGTCTCTCTCTCTCTCTGTATATATATATATATATATATATATATATATATATATATATATATGGCATTTCCATGTGACTCGCGTTACATATTTTGACCATTCCATGAACACTATTTTGACATATCTCTTATAATAATGTATTTTAAAAGTTCAACTTATGCATAGAGGAACTTAAAAATATAAGGTAGGTATAAAATGATGCCAAAAAAAAAATTATTACATAGTATGATTTTTATTTGAATCTAATCTTAGCGTGACTCGCGTTACAGCAAACGGAAAATCCAAAAACGTCACTTGATACATGACAAGTTTCTCCTCAAAGTATAAATGATAGCAAACAATGAATACCCTTGTGTGAAACACAAATAAATAAGGTTTCAAAAAATTGCATTAGTGATTTTAAATGTTGTCAATAACATACAAATATATTAGATAATCAGCGTGACTCGCGTTACATGAAATCCATTATCACAGATAAGTCATTATGCATATTTTAGCTTGAGGGAAATCAATTTTTCAGTCTGTAATTTAGATAAGACACAATATTACATTTAAAAATACATTAACCTTCTAAAATATTGTATAATTGTAAAGGAAGTAATGCATACTTGAACTTTGTGTTTTAATTCCAGAAAGATTTCATAGTTTTAAAAGAAATACACAAAGTGATTGTTTTTCATAAAAGTTGCCTTTACAATTATTTTGTAAGACCACTTACATGCAAGTTTTATTATAAAAACTAACTAAACATGTTGTTATTTCTAGTATATAACAACTTGACGGCTTCAATGTGGACCAGGAATAGCACCTTTGTGTTCATCTGGCTTTGTCATAGATAAGATTATTTGTGATCAGGTGATGCCTCAATTCGAACTGTGCTGTGTTTTCGCATAACAGCTTTCCTCCTTTTCAGAGTTGGTGGGAGTGACGGATCCAAAACAGTCTCTTTGTTTTTGTTGTTGCTTTTGCCAACTGGCATTGTTATTTACTCTTGCCTTTTTCAGGGCTCGATATTTGGCTATTCGATTGCTCACATTCTCTTGCCTATTTTTCTTCAGATTCTTTTGTTCAGACAAAAACAGGTTATGTTCCAATGCCTTCTTTGCATCATGGCTCTTTGTACTCATTTCATTATGATGTTTGCAGTAATCTTTATATTTACCTTGAGTACAGAGCTTCAGATGTCTCTTTCACTGTATTTCAGCGGCTGTGAATGTCGAGAAAGAACCTGAACTCGGTTCCAGTGAATATGTCAAATGCTTATCAATAAATATACAAGAAATAATTCTGAATGTTATTTTATTTAAGAGCAACAATTAATATCTTAAACGTCTTATGAAAAACCCATTTTCATCGCCAATTTAACATTTTCATTAATTCATGCTGATATTTTCACCTACCTAGGTATACAGGTAAGAAGTTAATCTTACTAAATAATTCCTACACTGACTGCTATCTAGCAAAACAAAACTAAATATTTTAATATGTAAAAACTTAATGGAAATTAAACATTTATCTGAATAGTAGAAACATTTTGTATACGTGAGTCTGGCATGCATTCAGCACATGTCCATGTGTGGGGATAATGTATACAGGCAACTAGTCAATTTGAACCCTTTTGTTTGTAATTTATTTATTATTCAATTTCTTATTATTCAATAATGTTGGAAAAGAGATTCACTGGTGATAGATGAAATCAGATTCAAAATATTTTGTTTTTAAAGAAGCATGCGATTTAATAATAAACTGGACCATTAAAGGCTTATGGGATATATTAGTAAACAAATTTATTTTTGAGGCATAATTATCATTAATGAAAACATTAATACTGCAGTCTATATTATGCTTTTGCAACAAATTGATATATGTCTTAGAAGAAGTGAGAAAAATCTAACAAATGCATTGTGACTCGCGTTACAATACCTTATTTTTCATGACTCGTGTTACATGTGACTCGCGTTACACATATTCAGTGTCCAATATCACAGTATAGTATAGATTCACTAGATATGGATATAGTTTGTATCATTTAATAAGCTATAAAAAGGAGGAGGAGATTTATAATGGGCAGTCTCAGACTACCAAAGGCTGCTGTATAAAATTTAAAATCTAAAATTTTGTGACTCGCGTTACGCAAAAATCACCACCTCAGTGTAGAAGCATTTCATGAAAAATGCAGAACAGACTCAGAAATGTTATTGTCATAATACATGAGACTAAGGCTTAAACAAATAACAGCAATTGAACAAACCAAGAAAGTAACAGAAAATAGGGCTATAAAGGGCCACTAATTATTGACATTTTAGATGAGCGTAATGTTATAGTTTCAGGGCTAATGGTTGAGTGTAGCATTTTCACATAAAGCATTGTGCAAATATTGAATTTTTTCTTCTTTCCTGTAACTTTAAGTTATGTCCTATCAAAAACATGTTATATTCCATTGAAATTAAATGAATAAAATGTCAGACCATTTTCCAAATGTTCATGGAAATGCCCATATATATATATATATATATATATATATATATATATATATATATATATTATACAGGATACTGACTCAAACACCTGAAAACATTCTTATTTATCATGAAATATGTATTGCATATTGATAATGGCAAATTAATCTTTAAGTTTCCATTGTTGTTATTGTTATAATTAGTATTATTTATGACGTCTGCTCATAGTAGCTGTTTGACACATTTCATCCTGTGTGTGAATAATCAACAGGAGGAAGCCGATGATGCCGGCCTGTCACTGAAGGACGTAGACGAGGCCGGTGAGTGTAAACTACGACAATTACAAATGAGCTACGACAATACATCACCAACGAAAGAATTTCAAACGCAGTCCTCATTAATATTCATGACTCGTTCACATAGATTCGTAATCGCTCTGTCGATTAAACCAACAGTATTATTATTAAACACAAATAAACAAAGTTACGCATATGTAGAATCAAGTCGAATGAGTTGTGTCGTTCGGCTTGTGGGCATATTTTATATTAAAACAAAGAGAGGCTAGTAATTATAGAACAATTAATTATGTCCATTCACTCACTGAGCGGATTTTATTTTGCAGTTGATCACTCTCGCACCAAACGAGGTATTGTATGGTTTACTAATATTTATATATTTACATAATATTCCATATATACATTTATTGGAATCCATGAATTGTTTAAAACTATTATTTGAATAAAACAATCAACACACACACGCACACACGCACACACGCACACACGCACACACGCACACACGCACACACGCACACACGCACACACGCACACACGCACACACGCACACACGCACACACGCACACACGCAAACACGCACACACGCACACCGCGAAGCGAATTATTACCGCCTACTTCACTTGCATACATCAAATACAGTACACAGTAGATAACCAGGTGGCAAATATTTCTTAACATTGTAAATCTGACTTAGCGGTTGCCCCACCAAAGCCGCCAGCGAATGCAAGGGAACTGAAGGAAGTGAAGACGCGAACTAGCCACAAGATGTTCAGAGACAGATGTCATTGCTACTCATGGGGTTCCGTCGTCTGCCGCTGGCATTTCAGTGGATGCCACTGCTACCACGGCGTAGGAATGGGAGGCTGTCTTGTGTACGTGCGCTACAACTTATTCCAGTACCATTGGACGTCGGCGAGAGGTTACATCGGCGCCCGATGCTACTGTAATCACTGGTGGAGCAGCAAGACGGTCACGAGCTACTCCCCGTAAATGATGAGGCATTCGCCAGGTGGCGTTAGTATGCGCCCTCGACGCCGGGGTCGCCACTAGGCAGATGTTGGCATTGTGATGTTAGCGGATGTTATCGCTTGACTCATTTGAACGCCTCGTGTAGTAACTCTTACGACGATTATGCTTTATTTACATATGTGGTATAACTGGTAACTAGTTACGTGTAAGTTTATATTTTAGGGCAGAAGTGTGCGATTATTTTCATGGACAATGATTCAGCAATAATAAAACTCTCTCAGCTAAATGTATATTCGTCTTGATTTACATATGGGTTAGTGACAATTACTATATTGGTTTATTCACCTATCATGGAGACAATGTGTAT
>JAODUO010000217.1:10000-27500 GCA_025642075.2 Ridgeia piscesae | reverse complement strand
TTAATAATTTCCCACCCAAGGCGTTTGCCAGGCTACCTACAAAATCAACTGTCTCTCCATGAGTACACTTTTGGAAACGGACAGCCCTCTAATATTTCATACAATGTCAGTCAGTAAGCACATCCATTAATCATCTAGACTATGAGTGGGATTTTCCTGACTATCTTGCATGTGACTGTTGAAATGAACGTGAGCGTTTCTTGGAAATGAACGATATTTCGTAGTAACGTTTGCCTCAGACCAGCGCGAACATTTTCTCCGTAACACCACCGGCTTTTTTCAGAAACAAACACAACGACTACTGAGGGTACGAATTTGAAGGCATATAGACAACGGCGTAACGAAGTATAACCGTTATCGAAAAGGCTGAATTGGATAACAATCTAGTCCCTCTTCTTACTCGTCGATTTCCGACTGACAATAGTGCCTATACCCCCAGCACACAGCTAGAATACACAATCACTACACTACCATTACACAGCTACAATACACAGTTACTGCATGTCCAGTACACAGCTAGAATACACAGTCACTACACTACCATTACACAGCTAGAATACAGTCACTACACCCCCAGTACACAGCTAGAATACATAGTTACTGTATGTCCAGTACACAGCTAGAATACGCAGTTACTGCACCCCCAATACACAACTAGAATACACAGTAACTACACCCCAGTACACATCTAGAATACATAGTCACTGCACCCCCAGTACACAGCTAGAATACACAGTTACAGCATGCCCAGTACACAGATAGAATACAGTCATTATACCCCCAGTACACAGCTAGAATACACAGTGACTACACCCGCAGTACACAGCTAGTAAATACAGTCACTATACCCCCAGTACATAGCTAGAATACACAGTCACTATACCCCCAGCACACAGCAAGAATACACAGTCACTACACTTCCATTACACTGCTAGAATACACAGTAACTAGGCCCCCAGTACACAGCTAGAATACGCAGTCACTATACCCCCAGTACACAGCTAGAATAATTATACAGTGACTATACACCCAGTACACATCAAGAATACACAGTCACTACACTTCCATTACACAGCTAGAATACACAGTCACTACACCCCTAGTACACTGCTAGAATACACAGTCACTACCCACAGTACACAGCTAGAACACACAGTGACTACACCCCCAGTACACAGCTAGAATACACAGTCCCTACACCCCCATTACACAGCTAGAATACACAGTCACTACACCATCAGTACACAGCTAGAATACACAGTCACTACACCCCCATTACACAGGTAGAATACATAGTCAATACACCCCCATTACACAGCTAGAATACACAGTGACTGCACCCCCAGTACACAGCTAGAATACACAGTTACAGCATACCCAGTACACAGATAGAATACAGTCACTATACCCCCAGTACACAGGTAGAATACACAGTCACTACACCCCCAGTACACAGCTAGTATACACAGTCACTATACCCCCAGTACACAGATAGAATACAGTCACCATACCCCCAGTACACGGCTAGAATACACAGTGACTACACCCCCAGTACACAGCTAGTATACACAGTCACTATACCCCCAGTACACCGCTAGAATACACAGTGACTACACTTCCATTACACAGCTGGAATACACAGTAACTAGACCCCCAGTACACAGCTAGAATACGCAGTCACTATACCCCCAGTACACAGCTAGAATAATTATACAGTGACTCTGTACTCCATGAGTACACTTTTGGAAACGGATAGCCCTCTAATATTTCATAAAATGTCAGTCAGTAAGCACATCCATTAATCATCTAGACTATGAGTGGGATTTTCCTGACTACCTTGCATGTGACTGTTGAAATGAACGTGTGCGTTTATTGGAAATGAACGATATTTCGTAGTAATGTTTGCCTCAGACCAGCGCGAACATTTTCTCCGTGACACCACCGACTTTTTCAGAAACAAACACAACGACTACTGAGGGTACGAATTTGAAGACATATAGACAACGGCGTAACGAAGTATAACCGTTATCGAAAAGGCTGAATTGGATTAGAATCTAGTCCCTCTTCTTACTCGTCGATTTCCGACTGACAATAGTGCCTATACCCCCAGCACACAGCTAGAATACACAGTCACTACACTACCATTGCACAGCTAGACTACACAGTAACTACACCCCCGGTACACAGCTACAATACACAGTTACTACATGTCCAGTACACAGCTAGAATACAGTCACTACACCCCCAGTACAGAGCTAGAATACACAGTGACTACACCCCCAGTACACAGCTACAATACACAGTTACTGCATGTCCAGTACACAGCTAGAATACAGTCACTACACCCCCAGTACACAGCTAGAATACACATTGACTACACCCCTAGTACACTGCTAGAATACGCAGTCACTATACCCCCAGTACACAGCTAGAATAATTACAGTGACTATACCCCCAGTACACATATAGAATACACAGTCACTACACTTCCATTACACAGCTAGAATACACAGTCACTACACCCCTAGTACACTGCTAGAATACACAGTCACTACCCACAGTACACAGCTAGAATACACCGTGACTACACCCCAGTACACAGCTAGAATACATAGGCACTGCACCCCCAGTACACAGCTAGTATACACAGTCACTACACCCCTGTACACAGCTAGAATACACAGTTGCAGCATGCCCAGTACACAGATAGAATACAGTCAATATACCCCCAGTAAACAGCGCTAGAATACACAGTCACTATACCCCCAGCAAACTGCTAGAATACACAGTCACTACCCACAGTACACAGCTAGAATACACAGTGACTAAACCCCCAGTACACAGCTAGAATACACAGTCACTACACTTCCATTACACAGCTAGAATACACAGTCACTACACCCCTAGTACACTGCTAGAATACACAGTCACTACCCACAGTACACAGCTAGAATACACAGTGACTAAACCCCCAGTACACAGCTAGAATACACACTCACTACACCATCAGTACACAGCTAGAATACATAGTCACTACACACCCATTACACAGCTAGAATACACAGTCACTACACTCTCATTACACACCTAGAAAACACAGTCAATACACCCCCATTACAAAGCTAGAATACACAGTGACTACTCTCCAAGTACACAGCTAGAATACACCGTGACTACACCCCAGTACACAGCTAGAATACATAGTCACTGCACCCCCAGTACACAGCTAGTATACACAGTCACTACACCCCTGTACACAGCTAGAATACACAGTTGCAGCATGCCCAGTACACAGATAGAATAGAGTCACTATACCCCCAGTAAACAGCGCTAGAATAGACAGTCACTATACCCCCAGCACACAGCTAGAATACACAGTCACTACACTTCCATTACACAGCTAGAATACACAGTCACTGCACCCCTAGTATACAGCTAGAATACACAGTAACTAGACCCCCAGTACACAGCTAGAATACGCAGTCACTACACCCCCAGTACACATCTAGAATACACAGTCACTACACTTCCATTACACAGCTAGAACACACAGTCACTACACCCCTAGTACACTGCTAGAATACACAGTCACTACCCACAGTACACAGCTAGAATACACAGTGACTAAACCCCCAGTACACAGCTAGAATACACAGTCACTACACCCCCATTACACAGCTAGAATACGCAGTCACTATACCCCCAGTACACAGCTAGAATAATTACAGTGACTATACCCCCAGTACACATATAGAATACACAGTCACTACACTTCCATTACACAGCTAGAATACACAGTCACTACACCCCTAGTACACTGCTAGAATACACAGTCACTACCCACAGTACACAGCTAGAATACACCGTGACTACACCCCAGTATACAGCTAGAATACATAGGCACTGCACCCCCAGTACACAGCTAGTATACACAGTCACTACACCCCTGTACACAACTAGAATACACAGTTGCAGCATGCCCAGTACACAGATAGAATACAGTCACTATACCCCCAGTAAACAGCGCTAGAATACACAGTCACTACACCCCTAGTACACAGCTAGAATACACAGTAACTAGACCCCCAGTACACAGCTAGAATACGCAGTCACTATACCCCCAGTACACAGCTAGAATAATTATACAGTGACTATACCCCCAGTACACATCTAGAATACACAGTCACTACACTTCCATTACACAGCTAGAATACAGAGTCACTACACCCCTAGTACACTGCTAGAATACACAGTCACTACCCACAGTACACAGCTAGAATACACAGTGACTAAACCCCCAGTACACAGCTAGAATACACAGTCACTACACCCCCATTACACAGCTAGAATACACACTCACTACACCATCAGTACACAGCTAGAATACATAGTCACTACACACCCATTACACAGCTAGAATACACAGTCACTACACTCTCATTACACACCTAGAAAACACAGTCAATACACCCCCATTACAAAGCTAGAATACACAGTGACTACTCTCCAAGTACACAGCTAGAATACACCGTGACTACACCCCAGTACCCAGCTAGAATACATAGTCACTGCACCCCCAGTACACAGCTAGTATACACAGTCACTACACCCCTGTACACAGCTAGAATACACAGTTGCAGCATGCCCAGTACACAGATAGAATACAGTCACTATACCCCCAGTAAACAGCGCTAGAATAGACAGTCACTATACCCCCAGCACACAGCTAGAATACACAGACACTACACTTCCATTACACAGCTAGAATACACAGTCACTGCACCCCTAGTATACAGCTAGAATACACAGTAACTAGACCCCCAGTACACAGCTAGAATACGCAGTCACTATACCCCCAGTACATATCTAGAATACACAGTCACTACACTTCCATTACACAGCGAGAATACACAGTCACTACACCCCTAGTACACTGCTAGAATACACAGTCACTATCCACAGTACACAGCTAGAATACACAGTGACTAAACCCCAGTACACAGCTAGAATACACAGTCACTACACCACCATTACACAGCTAGAATACACACTCACTACTCCATCAGTACACAGCTAGAATACACAGTCACTACACACCCATTACACAGCTAGAATACACAGTCACTACACTCTCAGTACACACCTAGAAAACACAGTCAATACACCCCCGTTACACAGCTAGAATACACAGTGACTACTCTCCAAGTACACAGCTAGAATACACAGTCATTACACCCCCATTACACAGGTAGAATACACCGTCGCTACACCCCCAGTACACAGCTACAATACACAGTCACTACACCCCTAGTACACAGCTAGAATACACAGTCACTACACCCCCATTACACAGCTAGAATACACAGTCACTACACCCCCAGTACACAGCTAGAATACACAGTGACTACACCCCAGTAGACAGCTAGAATACACAGTGACTACACCCCAGTACACAGCTAGAATACACAGTGACTACACCCCAGTATACAACTAGAATACACAGTCACTACACCCCCAGTACACAGCTAGAATACATAGTGCTACACCCCAGTACACAGCTAGAATACACAATCATTACACCCACAGTACACAGCTAGAATACACAGTCACTACACCCCAGTACACAGCTAGATTACACAGTGACTACACCCCAGTACACAGCTAGAATACACAGTGACTACACCCCAGTACACAGCTAGAATACACAGTGACTACACCCCAGTATACAACTAGAATACACAGTCACTACACCCCCAGTACACAGCTAGAATACATAATACTACACCCCAGTACACAGCTAGAATACACAGTCATTACACCCACAGTACACAGCTAGATTGCACAGTCACTACACCCCAGTACACAGCTAGAATACACAGTCATTACACCCACAGTACACAGCTAGAATTCACAGTCACTACACCCCCATTACACAGCTAGAATACGCAGTCACTATACCCCCAGTACACAGCTAGAATAATTACAGTGACTATACCCCCAGTACACGTATAGAATACACAGTCACTACACTTCCATTACACAGCTAGAATACACAGTCACTACACCCCTAGTACACTGCTAGAATACACAGTCACTACCCACAGTACACAGCTAGAATACACCGTGACTACACCCCAGTACACAGCTAGAATACATAGGCACTGCACCCCTAGTACACAGCTAGTATACACAGTCACTACACCCCTGTACACAGCTAGAATACACAGTTGCAGCATGCCCAGTACACAGATAGAATACAGTCACTATACCCCCAGTAAACAGCGCTAGAATACACAGTCACTATACCCCCAGCACACAGCTAGAATACACAGTCACTACACCCCTAGTACACAGCTAGAATACACAGTAACTAGACCCCCAGTACACAGCTAGAATACGCAGTCACTATACCCCCAGTACACAGCTAGAATAATTATACAGTGACTATACCCCCAGTACACATCTAGAATACACAGTCACTACACTTCCATTACACAGCTAGAATACACAGTCACTACACCCCTAGTACACTGCTAGAATACACAGTCACTACCCACAGTACACAGCTAGAATACACAGTGACTAAACCCCCAGTACACAGCTAGAATACACAGTCACTACACCCCCATTACACAGCTAGAATACACACTCACTACACCATCAGTACACAGCTAGAATACATAGTCACTACACACCCATTACACAGCTAGAATACACAGTCACTACACTCTCATTACACACCTAGAAAACACAGTCAATACACCCCCATTACAAAGCTAGAATACACAGTAACTACTCTCTAAGTACACAGCTAGAATACACCGTGACTACACCCCAGTACACAGCTAGAATACATAGTCACTGCACCCCCAGTACACAGCTAGTATACACAGTCACTACACCCCTGTACACAGCTAGAATACACAGTTGCAGCATGCCCAGTACACAGATAGAATACAGTCACTATACCCCCAGTAAACAGCGCTAGAATAGACAGTCACTATACCCCCAGCACACAGCTAGAATACACAATCACTACACTTCCATTACACAGCTAGAATACACAGTCACTGCACCCCTAGTATACAGCTAGAATACACAGTAACTAGACCCCCAGTACACAGCTAGAATACGCAGTCACTATACCCCCAGTACACATCTAGAATACACAGTCACTACACTTCCATTACACAGCTAGAATACACAGTCACTACACCCCTAGTACACTGCTAGAATACACAGTCACTACACCCCTAGTACACTGCTAGAATACACAGTCACTACCCACAGTACACAGCTAGAATACACCGTGACTAAACCCCCAGTACACAGCTAGAATACACAGTCACTACACCCCCATTACACAGCTAGAATACACACTCACTACTCCATCAGTACACAGCTAGAATACACAGTCACTACACACCCATTACACAGCTAGAATACACAGTCACTACACTCTCAGTACACACCTAGAAAACACAGTCAATACACCCCCATTACACAGCTAGAATACACAGTGACTACTCTCCAAGTACACAGCTAGAATACACAGTCATTACACCCCCATTACTCAGGTAGAATACACCGTCGCTACACCCCCAGTACACAGCTACAATACACAGTCACTACACCCCTAGTACACAGCTAGAATACACAGTCACTACACCCCCATTACACAGCTAGAATACACAGTCACTACACCCCCAGTACACAGCTAGAATACACAGTGACTACACCCCAGTACACAACTAGAATACACAGTGACTACACCCCAGTACACAGCTAGAATACACAGTGACTACACCCCAGTATACAACTAGAATACACAGTCACTACACCCCCAGTACACAACTAGAATACATAGTACTACACCCCAGTACACAGCTAGAATACACAGTCATTACACTCACAGTACACAGCTAGAATACACAGTCACTACACCCCAGTACACAGCTAGATTACACAGTGACTACACCCCAGTACACAGCTAGAATACACAGTGACTACACCCCAGTACACAGCTAGAATACACAGTGACTACACCCCAGTATACAACTAGAATACACAGTCACTACACCCCCAGTACACAGCTAGAATACATAGTACTACACCCCAGTACACAGCTAGAATACACAGTCATTACACCCACAGTACACAGCTAGAATACACAGTCACTACACCCCAGTACACAGCTAGAATACACAGTCATTACACCCACAGTACACAGCTAGATTACACAGTCACTACACCCCAGTACACAGCTAGAATACACAGTCATTACACCCACAGTACACAGCTAGAATTCACAGTCACTACACCCCAGTACTTTTGTGAGCCGAGTCGCCTATGCAACAACCCGCTGGTTTCGGCTTGTCATTTCCTGCGCGCTGCTTCACCTTCCAAATAAGGAAATCATGCTCCGTTTCCACGCTGAGCTCGCCAAACATTACTTCGATGTTGCGTAATTATGTGCGAACAAATCAATCATGGATGGACATTTGATCGAGAGTTATGTTTTGATGTTCACTGTCTCATTGTGATCGTCACGTTTGTAATTAGGCTTACAATAGTCGTTCGAAAGCGACCACCGCAGACTCTTGACGAACTTGATGCCGGCTGACACGTCAGCCTCATCATCTCTAACCTGATTTTTATGCAAGAATCCTTGCGTGAAATATGTCAAAGATTACTTACTACAAATTATAGGATACATATTAGCCATACATTGCATAAATTAGTTTCATTTTATTTATTTGTATGTGTGAAAGTCATTGTATACATGTTACAAGACGTGCTATCTCATAGCAACATATAAAATATATCGTTCCACAATAAGCTATAAGCGTTATGTATACGTTGTCATAATAACTGCAGGTAACGCCTACTCGTCTTTGTAACATTATTTTCTAATCCCACTAATCGTCCAGGTAATCACGTTCGACAAACCATCAACTACATCTTCCGTACTCTTCGCCTACATCATCATATTCTAGTATTACCACAATTATCGTCAGCATCCTCTATCTAGCATCCTCCTCGTCTCCAACTTGAGCCTCTTCTGTCTTGGTGTGTGGATTGCAGCAGTCGTTTTCGTCAGAGTAGTTGCAATATGACGTGAATGAAAGATGTTCCTTGTGGTTGCCGCATACCTATTTGCTCTACACTCGCCACACTGGCACGGTGGACCTACGCCACCATAAGAAGTGACCAGATCTCCCACTACGTGATATCGATTTATTCACTAGTTTGGTGGGCATTCAGGTAACATCAACTAATTGAGTGGACGTTTCGCCTCTAGCCTTGGCACACATCGTTGCCGCGTGTCAACATGCGTCAATGTCGACCTAATAACTCTACTGACTCCACTGACTGAATGTTTCAGGTTTTTCCGCGCGTCAGATTCTACCCATTGCACTTAACTCATTCCCCACTCAAAGTCTTTGACAGCGGTTCACTAGAGTTGTCGTTGTGTGAGTTACATTTTGGAAAGGAATAGCACGCAAATATTTCTCAAAATGTCAAGTGGTAAGCACATCCATTAATCAGCTAGATAATGAGTTCTTATGAACCTCGCTGAAAATACATTATTCTTGTGAAATGGACCCAAGTGATTCCCTAGTTGTGGTTTTCCAAGTTCCAAAATGTATGTGCGTGCTGAGGTGTTGGGGTGGCTATCGTGTAAGTTTTCTCCATTGAATATTTACACATGTTCGATTATTTTTCTATTCTAGCGCGATATACCACCAAACCGTCCTAAATGAAATACTCTCTTGTTTGTGTCTGGATATGGTCGTGTGTTTTTCTTGGAGGTTTGTCAATCACTTATTTATCCATACAAACTCAGTTAACAAGTACACCGCTAATAAACAAACATACATGTCGTTAATTAAAATTTTCTTTATATCTTATTATTACTAATATATATAATATATATATATATATATATATATATATATATATATATATATATATATATATATATTTCAATCACACACTCAATCTTACTCGTCGAGTTCTGATTGACCATAGAACAGTGCGTAAACATACATCAGATGGACTATTAAAGGTCACTCGTCGGATGTCATTAACCGATTTATTATAAGGTCGACGGTGGGCCTCACACGAGTTGCAGTAAGGCAACATTTAGTGCACCAATTCTGACCCCTGTAATAAAGTAGTAACATTCGGTCACATACTGTCCACTGTGGGCGTGTTTATACAAATACTACATTGATGTATACGGTCATAGTAACAAGCACCTCAGAATTACTGACTGGTACCGACATGAACGCGTAGGATGGCGATTCTAGTTTAGTTTCAGTTGATATCGTGAGGTGGTCCCCGATTTCAAAGGTTGATTTAAGCGGTCACAACGGCATGTCATTCAGTGTGACGCTTATGATCTGTTGCGGTGACGAGATTAATATATGTTCAAACACTTTGCCCGTCTTTCTATAAAAACGCCTACGCGCATACATCTAACCAAATGCTATATTTAATTTAAACGTTCCAAATTAAAATAAATAAATAATAAATAACTTGAATGTCGAAGGGAACCAAGCAACAAATGATATATATATATATATATATATATATATATATATATATATATATATATATATATATATATATATATATATCTATATATATATATATATATAAATGACGTTCCTCGAATATAAAAAAAACAAACAGATTGTGTACGTTTGTTTTGGTAATTTCTTTCTCTGTCATATTGCTTTAATACATGCACACGCATCACTCACACATAGACACAGACACACACATAGACACACACATACACACACTCGCACACATACATATACATACTTACATATATCTAATATATATATATATATATATGACGTGTGTGTGCGTGCGTGCGTGCGTGCGTGCGTGCGTGTGTGCGTGCGTGCGCGTGCGTGTGTGAGAGATGTACAGTTATTGCGGTTCGCACCGGAGTTTCTACTGACAACAGAGTAGTGAATCTGTCGATGGAGAACGAAACACTTTAAAATAACTGCTACATCAACTAAATTAGTGGAAAATCCGCTGACACGTCAGACGTTCATGACAAATACCGTTCATGACAAATACGTGTGTGCACTTGCGTCAACTCCTACCTAATAGCTCCGCCGAAAGTCGGTCCTTTGAAAGTGTCACATAATTCACCGCGTTATCGGCTGCTCCCTCAATATTGATACCCCGCCCTGAGTCAGGTGTCAACAGGCTCCGTCTTGCTCAAAAAATTCGTATAATGGATGCATACATACATACATACATACATACATACATACATACATACATACATACATACATACATACATACATACATACATACATACATACATACATACATACATACATACATACATACATACATACATACATACATAATATATATTATTTGTCAATGTTTTTACATATATAATATATGTATAATATATGTATAATATATATATATATATATATATATATATATATATATATATATATATATATATATATATATATATATATTATATGACATACAGTTGTGACCTTTGAAACGACCGTTAAACTCCAGTGTGTTCGATACAGGCCGTCGGAAAATGCCCCAAAGGTGTATTTGAGGAGTTTAAATGTCCCTTTCCACATACCCAAATGGTACACCATTCGAAAACCTTACATATTTCTGAACAATTATTAGTTGACAGTTATTTTTTCACTGTCAGATTCTCCTGTTAGATTACAAGTAGCACTACAGTACTGAATTGCGCTCGTCCTGTTTAGTGATAGCGTGTTTCGCTCATGGATTAAAGGAATAGTCTCTCTCCTCAATGTATGTTTGCAAAAGGATGGATATACATATATATATATATATATATATATATATATATATATATATATATATATATATATATATATATATATATCATATATACATATATAATATATATATATATATATATATTATATATGTATATAATATATATATATATATACATATATACATATATACATATATATATATATATATATATATATATATATATATATATATATATATATATAATATTCTGGTGATTATCATTATTATTGTTCGCTCTGGATTTCCTTCTGGATATATATGTATTGAGTTGCGAGCCTGTCATGACTGGCGGCTTGGGTCCACACATGTGCTAGGTCGTTAAGATGTTCCATGAGCGAATTGGAAAGTCTATATTGCACTAATCACAATATGTGCAAACGACCTGCAGGAGACATACGATGAAACTATCGGTGAGATTCGCGGCTTATAGCCCAGCCGATATGTGACAAACTGTGGCCGAATTGTGCGTTTTACGACGGCCGTTAAAACGAATTTGTGTCAAAATGTAAGTTTTTCAAGGTAGCGATTTTCACTTTCTCCAACGTCTGCCATTTTTAAAGATGGTGTCTTTCAAATCACATTTTCCTCAAATCTTAAGAACTAAACCACCTAGAGAGATAACGCTGTTGTCACTATTAACGATTTATGTGCTGCTATTATAAATATGTGATTTATTTATCGTGTCGAACATTCCTATTAGCTTTTTTCAAGATGGCCACTAAAAATGGAAACATTTTGCATTTACCTTAAATTAGTCGACCTTCGTATCCGCTATTTTATAAAATGACGGCCGTTAAAACGAATTCTGGCGTTAAATTACGTCCGAATAATGCTAATAATTACGATAGGTGATAGCACATATAACACATATTATTGTATTTCAGATCGTAAAATGTTTAGTTGTTGATATTGTGGCTGCGAGGATGTCACGTGACAAAAATTGAGGAAACCGCGCTTCGTTTTGAATGTTTGTTCTGTTGGATGATATAGATGATGAGTGTATTAATAATAACACAAATATAATGTAGAATGCCTTTTGCATGCTATTACCACCAGATGAGTGTAGTTGTCATATAATATGCGAATGGTCATAGTATATAAAGTGGCGGACCAGCCTGGCCCTGTGCAAAACTATCACTAACAATATCAATGGGTTTCAACAGGGTTGGTTGCTTGCCTAAGATAATCAACCTGTTAAGGTAGATGATGGTGTAGGCATTGAGGCAATTTTCCGCAGCACGAAGCCAAATGGTACGGATCTTGTAAATTGCAATTCAACAACATTTCAGCGAGGACATCTCACATTGAAGACAATGCAGATGTTTCTAAGAAGTTCTCCCGTCAGTCTGTAGAGGAAGCACCTCCTTCCACCGAGAAATGTTTCTTCTGTTGCATGTCTCTATTTGGAGAGTCTTTACGCATTTTTTTGAATGATTGATTTATTTAATATAAAATGTAAAACATTGTACACATATGCATAATATATAAATACAAGGTACATTTAAATATTCGGATAACACAAAAAGTGCACGCACTTATTTCCATTGTGGTCCTTGGCATACACATGACAGACATTGACAGAAATGACAATATAACATATTAAAACAACCATAATAAATAAGTGGTATAAATAATTACTAATATATGTAAATGACATTGATAATTACAATATAAAAAAGTATTGAAATATCTCCTGATTAGAAACAATGCATCGGCCTTTCAGGTTGATGTTCGATTCAGACAGTACGCTGTCATACTGCCCTTCTTGCGAAACTAAAATGCTAGGGACTTGATCGCATAAGAGGCCAAATATCACATACAACGCCTGGTAACGTTGTACATCAAAGCACGCGAAGTGGCAGCATCTGATGAACGTGAAATAAACTCTGATCTGGGTGGCTGCTTGGAAGATCTCGTTCCTGAACAAGACAATTCCCCCACTCCTGTTGTACTAGTCGTCATTCTTGATTGTGCTGCAATCGTCAACATATTTCGACCGGATTTTGCAGAAAGTTCTTATTTACGATCCAAGTGTTCCTGCATCACACCACAATATGTGAGCAGACTAGTTGTGTGGGATGAACATCTCGCAGATAGCTTGAAGGCTGAAGCACGGACAAGGAGAGGGAAATGTATCCGCCGCCGCGATTCTCTGCATTGACAAAAACACGATAGAGGTGTTTTTTCATTTTTGGCAACTAGTGCAGCAACCATTGTCACTGACAAACAAGTTGTCAGCACTGATGTGCCCCGATACATAAAAGACCTTGTTCCATGCATCATGAAGAAGCAGATACACGAATCCTATTCCACCTGGAAGATGCTGTGAAACAAGGATATTACAAGATACCCATACCCGCACAGTTGACACGGATGTAATAGTTCTTGCAGAATATAAAATATATACTTCGGACCTCCCGTCTCCAAGTGAATGGGGGTGGATCAGGAATGATAATGACGGCTGGAAATATGCTGGACAACTCTTTCTGAAGCGACACAAGCTTGTCGTGAACTACTGCGCTGTGGCTGCAATAAAGGTTGCGTACGACTATGCAAGTGCCTCAAGGGAGGACTTCAATGCACTCCTCTTTGCTACTGTGGTGGACTGTGTGCTCGTAGAAACTAGGAACTATTACATTTTGCATAGGATGTTTTGGTCATGGACAATGTGTAAATACGTATCGTGTGATATATACACAAGTGTTACATGCATATTGAACTGTCACACCGACGTAGGTTTCTGCTGTGGAATTTGTCTGCTGACATGTCACAAAACAATGATAATACCATTGTTATGCTAATAAACAATGAGTTAAACATGCAAATCGTTTTGAAGGTAATATAAATGTTCACAAATAGCAAGAAGGGAACGATTTGTGAAACTCCTCTCTAGAATATAACCTAGCTAGTAAAATAATGTTTAATGGTAGCCATTGCAGAAGATAACCGTAATTTCTAGTCGCCATCTTAAAAACGCTACCTTGAAAAACTTACATTTTGACACAAATGTGGCGGTTCTGATTGGAGCATTTTAAAGGTATGAACAAATATCTTTTTAACAGCCGTCAATTGATAAAATGGCGGATACGAAGGTCAAATGCAAAATATTTTACAACACTGAAATCGGCTGTCCACATACCCATATTCTGACCAAAAACATATTGCTCTAGGTGGCGTAGTTCATGAGATATAGGATCATTAGTCTTGCCGCCATCTTTAAAAATGGTGGATGTGAATGTCGGAAAAGGTCGAAAGTAATATATTTGAAATGGTGATCCCAGATAACCTATATTACATACAAAAACGACTGATTTACTTGAAGCAGTTGTTAAAATATGAGAAAATACGCTTACGGTGGCCATCTTGGAAAATGGCCGCCAACGCCTTCAACGGCGAAATCTGAGATGGCCATATATCCAAATATTTTTGTAATGGTGAAATCTAAGTGTGTGCCGAATTTCATTCACATATCGGCTGGGCTGTTAGAACCAGCGACGTTTCCAGGTTCACTTGACCACATTTGATGCAGAACATGGCGTTTTATAACTGTGTTCTTTCAAGTTTAATGAAGTTATATACAACATAATATTACATGCATGATTGTGCAGATGTAGCTAAACATGACGTAAAATAGAATGTACCGAAATAAAATTTAAATTCATTCATGTCCTGGCGTTTTAGTTGCCTTCTTAGTCAAATTACCCTGTTTTGTGTAAATGTATACATTACATTAAACAAGTAGTAACTGACAATGAAGACCACGGTAGGATATTGTGTCTCTCTGCAGCACAGCAGTCGTTCTTGCAGCTGTTACGAAGCCACGAGTCAACACATAGCCCTGGGTAATTTATGCATCTGAATGGGATACGTCGTAAGAAGCCAATATTGGCTATTATATACGACGGGGGTGTGTGCGCATGTTATTGAGTGTTTGAACCGCAGATCAGGCGGCTGAAATCAGTTATGGTTTCAGCCTGGACCTGCGACTCGTTAAGTTGTTTCAGTCAACTATTATTTTTACAGAAAAATGAATTCTTAAATTGTTCAGTGTGGGTTGTAGGTACTATGAAACATCTGGTGTTATTGGTTGTTAGTTGTTGGACGAAATTTGAGGATACGTGGTCTGGGAAGTGTTTAGGCTTAATGTGTCTTTTGTTTGTTTGGTTGGGCCGGAAGAATGTTTCAGTGGGGAGGGCTGGGATAGATCCCCTAACAGTTCTGTTCATACATTTTTGTCTTTGGTCCCGTCGTCTATTATCTAATGTGTCGATGTTAAGGCTGGTGAGCAGGGTTGTGACAGATCCTGGGTGTCTAGAGCGGTAGTCTTCAGTGATGAAGCGAGCTGCACGTGTTGGATTTTTTTCTAATTTGTATATGTCCCCCCGCTGGTATGGATCCCAGACTATAGCTCCGTATTTTAAGACAGCGCGCACTAGGGCAATGTATGCCGCACGTTTGCTGTTTATTAGACATCTGCGTATATTTCGTCTTAGGAAGCCAAGTGTGCTATTTGCCTTTTTGGTTATTGTAGAAATGTGAGAGTGCTACTTTAAGTCATTAGATATGGTGATGCCAACAATATGGTCATTGAATGTTTGTATTTTCCTATATAATAGGCAATCGTCTGCAAACAGGCGGTCATGAGATTTGATGGATGTTGGTAAGTCATTTATGTAACACATGAAGAGCAAAGGACATAGGACTGTGCCTTGTGGGACGCCAGAATGAACGGGTATTTCTCTCGACTTTGCAGAGCGGACTAATTTCGCAAATGTTTGCAAGTTACTTTATTCTAATTTGCGTATGTTTTTATTTTGGGATTACATGTGCTATATACGTAACTAGTTTAATGTAGTTCGCGTTTGTTCTGGTCGTATAAATATATTTCAAATACGCTTTTGTTTGAGTTGTGTTGGGGGGATTTGGGTTTCGCGCGCTGGTAGTGGTTGTTTACATCGGCGCCATTTTGAGGAACTGGTTGCTGAGCTATCAAATTTTGCAAAATATACTTTAGGGTAAATTGTTTGGAAGAGTTATTGAAGGGTTAGGTTCTAAACGTGATGCGTATGTTCGTGTGAGTGCGGGCGCGCGTGCGCGTGTATATGTGTGCCAGTGTGCGTGCGTGTTTGTTTGCGGGTATGCATGTGTGTATGTCTGTATACATTGATGTGTTTATATATATGTATGTATGTGTGTGTACGTATATGTGCGTGAGCGTGTGCCTGTGTGCGTGCGTATATGTATATGTATATATATATATATATATATATATATATATATATATATATGTACGTATATATATA
Organism: Ridgeia piscesae; assembly: GCA_025642075.2. Taxonomy (NCBI): domain Eukaryota; kingdom Metazoa; phylum Annelida; class Polychaeta; order Sabellida; family Siboglinidae; genus Ridgeia; species Ridgeia piscesae. The sequence goes on along the minus strand of JAODUO010000217.1, from coordinate 10,343 downwards.
TATATATATATATATATATATATATATATATATATATGTATGTATATATATATATATATAATATGATGGATATATGTATGTATGTACGTATATATATATATATATATATATATATATATATATATATATATATATATAGTGTGTATGTACGTATATATATATATATATATATATATATATATATATATATATATATTGTGTGTATGTACGTACGTGTGTACGTGTGCGTACTCGTGACGTATGCGTGTGTATGCAAGTACCCACGTAGAAGTGTTTCGGAATTGTATCCACCAATATATTGATTGTGACCAACCCATATGTAAATCAAAACAAATATTTTTGT
>JAODUO010000216.1:625000-829136 GCA_025642075.2 Ridgeia piscesae | reverse complement strand
GTCTGTGTTAATTGACAATGAAACATGACAGGTATTACCGACGGACAAAACCAGATTGCTTTGCACAAGTAGTTTCACTCTTCTTGTCGAATGTGCAAATACCCATGACCGTACTGAATTGCGGCTGACGGGGTGAATAGGATTGGTGGAATAAAGTATGTATAAAGACGGGTGTAGGGAGACAGTGATAAGGGAAATAGTAGAGGATAAAGAAAGTGAGGGAGAGGGAGAGGGGAGAGGGGCGGCCAGTCAGGGAGGAAGGGAGATAGAAAATATTTGGTATGTTTAAAGGAAGGGATGGGGGGAGGTGAAATCAACAGGAAGACAGACAAACAGAGACAAACAACCAACCTGTTCACTCTCGACACATTGCGCATCCGAACGATAAGGGATTGCAACGCCACTCATTTATTATTAGGCCTTTCTTCATCTATTTGCTAAAGTCCACCAGGAACAGTTTAAATAATAATCACAACGGTATTGTGTGTGTGTGTGTGTGTGTGTGTGTGTGTGTGTGTGTGTGTGTGTGTGTGGGTGTGTGGTGTGGGTGTGGGTGTGGGTGTGGGTGTGTGGGGGGTATGTGTGTGGTGTGTGTGTGCTTACGTGCTGTGCGTGTGTGCGTGCGTGTGTTCGTGTTGAAACATACCCCTTTCCACCAACATTGTGATGTGCAATTCATAATTGTTGTGGTTGAAAAATATATATATATACATCTTCCCAAGTGACATGCTTCGCAGTAAAGGGTTTACAGTGGTGGGAGGTAATGTAAGCTTTATGAAACTTGTCACAGCCTGGGCCATTCTTATTGTTTATCTTGTAGGCCTAGTCGGAATGATAAACAGGCATTGATGAAGTGCGAGTAGAGATGGTGGCTGTGGCTGAGCGAGTTGGAATATGATCGACAAATTAATTGCTGAACACCTGCAAGAGAGAGGGGAAGTTCACAGAGGAATGAAGAATGGGGCTGATAGTCCGAATATAGAAAAGAAAGGGAGATGTGCATGACCCAGGAAAAATAGAGGTGCTACGTTGCTAAGCCATATGTTGAAGTTTCTGGAAAGAATCGTGGATTGCAGAATAAGCGCTGTAGTGTAAGGGGAATCTGTGAAGAACAGCTGGAGTTTAGACAAGGAAGAGGAACAACCGATGGGATGTTTGCCCTGAAGTAGCTGGTTGAGAATAAACTGGAAGGACAGGGGGATATGGAAATTAGATTCATAGTCCTGGAGAAGGCCTATGCTACAATCTCAAGAGAAATGACAATGGGAACACTGATGTGGATGGGGGTCCCAGGGGGGAGGTCCGATTGGTGGAGGGGACACGAAGAGCGGGGAGCTGTGTGAACCCGGGGTGTAAGGAGAGTCCAAAGTAAATGTTGGCGTGACACAGGGGTGCGCCTTGACCCAATTGTTGTTTATCGCTGTGGTGGAACTGATAAGCAGAAAGATTTGTATAAAAGTCATACTCCAAAAACTAGTGTACGCAGCTGGTCTGGCAGTGGTAGCAGATGGGGAAGCAAATCTCCTAGAACAGTTGATAGAGTGGAAATATATTTTCAGCAGACATGGATTGAGAGTACGCTTGGTGAAGACGGAGTTAATGTGGGTGGGATTTAGAAAGAAAGAGCTGTAAATACACCTGGATGGGAAGAAGATTAAGCAGAGACAATTTTGCCGACCTGGGTGGAGGGATATGTGGGGTTGACATTTCGCCAGCCAATCTCAAAAAGGGAAACCTTTGGGGTGTGGTTGGACGTTGGCGTGGGTGTTCAGTTAAAAAAGGTAAAGGTAACTTCTTATATAGCGCAGTATCCATTCCTCAGAAAAATGTGTCAACTTATAAAGTATCACCCTGCAATCTGTGCTGTGCGGCTCCATTTGGTACACAGGGAGTCTTACCTCACTACCAAACAAGGTGGAAACATTGAAAACAATGGCATATCCAGTTATTTGGCACATTAAACCAAAAGCTTTGAAAATGGAATCACTATTAAACACATTTGCTGACGGAGGTCTTAACATTGTAGATATTAGAACTAAAATATAATCTCTATTTGTGAAACAAGTTCTGCAATTAATTAAAGAGCATAGAGCCAAGTAGACCTTCTTAGCAGTGTATTGGCTGGGTATACATCTTAAAGAGTATGTAGTTCTGCTCCGCCTTTACCCACCTTAAATGTCATGGTACTGGTTCACGTCCGGGTAATCTAGTCGGAGAGACAAGCCGTCAATCGATGCCTTTTCGAAGACTTTCAATGTTATTAGTAAGATCATTTCTTTCAAATTAAACTATTGCTTAGAACTGTATCAGCTTAGAACATGTTAAAGGCGCTTCTTTCGAGTTTGACTTGCTCCGCGCAACACAATCGGCACATCCCATGATCGTTCGACAAACAGTCACACGTGCGTGGACAGCCCGTCTCTGCCACGCCCCACGACCGTCGTCCGGTACAAAATTACGCAACATGTGCTTGAGCGCCAGCGACCGATGTCGCTTCGATCAGCGCAGCAACTTGTCTTTTGTTTCGGCCGGCCGCATCTATTCACACTCATTCAACCGGATCGTGTTTACAAACACGCCGAACCCTGATATAACCATGTGTATTATATATATATATATATATATATATATATATATATATATATATATATATATATATATATATATATATTATATGAATACACAGCGCGATGTATACATATTGAACTTTTGCAGATACTTTATACACTCTGCAACTTGACGCATATACAGTAGTCCCTTTCTTATACGGCCCCTCGCCATCGGCCACCAGGATTATACGGCCAAATTTTCATTGTAATAGCATTTTCTAATACAAACTACGTCTCACCAGCGGCCACCCGGCTAATGTGGCCAATGATCAGGGTTGGATGAAGAATCTTCCCCTTTTCAGCCAATCGACAGCAAAAAACTGCAATCTTTAACCACAAGTCAAAAACAAATTAAGAAGGCCTACCATACACACTCGTCGTTCTTGACAAAACATCACATAGACGGTATTGTTGCAATGTTAGATGTCTCGAATGTTGACAACGTATGTGTGTGCTTAAAAAGGAGCGACCAGTTTGCCTTGAAACTGGGGCATTTAGCGATGGTTCCCCTCACCAGAGGCCATCTGCCTTATAAGGTCACCTTGGGTTTGCTGAAGGGTTGGCCATATAAGAAGTTGACTACATGCATACAATTTACAAAGTTAATTTTCTAACACTCCACTGGTATGGATATTAGGAGCAACAGTCAAGAATTAATTGTAAACAGCTCAAAATCATATAAACACACACACACGCACGCACGCACGCACGCACGCACGCACGCACGCACGCACACACACACACACACACCGCGAAGAGAAATTTTTGTTTCTGTCTATGCATGTGTTATGGTAATGCAATTTTTAAGATGCACTCAGGCAAGCTGGATAAAGATCTCACATACTGTAAGGGAGACATCAAACATCATTTCATATACACAGATGTAATTATTAACCACACATGAAGGATTGCTATAGGTACTGATTTGATACATGTAACGTAATATCTGTGTAAAAATTGTAAGAAAAACTTGATCATTTCATTACTAATTTCATGTTTGCAGAATCATTGATTTTATAGTAAGAGAAAAAAATTGTAAAGTACTTCATGACATACTTTGTTGTATCCTGACCAAACATTCACAGAGTCGAAGGGTCAAGGTGTTTAAGTAAACTGATGAGATATTTTGTTGTTGTCCAGTCATTGTGTTTCCTCTTTATGTCCTAGTACTGCACTACTGGTCTGATGCCAGCATCTTTCAACTTGGAGACATCGAACCATTTCAACAGCCTAGTCGGTGTTACAGTATAATTGTTAATATCTTCTCATTACACCTATGTTACTATTGAAAGATATCTCGCACAAGAACACCGTAAAAAGCAACAAGACCTAAGCATGGAGCGTATAGATCGGTAGCATCTTTGTGAATGTGGTGTGCCAGGTCCGCGTGGTCCGCCCGTTCGTGGTCCGCCTTTTAGTGTGGCCCTGTTACGGGATGTCTCACTTGACAAAGATGGCGCCGAATAAACTGAAGTGTTCGAAGAAACTTCGGCGTCGTGCAAAAAGTTGTAGCGTCAGTGAGGAACTGTCTCAAGTAGAAAGAGTTGCGAAGTTACACAGACCAGACGCTCCGTAAGTTAACACTTTGGATAGAATGAATGACAGTTATTATAGTTAAGATACCTGCTCTAATATTGTGCGTAAACAAGTCTATTTTTTATTTTTTGAACTTGACGCGCTGCAATCTTGAAGGAATTCATTGTATACTTGTCTACTTTTTGGTCGCGTCAACATAAACCGACAGCAATATTGCATCAGTTACGATTATTGTGTGGTTATTCCGTTTCTTTAATTTAACACAGTCTACGATTTTGCATTGTAGTAGCACGAATCGTTTGTGTCCGGGCGCGTTCTCGAATCTGGTCTAACATCGATTCACATGCTTTGACGTCATCAGTGGTGATGCGATAGATTTTTACCTTGAATTTACCTTGAATCCTCTTCTACTACGTAGTCGAGGAGTTGACGAGGAAGGGAGTCAATCGCTGACTCGTGTAATCCTCCGCCCTATTTCGTAGATACTTGTCAATGTGACCCTTAAATTGGTTGACACTTGCGGACATAACAGCACTTCCAGGAAATCTCTTCCAATCGTTTACTATCCTTTGAGTGAAAGAGTACTTTCGTATATCAAGCCTAGAGTGTAATTTGTGTATTTTGTAAGGGTGCCCTCTTGTTTTGCCATCCTCATTTTCCATAATAAAGAAATCGGCAGGAAAAATACTATCCAACCCATTTATTATTTTAAAAACTTCCAAGAAATCGGCTCTCACCCTTCTTGTTTCCAAAGTTGTTATTTTTAGTATTCTTAGTCGACCTGGATAGTCTAAATGCCTTAATTCAGGAATAATCCTGCTCATCCTTCGTTGTATAGATTCTAATAAATCTATATCTTTCTGTTTAAATGGGCGCCATGCCTGAATACAGTAATCAAGGTGAGGTCTCACTAAGGATTTATATAGTTTTAAAACTACCTCTTTGGTTTTATATTTAAAGGCTCTATTTATCATGCCTAGCATTGCATTTGCCTTATTAGCTGCCCTGACACATTGCTTTGTTACATCCAGTGTTTCTGTGATGATGACCCCTAAGTCTCTCTCCTCGTGTGTTGTTTCAATGCATTCCTTTCCCATAAAATAATCATACTGTTTATTGTTGTATCCATAATGTATACATTTACATTTTTCAGCATTGAACAACATCGACCATTCATTGCTCCACTCATTTAGGGTACTCAGATGTTTTTGTAATTTTTCTGCGTCCTCATACATTGATACTTGACTAAAAAGCTTAGTGTCATCAGCAATCTTAAGAATATGATTTCTCACACCCTCATCTAGGTCATTTATAAATATTACAAATAAAACCGGACCCAACACAGACCCCTGTGGGACTCCACTCCTTACTGGTGACCATTCAGAAGTTTTCCCATTTACGACAACACGTTGGACTCTGTCAGTTAGCCATTCGGTTATCCAGTCACTTACACTACCTCCTATGCCATGTGACTTTAGTTTGCTCTCTAGCCTGGCATGGGGAACTCTATCGAACGCTTTACTGAAATCCAAATAAATCGAGTCTACAGGTAATCCTTGGTCTATATACATTGTTACTTTATCAAGGTAAACTAGAAGGTTGGTCAAACATGAACGACCTTTCCAAAAACCGTGTTGTGATGGCTTAATTAGCTCATTTTTTTGGAGATGCCTGATGATCTCATCTCTTATGATGGATTCCATTGTCTTGATGATTCACCTCTAGCAGAATAGTGTTGGACTTGTTATTTAAAGTGGTCTTTACCACCAGAACACTACCGGAACATTCTACTTATGTGTATGATTGAGATTCATATACATATTTCGTTATGAGGCTGTTATACAGACGTTATGTCCAAGACCAAGCCGCTTATCTTTCCTCAAGATCTTACCTCAAGACCGGTCAATACTTGCCCAAAACTGAGCATTGACACCGTCTCAAGATTAATTTGCTGAAAGGTGCCGACACCGAGGTTCCACATTGATGTCCAGTGATAGCTTGCTTCGGCCTTAACGTCAGCAGACAATCGTCGGTTTTCTTGATATGATGCCTTAATTGCTTTTGAGTAATTGTGACTATGGTCCAGGATCATTTCTTTAACCACCAGTTCATGGCTGTCACAGGTTACCACAATGTATATTGTAGCATATAGCCCTCAGTCTTGTAGGTTCTGTGAAAAGAAATATAATTTTGAATAACTAAATAAATATGAAACAATAAGCACGTACATATGTGTGATATACACTTATATCTCTAAATGGCTTTTATTTATAGATAAGTCGTGGTTCTTTCATAGAATCACAGATCTTCTTCAATCTGTAACACACATTTGCAAAAAAATATTGTCTTCCTATTTTGACACATCAACTATGTGGTAGTAATGACATATTACATTTATGTACTTCCACTCCACTTGGCTAGTGCAATGAGCAGAATGGAGTTGATGTCAATAACGTGTATGTTACTACAGGTGACAAACATATCTGTAACCAGTGGACACCGCAGTTTTTGTAGAAAACCAACAGAAAATCAACTTTCATTTTTAACTCTTTAGACCTATGCTTCATGACAGAAAAATGCAACAACTCATGTAATGAATGCATCAGATTTATTATGGCAAAACTGGGACAGTCTGGCCAGATCTCTTTAAGGCCAGCTGCGACAGCCTCAGAACAGGAAGGAAGCAAGACTGGGATGTTTCACCGATGGACATGGTCAGCTCAACAGCTATGTAGAATTCTCTGTTGGCCAACAACAACAACAACAACATGGCCAGTACAAATGATACCATTCCCGATTCAAGGCGTTGATATCCTTGAATGCTGACTTGCAGCCCTGGTTCTGCTCTCTGTGTCATCGGGTGAAGCGCCATCCTTGCAGTCCACACACTCCGTTTGGCAGTGCTACCTATCCCATCGACAAGCCCCGTGGCAGAGAAATTCCAACGAATAGTGATGTGTTTTTCCTGGTCCATCAAACCAAATCTATATAGTTTTTGCTGAAGTTGGGATCATTTCCAAGAGCATGTCAAGGTATGCTATCATAGTGTCTTTTCGAAATTGCAAGATCATCGTATGCTATCACAATCAAGTGGAACATGCAAGTATGCCACATGACTACTGCAAAAAGCTCACTTGATGTTGCTGCCAGTGAGCGCTTTGTGTTTCACCTTGGTATGGACCTGTGTGCCTTGTTAACCGTGAGGGTTATCCTTGGGATCAATGAGTGCATTTCATTCCATCCTTCTGGGCTCATATGCATGTCCCCAGACTAGCTTGGGCGCCGCACAGGCACTACCCTCCGACTAACTGTGCTGTGGCCTAGCGAGTGATTCAGTCGGTATGCATGAGCCGGGCGCAGTGCGATTTAGCCGCCGCATAGTTGGTCTGCAGACCGCGATCCAGAGAGGCAATTGAAGAGCTATTACCGCTTCGAAACAGTGATTCCCCACGAATTATTGCGCACGCGCGCGGTGACGCACAGGGTCAAAGCGGCGGTTCATCGCGTGACCTGGTCAGTGTTTGTTTACATTACGCTTAGCATGGAAGTCGGTGAAGGAGGGAAGCAAGTCGAGAAAAAAGTAAAACGTAAGCCGAATTATCGGGACGAGGAAATAGTGTTTGATAGAGGGCATTAGCAACAGAAAAACAATATTGATGAGCAAATTACAAAGTGCTGTCACCAACAAGAAAAAAGGGACGCTTGGCGAGAGCTTACAGCTAACGTGAATTCGCTCGGGGTAGCGCAGAGAATTGAGGAAGACCTAAAGGAAAAATGGAAAGATTTAAAATCTGCGGTCTTGAACTCACTACGGGGACCAGAAAAAGACGGGAGGTGGACTGCCAAGCAGGCCTCCACCATATGCCGACATTATCTTGGATGTGATTGGAGAAGGTATCGGTGTGGCATTTAAACACATTTATAGCATTTAACATGAAAATACAAAAAAGTGTACAAAAAAAATCAAAGTATCCTACTTAGGGGTAATTCCCTTAAACAGTCCTAATAAAAACAGCCTTTCCATTCAAGTAATAAACCCCTAGCATGTAGGCATCTCTGTATGCTACCCTGTCCTCAAAGTGTAGCCATGTGTTATCAGCTGTGACAGTGCTGTAGCACATTCCTTCATGGTGGGTGCACAAATTAAGAAATCGTCAAGATACACCACCATAACAGTAAAACCCCTCCTGGCCATCATTCGTTTCACTGACTGTGTTAATCGATGAAAAATTCCAGGCGCCAGCCTAGATCCAAAAGGCAATTTTGTGTCATACAAATAATTAACTCGACCATCCAGTTCAAATTTTAGCCCTGTATACTGCTGACTTTCCTTGCTAATGGCAACTGAACGGTACGCAGATTTTAAATCAACTTTTGCCATGTAATACCCTTGGCATATCAAGGAGGTGGCATCATCCAAGGTTTCAAATTTTTGTGAACAGTCCAAAGTAGCATGATCATTTAAGGCATTGCCAACTGGTCTACTTCAATCGTGAATTAAATGAGCACCCCCCGCCGGTTTCGGAATGGCGCCCAAGGGGCTTATCAAAAGTGGTTTATTATCACAAACAACATAATTCCCATCCGAAATTTCCGATAAAACTTGTTGCTTGACAGCCTCGTAATTGCCGTGTCCTGGCGAAGCAGACGGATGATTTGCCACCTCCCAGACACAATATGCACATCTTTATCCACAATATCAAAACCATTAATAACACCATTTAATACAAATTCTCTGTCTGGGTCTGTAGCTAATTCAAGTCACCACGCCTCCAAGTTAAGACCTGGCATGGGGTTTACTGCGGGAATGTCCTACCTAGGGTGGACATAAGTTTGACTCTGGGAATGAGCCGTAGCTGGGTGCGTTTGTGAGCATCCCCTGTATGAACATCCGTGTAGCCACAGCCACGGTAGGTGTACATTTTACAGATGGCTCTACCGTCCGCTGTGACTGGGCCTGTGGGTATACCCCGCTGGGCGGGCTTAGCGTGGGCAAGGCCTGGGGGACGGGCGTGGTTGCGGGGAGCACGGGGGGTCAGTTGCATTGTGTGCAAGTGGGGGATATCTGTCCCCCAGCGGAAACCATGGACCGACTGTAGCTTTCTGTACTCTCAATCGTACAAATATACGGACACGTTTTCGTACCGCTGAGTTAGCTGATATAGCTTGGTCGTGTACGACAGATAATCTATGATCCCTTGATACCTCAACTTTCCCTCCCCCAGGAGCTTGAAAAAGTATGGCTAGGCTTGCAATAGACCACTGGGATAAAGTAATAGATTCTATCTTAGGCTTTACCCCCGACTTTACCACAATATGGTTCCCATCATTGGTACCCGCAACCACCTCCTCTTCCACCACATCCCTGCCAATGAAATCTACCACATCATAATAGTGACACGACCTACCAGCTGCTGCTGTCATCAGGTGGATCTGTGGGTCCTGCCACGACCCCGGCAATGTCCCTGACTGTCCAACCGTTGCCGTTGGTACATGTCCAGCAAACTGAGCAGTCCTTGTCCCGTGCGGCCATGTTCCCTGTTCAACGGCAACGCCGGCTGTCGCGTTTCCCTGCAGTGTCTCCATGTGGTCGGCCATCAATCGCGCATAGATGTCGGTTGGCTGTCTGTTCACTCCCGTAGGCAACCCGTTCGCTCTGGCTGCCAGGCCGTCTGCGGTGCTCGTCCGTCCGCTCCGGTCGTCAGGATGCCCGCTGCGATCGCCTGTCCGTCTCCGCCTTCGTTCGGACGTCCCCCCGATTCGGTCATCTGCCCGTCCGCAGCGGTAGAGCGCGCCGTCTCGTCTCCGCACGTGTCTGCGGTCTCAGCGGCCATGTTGGATTGCGTGTGTTGCAACGGCCGTATCGCCGAAAACAACAGCTTTTGTTGGCCGCGTGCGATTTTCGTTTGGACTAAATCGTCCCCGTCGAGTAACGCCAGCGCCTCCATGGAGTTAAACCCCTCTTTAGCCAGCAGGTATATCGTCTTCATCGTGACCTTCTGCCCGGAGGCCCACTCCCGGAGTTCAGCCTCGGCAGTTGCCTCGGCGTCAGTCATGTTAACACGTGGCGGTACCGCCACCAAATTAATTACCCTGGTTGAAACAATTAACCGCTGCTGCCAATTCAAAAGGGGGAGCTTACCGCCAAAACCGGGCTTAAGTAGGCAAGTGCCCGGTGCTAATTGGCACACTCAGTCACGTGACCACTATGGTGCACCAATGATGCAAACAATGCATCCCTGATTAATAAATAATTAAACAACCTTAATTACCACATTAAGTGGCCTGTGCAAATAAGGCAGAGCTCTATGTGGTACTTTAATCAGAGGAAACAAGAGGCAAAATTTACTGTTTCATGATTAACAGTGTATAGGCGTTTCACATAAGTGAATAATAATATTGATTACTGAAATCATCAGGGTGAATGCAAAATAGCCAAGTACATACATCCTCTATATGTTGTCAAATTTATACATCATCATATTATGTGTCGCTATTACATCATATATTCCTATGTAGCTACAGTTGGTAAACTCAAATGTCAACAATATAAGCAATAATGATGTTTCAGAAGATCGTACCTCAGCTTAAACCACACAGAGCAAACATTTGTTAGCAGTCTTATCAGCAACAAAACCAAGATGAAAGGAAACACAGGCCAGTGCAACATAGGCCCATTATTGCTAGTTGCATCCTGCTCACAGGTGACAACTAGTAAATTGACCCTGCTTTCATTGGTATGACCTCAATGATAATGGTTTTCTTTCTTACTGGAAAATTTGGTCAATTTTCAAATAATCCTGTGAAATTGTTGACTGAAGAAAAGTTAATGAAATCTAACTCATCATTTAATAATACCCAAATAAAAGTACTTGAAATATTATTTGAATAAAACGTCTAATAATTTAGGGAAGTATTTAAATACAAATTTAGACAACCAATTCATTTTAATTAGTGTCTGATACAGATTTAAATCTATGTTTGATCTTGTATTTGTATACTCTTACAATGGTTGCTTTGGCATATACACTTAGATTCATCCAATTACTTCAGGAAGTAGTTAAGTAATTACGTTATTATTTAGTATGTTACATTACAGTCACGTTGCATAACAGTTTTGGGAAATTTAAACTATTTAATAAATCACACGTTACCTGGACATTTATGGAGTGGAAATTCTTTCTATTGACATACTCATGTTTGTTGGTGGGAGGCGCCCGGATGTGGACGTGGGTCCGGTCGATGCCTCCCACCACGTTGGGGAATCCTGCCAGCCAGAGGAACTTGGCCTTCTGCCAGTTGGCATGTTGTTGCATCGGCAGCTGCACCCACTCACGCATCCGAGCGACCAAAGCGTTGGTCACATGGTGGATGGTTCGCGATGCGGTTGACTGGTCGATGCCTATGGTCTCAGCCACCAAGTTTTGAAAGCACCGGGTCGCATACATTCGCAATGCTACTAGAACTTGTAAAGTAGCCGGCAAGGAGCCTTGTCGCATTTCGGGGTATTCCAAATCGTCTCGCAGTTCATCAACGATAGCAAGGATGTCGTGACGGCGAAATCTAAATTTGTCATACAATTCCGTGTCATCGTACGTATCCAGCAGGTTTTTCCTATCCCGGAATAAGCGATTTTGTCTGAAATTCTGCCTGTGTTGTCGTCGCCACACTACCACGGCCACCATTTCTATCCAGTCACTCGAACTGAGGAACGTCTACTGTATTGTTCCATATGATCTAACCGGGCATCAACTCGTTCACGTGCTCCTCCAGCTGCTTGAGTTGTTCATCCTTGTCACGCAGCGACTTGTCCATAGCGGTCAGTCGTGCAGCGATGGTCTCCATTACAACTGAAGCAATTTTGCCATTGTCATTCTGAAGCGCTGCCTTTATCGCATCCAACATGTCATTGTCACTGCTGCCACGAGCAGACCAAAGTTGTTTACCTTGCTTGCCCGTGGCCATTGTTACGCGCTGTGCTGGAGCCGCGCGTGCTGTGCTGATGTGTAATACAATGCTGCAGGTGTTACTTGATAGCCCGCTGCCATGCGCCAGTCAGTCAGTGTCTAGGTTTGCGTAGACGTTTAATTTTTTGCAGCTATAAAAGGCCTTCGATCCAGTTTCGAACTGTAGAGACAATGTACTTACTCTCCGCGCGTTTCTGCACCCGTCATCGCAGTCTTCCACAAGAAGTTTCTTAAAATTTAACACTTAAAAACACAATTGCTCCTCCGCGCCCCAAACGTCGTCTACCCAACAGCGGCCATTTTGATTCGCTTTGAATTTACAAATTGTGGGTGAGAATATGTACTGTGAAAGTTAAAATGAGTCGAAGTTAAAAAGAAGAAATTGCTAGATGAGTACAGTGGCAAGTTGAGCCTTAAACTACTACAAACTGGCAAGTTAAGCCTTAAACTGCTACAAAATGGCAAGTTGAGCCTTAAACTACTACAAAGAGGCAAGTTGAGCCTTAAACTGCTATAAAGTGGCAAGTTGAGCATTAATCTGCTATAAAGTGGCAAGTTGAACGTTAAACTGCTATAAAGTGGCAAGTTGAGCCATAAACTGCTATAAAGTGGCAAGTTGAGCCTTAAACTGCTACAAAGTGGCAAGTTGAGCCTTAAACTGCTACAAAGTGGCAAGTTGAGCCTTAAACTGCTATAAAATGGCAAGTTGAGCCATAAACTGCTATAAAGTGGCAAGTTGAGCCATTGCATAAATATGGTAGCACCCAAGTAAAACAAGCAGACATGCGTATTATTTATTTGTACTATTTAAATCTTGGTGAGCTTTCGATGCAATCTTTGCCGCTTCTAGGGTACATGAGGCAGGTACGTACAATTGGACAAAAGATGAATCTGCACTCTGTCTTCTCCGATAAATGTAGAAAAGAGGAAAATTTATCGCCAACTGCGATGCTGCCAAACTGTGCGTTAACCTCCATTTTGTCACAAAACCAAATGACTTCACTGTGCATGTGCCAATAGGTCATGATCATGATGCGTGCACAGCCGAACTCACGGAAGAATATCTGCTTGATTTCCGTTTACGGAATCCGAAAGAATAACCACTTGGATATTTTTCGAAATATTTAATAATAAATTGAGGACATATCGTCTATGACATATGTGACTTGTAGCCCAAGAACATGTCAAGGTATGCTAAGATGTGTTTTTCGAAATTGCAAGATCATCATATGCTCTCACAATCAAGTGGAACATGCAAGTGAGCCACATGACTACTGTAAAAAGGCTCACTTGATGTTGCTGCAAGTGAGCGCTTTGTATTTACTCTTGGTATTGACCTGTGTGGGTTTTGGAAAAGCCAATCTGTCACAATGCCTTGCTAACCATGTGGGGTCATTCGGGTCACTGAGTGCATTTCCTTCCATCCTCCTGGAATACGGTCGATGGTCACTTTTGACAAATGTTGTCAGGGGCAGGACACAGCAAGTGTGGTTTGACTTAGCCAGTTGTCTGTGTTGCAGCTCATGGATATGTATGTTTGCTCTCTGGAATACCATAACTCTTCAGAATAGGCAGAACAGTAATGTAAAGGTTGAGTGCCAACTGCCAACATAGTCTTCTTTTCTTGGAAGATCTATCTCCACAATTCTTGTGCACCTTCCCAACAAGACAATAGTACAGCCTATCAATAATGATCATGCTTCCAGTAAAGTCAGTGGCACACGAGTGTAACGTTACCTCACTTTGATCAGCAACTACCACTTTGATACACAATCACGTTATATGTGAAGTTCCTTCGTGCAAGCAACTTTATACCGGGTCAGTGTGTGGTGTGTCTCAGTAGAAGGGAAAAGACACATTGATACAGGATCACAGTTCACTGGTTGGGATGGTTTGTCACACAACTAAGTAATGTGCCATGAGCGCCAGTTTGGCATTTCACCGTGACCTTGTAGTACTCGGCTGTCCACTTTGTTTGGCCTTCCACCGTGATCTTGTAGTACTTGGCTGTCCACTTTGTTTGGCCTTCCACCGTGATCTTGTAGTACTCGGCTGTCCACTTTGTTTGGCCTTCCACCGTGACCTTATAGTACTCGTCTGTCCACTTTGTTTGGCCTTCCACCGTGACCTTGTAGTACTCGGCTGTCCACTTTGTTTGGCCTTCCACCGTGATCTTGTAGTACTCGGCTGTCCACTTTGTTTGGCCTTCCACCGTGACCTTGTAGTACTCGGCTGTCCACTTTGTTTGGCCTTCCACCGTGACCTTGTAGTACTCGGCTGTCCACTTTGTTTGGCCTTCCGCTATGACCTCGTAGTACTCGGCTGTCCACTTTGTTTGGCCTTCCACCGTGACCTTGTAGTACTCGGCTGTCCACTTTGTTTGGCCTTCCACCGTGACCTTGTAGTACTCGGCTGTCCACTTTGTTTGGCCTTCCACCGTGACCTTATAGTACTCGGATGTCCACTTTGTTTGGCCTTCCACCGTGACCTTATAGTACTCGGCTGTCCACTTTGTTTGGCCTTCCACCGTGATCTTGTAGTACTCGGCTGTCCACTTTGTTTGGCCTTCCACCGTGACCTTGTAGTACTCGGCTGTCCACTTTGTTTGGCCTTCCACCGTGACCTTGTAGTACTCGGCTGTCCACTTTGTTTGGCCTTCCACCGTGACCTTGTAGTACTCGGCTGTCCACTTTGTTTGGCCTTCCACCGTGACCTTGTAGTACTCGGCTGTCCACTTTGTTTGGCCTTCCACCGTGACCTTGTAGTACTCGGCTGTCCACTTTGTTTGGCCTTCCACCGTGACCTTGATACTCGGCTGTCCACTTTGTTTGGCCTTCCACCGTGACCTTGTAGTACTCGGCTGTCCACTTTGTTTGGCCTTCCACCGTGACCTTTAGTACTCGGCTGTCCACTTTGTTTGGCCTTCCACCGTGACCTTGTAGTACTCAGCTGTCCACTTTGTTTGGCCTTCCACCGTGACCTTTAGTACTCGGCTGTCCACTTTGTTTGGCCTTCCACCGTGACCTTATAGTACTCGGCTGTCCACTTTGTTTGGCCTTCCACCGTGACCTTGTAGTACTCAGCTGTCCACTTTGTTTGGCCTTCCACCGTGATCTTGTAGTACTCGGCTGTCCACTTTGTTTGGCCTTCCACCGTGACCTTGTAGTACTCGCTGTCCACTTTGTTTGGCCTTCCACCGTGACCTTGTAGTACTCGGCTGTCCACTTTGTTTGGCCTTCCACCGTGACCTTATAGTACTCGGCTGTCCACTTTGTTTGGCCTTCCACCGTGACCTTGTAGTACTCGGCTGTCCACTTTGTTTGGCCTTCCACCGTGACCTTGTAGTACTCGGCTGTCCACTTTGTTTGGCCTTCCACCGTGACCTTGTAGTACTCGGCTGTCCACTTTGTTTGGCCTTCCACCGTGACCTTGTAGTACTCGGCTGTCCACTTTGTTTGGCCTTCCACCGTGACCTTATAGTACTCGTCTGTCCACTTTGTTTGGCCTTCCACCGTGACCTTGTAGTACTCAGCTGTCCACTTTGTTTGGCCTTCCACCGTGACCTTGTAGTACTCGGCTGTCCACTTTGTTTGGCCTTCCACCGTGACCTTATAGTACTCGGCTGTCCACTTTGTTTGGCCTTCCACCGTGACCTTGTAGTACTCAGCTGTCCACTTTGTTTGGCCTTCCACCGTGATCTTGTAGTACTCGGCTGTCCACTTTGTTTGGCCTTCCACCGTGACCTTGTAGTACTCGGCTGTCCACTTTGTTTGGCCTTCCACCGTGACCTTGTAGTACTCGGCTGTCCACTTTGTTTGGCCTTCCACCGTGACCTTATAGTACTCGGTGTCCACTTTGTTTGGCCTTCCACCGTGACCTTGTAGTACTCGGCTGTCCACTTTGTTTGGCCTTCCACCGTGACCTTGTAGTACTCGGCTGTCCACTTTGTTTGGCCTTCCACCGTGACCTTATAGTACTCGGCTGTCCACTTTGTTTGGCCTTCCACCGTGACCTTGTAGTACTCGGCTGTCCACTTTGTTTGGCCTTCCACCGTGACCTTATAGTACTCGGCTGTCCACTTTGTTTGGCCTTCCACCGTGACCTTGTAGTACTCGGCTGTCCACTTTGTTTGGCCTTCCACCGTGACCTTGTAGTACTCGGCTGTCCACTTTGTTTGGCCTTCCACCGTGACCTTATAGTACTCGTCTGTCCACTTTGTTTGGCCTTCCACCGTGACCTTGTAGTACTCGGCTGTCCACTTTGTTTGGCCTTCCACCGTGACCTTTAGTACTCGGCTGTCCACTTTGTTTGGCCTTCCACCGTGACCTTGTAGTACTCGGCTGTCCACTTTGTTTGGCCTTCCACCGTGATCTTGTAGTACTCGGCTGTCCACTTTGTTTGGCCTTCCACCGTGACCTTGTAGTACTCGGCTGTCCACTTTGTTTGGCCTTCCACCGTGATCTTGTAGTACTCGGCTGTCCACTTTGTTTGGCCTTCCACCGTGATCTTGTAGTACTCGGCTGTCCACTTTGTTTGGCCTTCCACCGTGACCTTGTAGTACTCGGCTGTCCACTTTGTTTGGCCTTCCACCGTGACCTTGTAGTACTCGGCTGTCCACTTTGTTTGGCCTTCCACCGTGACCTTGTAGTACTCGGCTGTCCACTTTGTTTGGCCTTCCACCGTGACCTTGTAGTACTCGGCTGTCCACTTTGTTTGGCCTTCCACCGTGACCTTATAGTACTCGGCTGTCCACTTTGTTTGGCCTTCCACCGTGACCTTTAGTACTCGGCTGTCCACTTTGTTTGGCCTTCCACCGTGACCTTGTAGTACTCGGCTGTCCACTTTGTTTGGCCTTCCACCGTGACCTTGTAGTACTCAGCTGTCCACTTTGTTTGGCCTTCCACCGTGACCTTATAGTACTCGGCTGTCCACTTTGTTTGGCCTTCCACCGTGACCTTATAGTACTCGGCTGTCCACTTTGTTTGGCCTTCCACCGTGACCTTATAGTACTCAGCTGTCCACTTTGTTTGGCCTTCCACCGTGACCTTATAGTACTCGGCTGTCCACTTTGTTTGGCCTTCCACCGTGACCTTATAGTACTCGGCTGTCCACTTTGTTTGGCCTTCCACCGTGATCTTGTAGTACTCGGCTGTCCACTTTGTTTGGCCTTCCACCGTGACCTTATAGTACTCGGCTGTCCACTTTGTTTGGCCTTCCACCGTGACCTTGTAGTACTCGGCTGTCCACTTTGTTTGGCCTTCCACCGTGACCTTGTAGTACTCAGCTGTCCACTTTGTTTGGCCTTCCACCGTGACCTTATAGTACTCGGCTGTCCACTTTGTTTGGCCTTCCACCGTGATCTTGTAGTACTCGGCTGTCCACTTTGTTTGGCCTTCCACCGTGACCTTGTAGTACTCAGCTGTCCACTTTGTTTGGCCTTCCACCGTGATCTTGTAGTACTCGGCTGTCCACTTTGTTTGGCCTTCCACCGTGACCTTGTAGTACTCAGCTGTCCACTTTGTTTGGCCTTCCACCGTGACCTTGTAGTACTCGGCTGTCCACTTTGTTTGGCCTTCCACCGTGACCTTATAGTACTCGGCTGTCCACTTTGTTTGGCCTTCCACCGTGACCTTGTAGTACTCGGCTGTCCACTTTGTTTGGCCTTCCGCCGTGACCTTGTAGTACTCGGCTGTCCACCTGATTACCTTACAAAATGACATGTCTACATCTGATACAACATTCAGCTTTTGCCAGAGAACCCGCTTTGTATCCGTAACATTCCTTGCAAACAGTAAGGGTCATTCTTGGCTGTCTCGTGATCGGTGAGTTAATATTCTTTCCACCTGCAGGAACATTTCGTTGCAACCACCAGGAATATGAACAATGGTGTCACTTGAACACATTTGGTGGTTTGTAGATGCTTGACGCATCACACCACAATTCTCTCACTGTGAACATTCAGATGCAGTCCTTTTGTCTAAACAATGAAATAACAGGAAGACGTCTTCATTCTGCAACATACATCAACACCTTTGACTTTGTCTGTGCATTTGTAACCAATCAATCACCTCAACAAAAATCATAATGAATATGTTGAATTATAAATTTCTATTCAACTCATTTGATTGACCAGAAATACAAGTAGTACATTTTTGAATCACCAACTCATTTCTGATTTCTGGGACCAGGACTGACGGAGGAAGCTATGAGGCCAGCTAGCCATTGTAACACACCTTGTTAACAGTACAGGGTCACTCTTCATATCACTTCGTGCATTTCGTGCTGTCTTCCAGGAATATGATTGATGATTATTTTTGCCAGTTGTTTTTTGGGGACGTAGCCAGTGTGGTTTCTTCTTCCAGATCCTGGCCTGGCCCTTGCAGGGCGTTAAGTCTAGTGTTTGACACAGCCAGTTGCCTGTATTGCAGGTGACAGATATAAATGCCGGAATGCCAACATCGTCTTCTTCTCTAGGAAGAGCCCTCTTGCCATCATGCTTCCAGCACAGTGACACGGGAGCTAAATGACACACCAGCAACGAACACTTTATAAGAAATTAACTTGCTTTGGAGCAGAACTTTTGAAACGTCGTACATTTCAAAAGTATGCTCCAAAGTAAGTTGATTTTGTACAAAATAACCAAATCATCGAGCCATGAACAATATAAAATTATATTCCATATCTAACACTTTGCTACACAATCACGTTATATGTGAAGTTCCTTCACACAGGTAACTTTATACCTGCTCAATGTGTGGAACCTCTCAAAATGTGGAAATGTGCACACTGGTTTCTCGCAGACTTGCATGCGCTGATAACCTGCAGCAGTAAAGGTGGGATTTCAGTGCACAAAGACAATCATTATGTCCTATCTCATTAACTTACAAAATCACACTACGTCTGTCATGACATCCAGCACTTCCTTAAGAACCAGCTACCTTGGTAACATTCCATGCTAACAGGAAGGGTCACTCGGCAGTGGTCAGTCTTGGCTGCCTCCAGATCACTCAGTTCATTTTCTTCCAACCCCCAGGAACATTTCTTTCCATCTTTGAGGAATGTGAACAATGGCACCATTTGGAGGACAAATGTAGGTGGTTTGTAAATACTTGACACTTCACACCACACACCTGTCAGCAGGGACCATTCAGATCCAATCCTGCAATTGATTTTGTCAAAAAAGAAGTAACAGGAAGAGTGAGGTCTTCATTCTGCAACATGTGTCTGCATGATTTTAGAAGTGGCACTGAGCGAGAAAAACGAGGAGAACGCGTGACTACCCTTGGACATTCTGTTATATTACGGTAATAGCCAAATAAACAGAAGACTCGCAGATGGCTTAGTGGCTGAGTCATTAAGAAACAATGTATGGACACATGCTCTACCTCTTAGAAGAAGTGAGTCCCTCCTTGAGACTTGGTTCCCTCCATTCTGATGTCTGAAACAAAGATCTTGCAGTGAGCACTTCTCAATGTCCAAGAAATCGAGTTCATCATAAAATGTAATCATTTTCCTATCGCTGCTACATTTTGCTGTGCTGGTTTAGAACAACGGGAAAGTGGAAAATCACTCTCCTGAAATAATTATAAGTCTGACATGACTTTCAACAATGTACAATATCACCCATTCATCACTCAGGTCGTTTTAATCGAGATCGATTGTTCCGTCTGGTGAACAAACGTTGGTTAGCTGTAGATGATTGACACACGCATATCACATCATGATTCTGTCAAATCCAGTCCCTTGCAATTGATCTTATTTGTCACTTGTCCAACAAAATGAAAGTACAGAGCTGTAGTAGGATCTTCATTCTACAACATCAACACGTCATAATGCCTTTTTTCAACCATCCAGTCACGTTAACAAAAACCAAAATAAAAATGTATCAATGTAAATTAATATTCATCTCATTGATTGGCCAGGTTGATTAGTTAATTTCTTGAATCAGCAACTCGTTTCTGATTTCTTTGACCAATTTAGGTATACTTCAGAGCAATCGACATCTTTATGGCCGATAGTCCCCTCATTGGAAAATGGAATAATTGATGGATGGTGAATTCGTCAAAAACCCAGTATAGTCAATGCATTAACAACAAGCTCAGGTACTAAAATCACTGACAGATTTCAATGAGGTCTTACCTTTTCACAACTGTGGAAGAAAAGATCTTCCATGTGAACATCTTGATACCTGACAGATCCCTCAGGCGAAACAGAAAGAGCTGTTTGTTGTTTAAATTTAATAACACACAATATAATAAATAGCAAAATGCTATTACAGTGTACTAATAGTCAATCAGAAGTCACACAGAGGGCTTGGCCACTGCATCAATTTTTAAAGGAACATTTTATCAAATTAAAAATGCTCACTTTTGAAAGGAAAACATGTCGCGGGTTTTGAAAAACCCTTGACATTCACACCACATACCTAAAAGCAGGGCCCTTCCCAGACCCAACCTCTTGATTTTCAAAAAAGAATTTAACAGGAAGATTTGGGGGTCTTCACTAAATTGTTGCTATTTTTGGGGGCCGAGCGGAGAAAAACATGAAAAGGTGAAAAATTTACTAATACCTGAAACCCCAATTTTGGGCTGAGTCTTGAAAGAGTGTATACACGGGCTCTCCTTTTGGGTTCCCTCCAATTTCCCCCCATTCTTTTGTCTGAAACAAAAGTTTTGCATGACATTCAGCAATTCCAAGAACCGGGCTCTTGAAATCCCTAAATGTTCCTTGTTTTAAAACAAGGGAAAGGGTCACCCCAAATTTATCACTGAAACTTTCTTTTAATTGATCATCAGGTCGAATCGAGATCGATTGTGCCATCTGGTGAACAAACGTTGGTTAGCTGTAGGTGATTAACACACGCATATCACATCATGATTCTGTCAAATCCAGTCCTTTGCAATTGATCTTATTCATCACTTGTCCAACAAAATGGAACTACAAAGCTGTAGTGGGAGCTTCACTCTACAACATAAACACGTCACAATGCCTTTTTTCAACCATCCAGTCATGTCAAAAAAAACAAAATGAAAATGTATAAATATAAATTTATGTTCATCTCTCTCATTGGCCAGAAATACAACTGGTCAGTTTCTTGAATCAGCTACTCGTTTCTGATTTCTTTGACCAAGTTAGGAACCGGGTTTTTAGGGCCCAACCCCCTTTTGGGGGAAAATTTGATGGAGGGTAATTGAAAAACCCATTGTAATTTTAACAAAAACTCAGGTACAAAAATTGGGTTTCTACTTCCTTTTATATCGGGGAAAAAAGATCCCCCCATTTAAAATGTGGAAGAAGATCCCTCAGGCGAAACAGAAAGAGCTGTTTGTTGTTTAAATTTAATGACACACAATATAATAAATAGCAAAATGCTATTACAGTGTACTAATAGTCAATCAGAAGTCACACAGAGGCTTGGCCACTGCATCAATAAGGAACGATGTATCAATTCATGCTCTACTTCTTACAAGAGATCACACTCCCTCTTTGAGAACTTGATTTCCCGCCATTCTTATATCCTAAAAGCAGGTCTTCCAGTGATCACATCTTGATACCAAACAAATTGTGTTAATCATAAAACTTGAGGGCTTCACTATTGTTGCTACTTTTTGCCGAGCTGGATTAGAAAAACATGAGAGTGGAAAATCACCTCCCTGAAATCATCTGACATGTATACTGCATGATTGCTCTGTAACTGTGAACAAATCTTGAGGACTTGAGTTCCCACCAATCTGGTACCTGAAAAACAGATCCTGATGTGAGCATATCTTGATGCGTAACGAATTGAGTTTGTCATAAAACTGCACGGTTTTCCTAGTGTTGCCACATTTTGCCGTCCTGTTTAATAAAAATGGGAGACTGGAAAATCACTTTTCCTGAAATCCCCTGGACGCTGTGGTTTTAGTGCACCTGGGCATGCCTGTAGGTTGTGGCCAAGTGCAAGGTGTATAGTGATTTTGAAAGTACTTCAAAATTCCATTGAGATGCTTTACAAAGCTTGGTTTCAGCTGTTCTGAGTACAACTCTGTCTGTTTTTGTGTCAAATTATTTTAATCTAGACTGGGATCAGTTCCTCAAATGTCCGGCTATTTTTGTTTTCACTGATTTCCAATGTCCGACTCAGGAACTGTGGAATCTTCATCAACAGTGACAGCATGCATGCTCTCCTACAACGTCTTGTAGGTTTGGCAAGTACTTACAGCTTTTCTCATGGGATTTCTTGTAGACTTCAGTTGCCCAACAGACACTGCTGCATTACAACTGATGGTGTACATGACCAAGGGTTACCATGCTTCTTCATACGCTTGATGTTATTTGTAATCTAGGAATATGTTGTATGTGAACACTGCTTAGATACTAAGAGACAATTTCAAATCAATGCATAGCAGCTAGACCTGCACATACTTTATGTCATCAGAATCCTGCAAAGCTTCCCTCTGGTGTGATGGCTTTTATGGATAGTATCTGGCATAACATTTCCCTTGAGCAACATTCCTGCCACTTTCCACACACAAGGAACAGCCAAATTCACCATTGTGTATACCCGGGTAGTCATATTAAGCACATAGCTTTTCGCTTGTAGGTCCATCGTTGCCAATAACAATGCAATCCTAACTACAACTGGCAGTTCACTTCCGGGTGGATTGATGGTAAATCCCTGGTCATGCAACCTGCACACTTCGTCACCAAATGCCTGCATATATTCCAGAAGAGGTGGTTTGTTCTTGCCTTGCCATATTGCTGTAAGAAGCATATTCTCAAGAGCAAAATCTCTGAGATGATGACAGTTCACTGATGGCCAGAAACAACTGGACCTTTGATGAGCTGTAGAGTGGAGTGCCATCAGTATTCACACTGATGTGAGAGGAACTTTGGAGAAACTGACAAGGCTGGCATAATGTCCTGTAATACTCTGCATCAGTTATGTGTCTGATGTTCACTGGCAAGTCATTTTGTAATACCTTCTTTTGTCTTTGACACTGTCCCAGAGACCCATCCTCTGTCCCAGAGGCCCATCCTCTGTCCCAGCTGCCCATTCTCTGTCCCAGGTGTTTCTCACTATCAGCAAGGACAAAAGAATTTCCAGGTTGACGACCTGGCTTAAGTTGAGCTGAGAATGGTCCCTTGTAGCGATATCTCGCATAACCATGCTGTGACTACAAGTAAACACCAGGACCGTCTGGGAACTTGGTATTACACATGGGGCAGTAGTGTACAGTTATACACGTAACATTTCCAGCTAATGACATTACCTTTTCTGTCATGTTTTGAAAGTTTCCTGAATCTAGGCACAGAATAGGCAAAAGTTGACGCAAATCCTTGGTAGCAGTACAGGACACGTTATGCTGAATAATGTGTGACACAAAACACGCAGTCTGGATCTTGTTTTCAGAATATGTAATTTCACTATCACTGAACCAAGTGGCACCCTTTTTGTCACTGGCAACGGAATCATCATCATTGTGAGAGTCAGTCTCACTGAGCAGAGTGGCATCACTGTCACTGGTAACAGAATCATCATTACTGTGACTCAGCATCGTCACTAGAAATTGAATCATTACTCCCAGTATCACTGAGCAGAGTGACACCATTGTCACTAGAAATAGAATCACTACTCCCAGTATCACTGAGCAGAGTGACATCATTGTCACTAGAAATATAATCACTACTCCCAGTATCACTGAGCAAAGTGACATCATTGTCACTAGAAATATAATCACTACTCCCAGTATCACTGAGCAGAGTGACACCATTGTCACTAAATAGAATCACTACTCCTAGTATCACTGAGCAGAGTGACATCATTGTCACTAGAAATAGAATCACTACTCCCAGTATCACTGAGCAGAGTGACATCATTGTCACTAGAAATAGAATCACTACTCCCAGTATCACTGAGCAGAGTGACATCATTGTCACTAGAAATAGAATCATTACTCCCAGTATCACTGAGCAGAGTGACATCATTGTCACTGGCACCAGAGGCATCAGCACTTTGACTCTCAGTGTCACTGAGTAGAGTGGCATTGTCACACTTGTAGCTGAATAATAAGAACCCAGTTCTCCAGCCCCGGTTTCCACAGACGCACCAGTCTGGCGACTAATCATGCATCCCCAGTGTAGCCTTTCCTTAAGTGCCACACTCATGTGTCGTGCAGTCGAAGGTTTTCGAGTTTGCGATAATCGCTGTCGTAAGCTAAGAAGATGTCTGGGAAGGATGAGGGAGAATTAGAAAAGATAATCTGCATATATTTTAAAATGTCTTGAACCTCAGATGAAGAGTAGCTTTTTGAGCTAGTTGAAACAGGTGAAACAGATGTGGCCGTGTAAATACAAGGCCAAGTGGGGAACTCACAATTACAACCACATAGTCTTATTAACAATTTGTCACGGTTTTATTGAATGGAATGAAACATAGCAATGGTCATCATGGTAATGGTCATTGTTTTTTATTTGTGCAGTTCAACGTTCCATATTTAAATCATTCGTAATAATGATTATTCAGTTGCAAAGTATTGCTTTCTCTTTTTCTGATGTCTCTGCGACTTCCGCTTCCTCTGTAAGACAAACAACAGTTTGGTGGCAAATTTGGCTCAGAGCTATTATAGTTCTCGACGATGCAGAGTTTTCGTGTGACTCAGACAAATGCACGACTGGATACCAATTTGATTCAGTGATTGTGATTGCGCAAGTGGATGTGTTAGTGTGAAAGCGTTATGTACCAGCTCGAGATTCAACTTATCCAGAGTTGCCAGAATCTCAAGAACTGTGCTAATTGTGCCAGTGGTCATGTGACAGTTGTCCTGTAGGTCATTAGGACTGTGAGTGTATGGCGGCTTTTCAGTCCATTCTGGCTGTATATTTTTAGGTTTTGTTCTGTCATTATGGCGTAATGCTATATTGGACACATAGACCTTACTTTTAAATTGTGCCACTGATGCAGAAAATGAAGCAGCAGGCCACAGGAAGACTTCTGATTTTGTACTGTTGTTAAACTTGGTGTCTCTGCTCTGTGCCATAGTACTGGTCTGAAAGGTCAAAGTATACCAGGTGACTTGAAATGAATTTCTTGACGTAAATTGCAAACTCATAGTGTAGTACAATCAAAGTGTTTCGAGTTTGCGGTAATCGCTGTCGTAAGCTAAGAAGATGGGAAGGATGAGGACAAATTGGAGCAGATAATCTGCATATATATTAGAATGTCATTATTAACAATTTGTCACAGTTTATTAAATGGAAAGATGCATATGAAGCCTAATAATGGTCATCGTGTAATGTTCATTCTTTTTATTTGTCCAGTTGAACATTCCAAATTTAAACCATCAATGATAATGATTGTACGGCTGCGAAGTCTCTTTCTACTTTCCTATGACTTGGTGACTTCACTTCCTCAGTCGATCGAACAAAACATTTGTCCCATCGGTAGCAAATTTAGCCTGGTGCTCATGGTGGCAAATTCAGCCTGGTGCTCATGGTGGCAAATTTAGCCTGGTGCTCATGGTGGCAAATTCAGCCTGGTGCTCATGGTGGCAAATTGAGCCTGGTGCTCATGGTGGCAAATTAAGCCTGGTGCTCATGGTGGCAAATTTAGCCTGGTGCTCATGGTGGCAAATTCAGCCTGGTGCTCATGGTGGCAAATTCAGCCTGGTGCTCATGGTGGCAAATTCAGCCTGGTGCTCATGGTGGCAAATTCAGCCTGGTGCTCATGGTGGCAAATTCAGCCTGGTGCTCATGGCGGCAAATTCAGCCTGGTGCTCATTGTGGCAAATTCAGCCCAGTGCTATTATAGTTCTCGACATTGCTGGTCATTAGAATTGTTTAAGTTTATGGATGCTTTTCAGTCCATTCCGGCTGTATATTTGTAGGCGTTGTTATGTCATCTTAGCGTAATCCTATATTGCGCACATTGACCTTACTTTTAAATTGAACCACTGTTGCTGGCCACAAGAAAAGACTTGTCCTGTTGTTAAATTTGGTGTCTTTGTCCTTTGCCTCTTTGGAAAGGTTGGAATATACCAGGTGATTTGAACATGAATTTCTTGATTAAATGGCTAATAACGTTGTGCAATCGAAGGTGTTCGAGTTTGCGATAATCGCTGTCGTAAGCTAAGAAGATGTCTGGGAAGGATGAGGGAGAATTAGAGCAGATAATCTGCATATATTTTAGAATGTCTTAAACACAGATGAAGAGTAGCTTTTTGAGCTAGTTGACACAGGTGATATTCTCCCAACAGATGAGCCCATGTAAATATAAGCCCAAGTGGGGAACTCACAATTACAAACTTAACAACAAATACAAACACATAGTCTTATTAACAATTTGTCACGGTTTTATTGAATGGAATGAAACATAGTAATGGATATCATGGTAATGTTCATTGTTTTTTATTTGTGCAGTTCAACGTTCCATATTTAAATCATTCCTAATAATGATTATTCGGTTGCAAAGTGTTGCTTTCTCTTTTTCTGATGTCTCTGCGACTTCCGCTTCCTCTGTAAGACAAACAACAGTTTGGTGGCAAATTTGGCTCAGAGCTATTATAGTTCTCGACGATGCAGAGTTTTCATGTGACTCAGACAAATGCACAACTGGATACCGATTTGATTCAGTGACTGTGATTGCGCAAGTGGATGTGTTAGTGTGAAAGCGTTATGTACCAGCTCGAGATTCAACTTATCCAGAGTTGCCAGAATCTCAAGAACTGTGCTAATTGTGCCAGTGGTCATGTGACAGTTGTCCTGAAGGTCATTAGGACTGTGAGTGTATGGCGGCTTTTCAGTCCATTCTGGCTGTATATTTGTAGGTTTTGTTCTGTCATTATGGCGTAATGCTATATTGGACACATTGACCTTACTTTTAAATTGTGCCACTGATGCAGAAAATGAAGCAGCAGGCCACAGGAAGACTTCTGATTTTGTACTGTTGTTAAACTTGGTGTCTCTGCTCTGTGCCATAGTACTGGTCTGAAAGGTCAAAGTATACCAGGTGACTTGAAAATGAATTTCTTGACGTAAATTGCAAACTCATAGTGTAGTACAATCAAAGTGTTTCGAGTTTGCGGTAATCGCTGTCGTAAGCTAAGAAGATGGGAAAGATTGGAGCAGATAATCTGCATATATATTAGAATGTCATTATTAACAATTTGTCACAGTTTATTAAATGGAAAGATGCATATGAAGCCTAATAATGGTCATCGTGTAATGTTCATTCTTTTTATTTGTCCAGTTGAACATTCCAAATTTAAACCATCAATGATATATTGTGGCTCGATCTTTTCTATTTCTTGATTGGTGATTACCAGTGATTGAACAAAACTTTTCCATTGGTAGAAATTGCCTTGGTGCTCATTCAAATTCACCGGTTCATGGTGGAAATTTAGCGGTGCTCAGGTGGCAAATTAGCCTGGTGCTCATGTGGCAAATTCAGCCTGGTGCTGTGAAATTTAGCCTGGTGTCATGGTGGAAATTAGCCTGTGTCATGGTGCAAATTCAGCCTGGTGCTCATGGTGGCAAATTCGCCTGGTGCTCATGGTGGCAAATTCAGCCTGGTGCTGGTGGCAATTAGCCTGGTGCTCTGGTGGCAAATTGCCTGGTGCCTGGTGGCAAATTCAGCCTGGTGCTCATGGTGGCAAATTCACCTGGTGCTCATGGTGGCAAATTCAGCCGTGCTATTATAGTTCTCGACATTGCTGGTCATTAGAATTGTTTAAGTTTATGGATGCTTTTCAGTCCATTCCGGCTGTATATTTGTAGGCGTTGTTATGTCATCTTAGCGTAATCCTATATTGCGCACATTGACCTTACTTTTAAATTGAACCACTGTTGCTGGCCACAAGAAAAGACTTGTCCTGTTGTTAAATTTGGTGTCCTTTGTCCTTTGCCTCTTTGGAAAGGTTGGAGTATACCAGGTGATTTGAACATGAATTTCTTGATTAAATGGCTAATAACGTTGTGCAATCGAAGGTGTTCGAGTTTGCGATAATCGCTGTCGTAAGCTAAGAAGATGTCTGGGAAGGATGAGGGAGAATTAGAGCAGACAATCTGCATATATTTTAGAATGTCTTAAACACAGATGATGAGTAGCTTTTTGAGCTAGTTGACACAGGTGATATTCTCCCAACAGATGTGGCCATGTAAATATAAGGCCAAGTGGGGAACTCACAATTACAAACTTAACAACAAATACAAACACATAGTCTTATTAACAATTTGTCACGGTTTTATTGAATGGAATGAAACATAGTAATGGATATCATGGTAATGTTCATTGTTTTTTATTTGTGCAGTTCAACGTTCCATATTTAAATCATTCCTAATAATGATTATTCGGTTGCAAAGTGTTGCTTTCTCTTTTTCTGATGTCTCTGCGACTTCCGCTTCCTCTGTAAGACAAACAACAGTTTGGTGGCAAATTTGGCTCAGAGCTATTATAGTTCTCGACGATGCAGAGTTTTCATGTGACTCAGACAAATGCACAACTGGATACCGATTTGATTCAGTGACTGTGATTGCGCAAGTGGATGTGTTAGTGTGAAAGCGTTATGTACCAGCTCGAGATTCAACTTATCCAGAGTTGCCAGAATCTCAAGAACTGTGCTAATTGTGCCAGTGGTCATGTGACAGTTGTCCTGAAGGTCATTAGGACTGTGAGTGTATGGCGGCTTTTCAGTCCATTCTGGCTGTATATTTGTAGGTTTTGTTCTGTCATTATGGCGTAATGCTATATTGGACACATAGACCTTACTTTTAAATTGTGCCACTGATGCAGAAAATGAAGCAGCAGGCCACAGGAAGACTTCTGATTTTGTACTGTTGTTAAACTTGGTGTCTCTGCTCTGTGCCATAGTACTGGTCTGAAAGGTCAAAGTATACCAGGTGACTTGAAAATGAATTTCTTGACGTAAATTGCAAACTCATAGTGTAGTACAATCAAAGTGTTTCGAGTTTGCGGTAATCGCTGTCGTAAGCTAAGAAGATGGGAAGGATGAGGACAAATTGGAGCAGATAATCTGCATATATATTAGAATGTCATTACTAACAATTTGTCACGGTTTATTAAATGGAAAGATGCATATGAAGCCTAATAATGGTCATCGTGTAATGTTCATTCTTTTTATTTGTCCAGTTGAACATTCCAAATTTAAACCATCAATGATAATGATTGTACGGCTGCGAAGTCTCTTTCTACTTTCCTATGACTTGGTGACTTAACTTCCTCAGTCAATCGAACAAAACATTTGTCCCATCGGTAGCAAATTCAGCCTGGTGCTCATGGTGGCAAATTCAGCCTGGTGCTCATAGTGGCAAATCCAGCCTGGTGCTCATGTAGGCAAATTCAGCCTGGTGCTCATGGTGGCAAATTCAGCCTGGTGCTCATGGTGGCAAATTCAGCCTGGTGCTCATGTGGCAAATTCAGCCTGGTGCTCATGGTGGCAAATTCAGCCTGGTGCTCATGGTGGCAAATTTAGCCTGGTGCTCATGGTGGCAAATTCAGCCTGGTGCTCATGGTGGCAAATTCAGCCTGGTGCTCATGGTGGCAAATTCAGCCCAGTGCTATTATAGTTCTCGACATTGCTGGTCATTAGAATTGTTTAAGTTTATGGATGCTTTTCAGTCCATTCCGGCTGTATATTTGTAGGCGTTGTTATGTCATCTTAGCGTAATCCTATATTGCGCACATTGACCTTACTTTTAAATTGAACCACTGTTGCTGGCCACAAGAAAAGACTTGTCCTGTTGTTAAATTTGGTGTCCTTTGTCCTTTGCCTCTTTGGAAAGGTTGGAGTATACCAGGTGATTTGAACATGAATTTCTTGATTAAATGGCTAATAACGTTGTGCAATCGAAGGTGTTCGAGTTTGCGATAATCGCTGTCGTAAGCTAAGAAGATGTCTGGGAAGGATGAGGGAGAATTAGAGCAGATAATGTGCATATATTTTAGAATGTCTTAAACACAGATGATGAGTAGCTTTTTGAGCTAGTTGACACAGGTGATATTCTCCCAACAGATGTGGCCATGTAAATATAAGGCCAAGTGGGGAACTCACAATTACAAACTTAACAACAAATACAAACACATAGTCTTATTAACAATTTGTCACGGTTTTATTGAATGGAATGAAACATAGCAATGGTCATCATGGTAATGGTCATTGTTTTTTATTTGTGCAGTTCAACGTTCCAGATTTAAATCATTCGTGATAATGATTGTTCGGTTACAAAGTGTCGCTTTCTCTTATCAGATGTCTCAATGACTTCCGCTTCCTCTGCAAATCGAACAACGGTGTGTGTGGCAAATTTGGCTCAGAGTATTACAGTTCTTGACATGACTCAGACAAATGCATGACTGGATACCGATTTGATTCAGTGATTGTGATTGCGCCAGTGGATGTGTTAGTGTGAAATCATGATGTACCGGCTTAAGATTCGACTCGTTCGGAGTTGCCAGAATCTCGAGAACTGTGCTTACAGCGCCAGTGGTCATGTGACAGTTGTCACAGCACATTGACCTAAGCCCTGTGGGTCGTTAGGAATGTGCGTTTATGGCTGCTTTTCAGTCCATTCGGCTGTATACTTTTAGGTTTTGTTTTGTCATTATGGTGAAGTCCTACATTGGGCTATATTTGTCACATAGGCCTTAATTTTAGACCTTACATCGTACCACAGTTGCAGAAAATTAAGCCGCAAGACTGCAGGATGACTTCTGCTTTCATAGTTTTGTTAAACTTGGTGACCTCTGTGGCACAACACTGGTCTGAAAGGTTGAAGTGTACCAGGTGACACGAACGTGACTTTATTGATGGAAATGGTACCATACCACACTCACAGGGGTTGAACAATCATCAAAGGTGACCAAGTATGGAACTTACGATTAAGAGCTTGCCAAGACCAGCTTAACTACAAATACAATCACATACGCATTATTAACAATTTGTCACGGTTTTATTGCATGAAATGTTGCATAATAATGGTGATCATGGTAATTAATGTTCATTGTTTTTATTTGTCCAGTTCAACACCCCATATTTAAATCATTAATTGTTCAGCTGCAAAGTGTCTCATTCTCTTTTCGGACGTCTTCATCCTGGTGACTTCAGCTTCCTCTGCAAATCGAACAAAACATTGTTCACACACACACAACACATACATCAGTTATTTGTCCCGTTAGTCGTGGTGACAAATTTGGGCCGGTTCTGTTCTAGTTCTCAATGATACTGCGTATTGATGTGACTCAGACACACGCACGTTATGTCAAAGTCCTAAATTAGGCAATATTTGTCACATAGGGCTTTTAAACCTTTACAGGCAGAAAATGAAGCAGCAGGCCACAGCAAGACTTCTGCTTTCATACCGTGGTTAAACTTGGTGACCTCATACCGTGGTTAAACTCGGTGACCTCTGCTCTGTGGCATAGCACTAGTCTGAAAGGTCAAAGTATACCAGGTGACTTGAAAATTAATTTCTTGACATAACTGGCACCATGCCAATCTCATAGAGTCGTACAATCAAACTTGTTAGAGTTTGCGGTAATCGCTGTCGTAAGCTAAGAAGATGGGAAGGACGAAGACAAATTGGAGCAGACAATCTGCATGTGTATTAAAATGTCTTAAACCTCAGATGATATGTAGCTTTTCGAGTTAGTTGGAGTATACCAGGTGATTTGAACATTAATTTCTTGATCAAATGGCATCGTGCCATACACATAACGTTGTGCAATCGAAGGTGTTCGAGTTTGCGGTAATCGCTGTCGTAAGCTAAGAAGATGTCTGGGAAGGATGAGGGAGAATTAGAGCAGACAATCTGAATATATTTTAGAATGTCTTAAACCTGAGACGGGTGTGGTTGAGTGTACATAGCACACAGACAAGGACGGCATCAAACCAGTGTTCTATGGCTGTAATTATCTTAGCACTGCGCTCATTTACCAGAACCACATCAAAGACAACAGTAGCGTCAGAGGAGTCGTCCCCCAACAGAAGCCACCTAAAGGATTGAGAGGAAAAATTCTGAATGGTCCTGTACTTTTGTACAAAACCAAACACAATTCCTTAGTTATTCGTGACTGCATGTTCAGAGTCACCAGTCCTTGTTTGATACACAGGTTCAATCCTAACATGGTGTGGCATGTAGTTGATAAAAAACACCAATGTTGTGAACGTTGCATCGCACACAGTCCATGTTGTTTGACGTGTGTCCCCTTTTGCTGACAAGATGTGACGAGTGACAACTGGTCATGTACGCACATTGACATAACATTTGCTTGTTACCACATTCATGTCTGTATTGGTGTCAAATTTACTTCTGATGTTGACAGTTTCATTGTGTGGCTTAGCATTGAAGTTGGCAAATACCTAATCTCGTTGTGTATCACCAGTGTCGACTTCACCTAGGGCACTTATAGTGGACAGGTGTATCACCAGTGTCGACTTCACCTAGGGCACTTATAGTGGACAGGTGTATCACCAGTGTCGACTTGACCTAGGGCACTTATAGTGGACAGGTGTATCACCAGTGTCGACTTGACCTAGGACACTTATAGTGGACAGGTGTATCACCAGTGTCGACTTGACCTAGATCACTTATAGTGGGCAGGACACCAGGTCGACTTACCTAGGGTTATAGTGGACAGGTGTATCACCAGTGTCGACTTGACCTAGGGCACTTATAGTGGACAGGTGTATCACCAGTGTCGACTTGACCTAGGGCGCTTATAGTGGACAGGTGTATCACCAGTGTCGACTTGACCTAGGACACTTATAGTGGACAGGTGTATCACCAGTATCGACTTGACCTAAGGCACTTATAGTGGACAGGTGTATCACCAGTGTCGACTTGACCCAGGACATGTCTGTATACGTGTCCCTTTCTGACAAGTGTGATGGTACACCAGTGTCGACTTGACCTAGGACATTTGCTGTAACAGTATCAGTGTCGTATTGGGTAAATTTACTCAGTGACAGTTTCATTGTGTGACTTCACCTGAAGGGAAAACTTATAGTGGACAGGTGTATCACCAGTGTCCGACTTGACCCTTAGGGCACTTATAGTGGACAGGTTATCACCAGTGTCGACTTGACCTAGGACACTTATAGTGGACAGTGTATCACCAGTGTCGACTTGACCTAGGGCGCTTATAGTGGACAGGTGTATCACCAGTGTCGACTTGACCTAGGGCACTTATAGTGGACATGTGTATCACCAGTGTCGACTTGACCTAGGGCGCTTATAGTGGACAGGTGTATCACCAGTGTCGACTTGACCTAGGGCACTTATAGTGGACAGGTGTATCACCAGTGTCGACTTGACCTAGGACACTTATAGTGGGCAGGTGTATCACCAGTGTCGACTTGACCTAGGCACTTATAGTGGACAGGTGTATCACCAGTGTCGACTTGACCTAGGACACTTATAGTGGACAGGTGTATCACCAGTGTCGACTTGACCTAGGACACTTATAGTGGACAGGTGTATCACCATTTGACTTGACCTAGGCACTTATAGTGGACAGGTGTATCACCAGTGTCGACTTGACCTAGGGCACTTATAGTGGACAGGTGTATCACCAGTGTCGACTTGACCTAGGGCACTTATAGTGGACAGGTGTATCACCAGTGTCGACTTGACCTAGGACGCTTATAGTGGACAGGTGTATCACCAGTGTCGACTTGACCTAGGACACTTATAGTGGACAGGTGTATCACCAGTGTCGACTTGACCTAGGGCACTTATAGTGGACAGGTGTATCACCAGTGTCGACTTGACCTAGATCACTTATAGTGGACAGGTGTATCACCAGTGTCGACTTGACCTAGGGCACTTATAGTGGACAGGTGTATCACCAGTGTCGACTTCACCTAGGGCACTTATAGTGGACAGGTGTATCACCAGTGTCGACTTGACCTAGGGCGCTTATAGTGGACAGGTGTATCACCAGTGTCACTTACCTAGGGCACTTAAGTGGACAGGTGTATCACCAGTTCGACTTGACCTAGCACTTATAGTGGACAGGTGTATCACCAGTGTCGACTTGACCTAGGGCACTTATAGTGGACAGGTGTATCACCAGTGTCGACTTGACCTAGGGCACTTATAGTGGACAGGTGTATCACCAGTGTCGACTTGACCTAGGGCACTTATAGTGGACAGGTGTATCACCAGTGTCGACTTGACCTAGGACACTTATAGTGGACAGGTGTATCACCAGTGTCGACTTGACCTAGGACACTTATAGTGGACAGGTGTATCACCAGTGTCGACTTGACCTAGGACACTTATAGTGGACAGGTGTATCACCAGTGTCGACTTGACCTAGACACTTATAGTGGACAGGTGTATCACCAGTGTCGACTTGACCTAGGGCGCTTATAGTGGACAGGTGTATCACCAGTGTCGACTTGACCTAGGCACTTATAGTGGACAGGTGTATCACCAGTGTCACTTGACCTAGGGCGCTTATAGTGGACAGGTGTATCACCAGTGTCGACTTGACCTAGGGCGCTTATAGTGGACAGGTGTATCACCAGTGTCGACTTGACCTAGGGCGCTTATAGTGGACAGGTGTATCACCAGTGTCGACTTGACCTAGGGCGCTTATAGTGGACAGGTGTATCACCAGTGTCGACTTGACCTAGGGCGCTTATAGTGGACAGGTGTATCACCAGTGTCGACTTGACCTAGGGCACTTATAGTGGACAGGTGTATCACCAGTGTCGACTTGACCTAGGCACTTATAGTGGACAGGTGTATCACCAGTGTCGACTTGACCTAGGGCGCTTATAGTGGACAGGTGTATCACCAGTGTCGACTTGACCTAGGGCGCTTATAGTGGACAGGTGTATCACCAGTGTCGACTTGACCTAGGGCGCTTATAGTGGACAGGTGTATCACCAGTGTCGACGTTGACCACGTCAAAACCATGTCCGCTGTTTTTGTTGTTCATCTCTTGGAATGTGTATGTGTCTGCATCTCCATCGATTTAAGACATTTTACACCATATTTACTCAGCGCCCCACACCTGAGTGTGCACACACCATTATACCTTAAGACCATCCACAGTATCGAAGCATTTTCACTTGTTGGTTTCACTGGCTCAAGTGAAATGTCATCCATTTCAGACATTGTCAGGTATACCATGTGTTCCAAATGCTCTATGAAGATGGAGTGATCAATAGTAGTATACACCTTCTATGTGGGCGATGACTTCTGGGGACAGAAGATACGTGATGTTACTCTTGTGATCCCCTGGTTGTTTCCCTTCAGCCAGTGCCTTTTGGTAGAAACACCTGTGGACATCTGTCATGCTGTGGCTTGGCATCAGTCGATGATACATGGTAGAAGTTGTCTATTTGGTCATCCAATGCCATATTTGCCTGTTTGAGTTTGCATTGTGTAGTTTCAGTTTCAGTTGCAGTTGTTGCTGTTGATGTTTTGGTCTGGCCCATGCAGCATGCTTGGTACAAGTCTTTCATTTTTATTGCAGTTGTCTGATGTTAGGATTGGTTTGATGAGAATGTCCAAGAAAGTTGGTATTTTAGAAGATCTTTGACTATTGTATCGCTGACCAACCGATTGTAAATGAATGAAGCAAAGAAAGATTCTCTGGACTGATTCTATTGATAGTTGACGGTGCATTCTATTTTTGTGATAGGTATCTACAAAATCGCGCATCATACTGGTTAGTCATCAGTGTTTTCATTCTTTTGCTTTGGGCTTAGCTCATCTACTTGAGTCTGTGTAAACTGAAGGCTGACCTGGAGTTGTCAGTGAAGTGGTCGTTTTGCACATGAAGTGATCTACTTTCCGCCTGATCTTGGTGATCACACTTTGTAGACTTGTAATCAGTGAAGATGACACCAAATAATTCCTCCGTAGAAATGACGGCACAGCATTCAATGCAAACAACACTGACTCCACGTCTATGAACCAACTGATTTGCTGGTGATTGTTGAAGTTGACTTCAAGACGAATTAGATAATTAGTAATTTCCGCCCTCACTGTTACTAGGTTCCTTTTCACTGGTACTGTACCAGTTTTGTAAATGTATACACCATGGCTAACCTTGCGTTGTTTCAAAAGAGTGCCATTGCACTTGATGGAACATTGAGGTTGGGCTGGTGCAAAACCATCAGTCACTGTAAACACCGCAGCATGTCTCTGCATCATCTAGCACTTCTGTGCACCATCCTCACAGTTTGTGTCATCTGCCTAGCTGCTTGTAAACAAACTAAACATACCATGCTGGGAAACAGTGACACCGACAGTCACCTGTACTCTCACTGCCACCAGACACTGAATGTGTGGTCGTAGCGGTAACACTGAATGTGTGGCCGTAGCGGTAACACTGAATGTGTGGCCGTAGCGGTCACACTGAATGTGTGGCCGTAGCGGTCACACTGAATGTGTGGCCGTAGCGGTCACACTGAATGTGTGGCCATAGCGGTGACACTGAATGTGTGGCCGTAGCGGTGACACTGAATGTGTGGCCGTAGCGGTGACACTGAATGTGTGGCCGTAGCGGTCACACTGAATGTGTGGCCGTAGCGGTCACACTGAATGTGTGGCCATAGCGGTCACACTGAATGTGTGGCCGTAGCGGTCACACTGAATGTGTGGCCGTAGCGGTCACACTGAATGTGTGGCCGTAGCGGTCACACTGAATGTGTGGCCGTAGCGGTGACACTGAATGTGTGGCCGTAGCGGTGACACTGAATGTGTGGCCGTAGCGGTGACACTGAATGTGTGGCCGTAGCGGTGACACTGAATGTGTGACCGTAGCGGTGACACTGAATGTGTGGCCGTAGCGGTGACACTGAATGTGTGGCCGTAGCGGTAACACTGAATGTGTGGCCGTAGCGGTAACACTGAAGGTGTGGTTGTAGCGGTAACACTGAATGTGTGGTTGTAGCGGTAACACTGAATGTGTGGCCGTAGTGGTAACACTGAATGTGTGGCCGTAGCGGTAACACTGATTGTGTGGTTGTAGCGGTAACACTGAATGTGTGGCCGTAGCGGTAACACTGAATGTGTGGTTGTAGCGGTTACACTGTATGTGTGGTTGTAGCGGTAACACTGAATGTGTGGTTGTAGCGGTAACACTGAATGTGTGGCCGTAGCGGTAACACTGAATGTGTGGCCATAGCGGTAACACTGAATGTGTGGCCGTAGCGGTAACACTGAAGGTGTGGTTGTAGTGGTAACACTGAATGTGTGGCCGTAGCGGTAACACTGAATGTGTGGCCGTAGTGGTAACACTGAATGTGTGGTTGTAGTGGTAACACTGAATGTGTGGCCATAGCGGTAACACTGAATGTGTGGCCGTAGCGGTAACACTGAATGTGTGGCCGTAGCGGTAACACTGAATGTGTGGCCGTAGCGGTAACACTGAATGTGTGGCCGTAGTGGTAACACTAAATGTGTGGTTGTAGTGGTAACACTGAATGTGTGGCCGTAGCGGTAACACTGAATGTGTGGTTGTAGTGGTAACACTGAATGTGTGGCTGTAGCGGTAACACTCAATGTCTCATGTATGTTGCAGATGCCATGAGAATGCCGACTCACTGTTCAGTTCCTCAAGTGGCTTCAACAACTACAGGGGCATCCTCAATCTCTGCATCATACTTCTGGTAAGTGCTCATCTCGTCTCTCCAATACTATGTTGATGGAGTAACTATTAACAGAGTTCTCCTTCTTTATGACATGGTGATGAAGAAAATATTTGAGGTATTTTGACTTTCGTTGTTATTTGTATAATGATGATGTGTTGGAGAAGTAACTGTTAATGAACAGTGTTTGTTTCAGTACAGTGTGTTGGAGGAGTGTCTATCAACAACAGCCTGTGTTGTGTCATGGTGTTTTTCTCTGTAATTCATCTTTCTTTCATGATGTTTGCCTTACTGTGCACATCTGTAATCTTACTGTTGTGTCATCTCTGCTGTTAGTGTTAGTTGTCTCCTGCCCAAGTATAACCCAGTGTAAGGGTTGTCGTGGTGATACATTCATGTTTTCTTCACATTAATAAAAAGTTTGCCACGGTTAATTTCAAAAGGGAACCTATTTTAAAGATGCATGTATTTTATTATGCTGCATACACACTTATGAAAAGTGCACGCGTTGCATGCATCTCAATATTGATTCAAACATTTTTATAACGATAATATTTTTGAGACTGCTACTTTAATGGATGCATAAAACACTAGAGAATCACTCGCTTGATTCAAGCATTCTCACCCTGGCTCTGTGTGTTCATTCCTAGTACATGACATGTACATGTATGTCTTGTAGGTATTGTCCAGCACAAGAGTGGCACTAGAAAATGTCATCAAGTAAGTTCATGAATTTGGAAAAAAATTCTAGAAACCAAAACAAAGAACTCCATAGTCCCAGCAGTCAAGCAGTTGTTATGTCAGTTGTACAGGTTTAAAACAAGATAGTCACCGAGAAAATTTATTCTAGATGGCAGATGGACAAGGAAGCATATTCACTGATCAATAGTCCAATCCGTTTGAGTCTTATATTCTGCCCTTATGAGGCACGAGTCAATTATTTGCGCTACTAGCACCAGTACAGTGAGCAGGCTCATTTGTTGAGTCCTTTGTGAAAATGAGAACTTTCTTATATTAAACACACACGGCTCCTTTACTAATGTAACTTCATGTGCTCTTGTACTTCTGCATACTTTAACGTTTGTCTATCAGTATTTTTATAAACATTAAATATTTCAAATACAAAGTAAGTAAATATAATAGAAAATGATTGCAGAAAGGTTCCTTTGAAGACTTTCAAACTATATTCTACCTCATTGACTGCTAAGAAATAAGTCATGTTTCCGTACGCAGTAAAACTTCAACATAATTTATTTGCGCAATTACCGTCAACAGTTACTCAAAGTTGAATACTACTACTGGGTAAAATCCAGCATAACTGTAGTGACAGGACAGCTTATCCTAACATGTGTGTTGTGTCTGTAGATATGGCATCCTCATGGATCCCGTCATCCTCATCCAGGCGTGTGTACGAGACCCCTACAACTGGCCCTGCTTCTCTCTCATTCTCTGTGAGTACAACTGAACCATCCACACACAACGCGCGGACATGTTGTGTGATATGTATGTACACACAGCCATGGATGTCAATGCTGTGAGGAACCATGTTGAGAAATGTCGGTTTAGCAGATAGATTATTCTGTTTCTGACAGTGCGATAGGAGCAATGTCTCTGAGTTAAAACAGACAAAACACTTGAGCTATTTTCTGATTTTACAGAAACTCACATATACATACCAGGGCATATTAATTAAGTACTGCATTTCCTATTGCAAAACACCAACTTGTCTAGCACATAGCTTTAGACAGTGTCAATGGCATGAATGACTTGTGTGACAGCTGCAGCTTGGCTGAATGCTTTCCAGAGAAGTGTGTTTACGAGAACAGAAGTGTAAAAGTGTGTTGTAATGTTTCAGTTTCCAATTTCTTCATCCTGTCTGCTCATCACATCGAGGTTCAACTCTCTAAGGTGGGTCATTGGACCGACGTAGTGTGGACACTAGTGGCCAGAACTGACCTGATGCTTGAAGTGTTGATCCCTGTACAGCTGTTCTCAGAAATGTTCACAAAATGTGTAGATGGCATTGACACAAGATGTCGGACCTGGGTTAATGCTGCATTGATCTGTTTATTCCGTTGGTCTGTTTTGTCCTCTCCGTTAGTTGTGGGTTTTTTCAAGGTATGATTTGGACATGGCTGTATGACACTGCTTCAGGACAGACTCTGTGAGACCATGTTAGGCTGTCTCAGGGAGACTTAGCGACTATGTTTCAACGGACTGTTACAACATTCCAGAACTGTCTCGGTGAGACTGAGTGGTCGGAGTGGGACTGTTTACCTGACAGGTGTGTTGGTGAGACTCTGACTAGACCTTAGGAGACTACTTCGGTGAGACTGAATGATACTATGTGTCGGAGTGCTGTCTCAGTGAGACTGTGGCTGTGTTTGTTGCAGGACTACTTCAGCGAGAACCTTGGCTGTTGGCTCCACATCTTTAACCTGGCTGTCGTCATTTGTTTTCCTGCTATTAACGTGCTCTACGTTCATCCCAGTCCAGGTGAGTGCTGCCTCATGTCTAACTCACTTCATTTGAACATTTTGTATCTGTTGCATACTTCAGATCTCTGTCGATGTCATAATAGTATCACTTTAAAGAGCAAATTGCCACCTGTGGAACAATGCGTTGTGATAGGGTATGATTATACTATATGACCTGTATATAAAGGTATAAATAAGTAAAAACATGAAAAACTGGTGTAGTTAATACTAAACATACAACATAGTAAATAAAATTGTTTGGTTGAAGATGTTCTCTAAGACATTATTAACAAACACGTTATCTAGTCATCCAGAAGGTAGATCCACTGTAAAAGGTTGATAAAGGTTCACGATCGATACGTCTGCATTGGTGCGTTTTTGAAGTCAGGTACTGCCATTCATTCAGAAGCACTGTTTGTTCAGTCGTCCATCAATTGATGGATAAACCATCTAAGGCACAATGGATCTATTCACAGAAAGCTACCAGTACAACAATGTCATCTCCTCCATGTCACACTGTTGTAATGAAGCCATGTTCTGCCTGCAGTGTTCTCCTCCGTGTCACACTGTTGTAATGAAGCCATGTTCTGCCTGCAGTGTTCTCCTCCGTGTCACACTGTTGTAATGAATCTGTGTTCTGCCTGCAGTGTTCTCCTCCGTGTCACACTGTTGTAATGAATCTGTGTTCTGCCTGCAGTGTTCTCCTCCGTGTCACACTGTTGTAATGAATCTGTGTTCTGCCTGCACTGTTCTCCTCCATGTCACACTGTTGTAATGAATCTGTGTTCTGCCTGCAGTGTTCTCCTCCGTGTCACACTGTTGTAATGAATCTGTGTTCTGCCTGCAGTGTTCTCCTCCATGTCACACTGTTGTAATGAAGCCATGTTCTGCCTGCAGTGTTCTCCTCCGTGTCACACTGATGTAATGAATCTGTGTTCTGCCTGCAGTGTTCTCCTCCGTATCACACTGTTGTAATGAATCTGTGTTCTGCCTGCAGTGTTCTCCTCCGTGTCACACTGTTGTAATGAATCTGTGTTCTGCCTGCAGTGTTCTCCTCCGTGTCACACTGTTGTAATGAATCTGTGTTCTGCCTGCACTGTTCTCCTCCATGTCACACTGTTGTAATGAATCTGTGTTCTGCCTGCAGTGTTCTCCTCCGTGTCACACTGTTGTAATGAATCTGTGTTCTGCCTGCACTGTTCTCCTCCATGTCACACTGTTGTAATGAATCTGTGTTCTGCCTGCAGTGTTCTCCTCCATGTCACACTGTTGTACTGAATCTGTGTTCTGCCTGCACTGTTCTCCTCCATGTCACACTGTTGTAATGAATCTGTGTTCTGCCTGCAGTGTTCTCCTCCGTGTCACACTGATGTAATGAATCTGTGTTCTGCCTGCACTGTTCTCCTCCATGTCACACTGTTGTAATGAAGCCATGTTCTGCCTGCAGTGTTCTCCTCCGTGTCACACTGTTGTAATGAATCTGTGTTCTGCCTGCAGTGTTCTCCTCCGTGTCACACTGTTGTAATGAATCTGTGTTCTGCCTGCAGTGTTCTCCTCCATGTCACACTGTTGTAATGAAGCCATGTTCTGCCTGCAGTGTTCTCCTCCGTGTCACACTGATGTAATGAATCTGTGTTCTGCCTGCAGTGTTCTCCTCCGTGTCACACTGTTGTAATGAATCTGTGTTCTGCCTGCAGTGTTCTCCTCCGTGTCACACTGTTGTAATGAATCTGTGTTCTGCCTGCAGTGTTCTCCTCCATGTCACACTGTTGTAATGAATCTGTGTTCTGCCTGCAGTGTTCTCCTCCGTGTCACACTGTTGTAATGAATCTGTGTTCTGCCTGCACTGTTCTCCTCCATGTCACACTGTTGTACTGAATCTGTGTTCTGCCTGCAGTGTTCTCCTCCGTGTCACACTGTTGTAAAGAAGCTGTGTTCTGCCTGCAGTGTTCTCCTCCGTGTCACACTGTTGTGAAGAAGCTGTGTTCTGCCTGCAGTGCTCTCCTCCGTGTCACACTGTTGTACTGAATCTGTGTTCTGCCTGCACTGTTCTCCTCCATGTCACACTGTTGTACTGAATCTGTGTTCTGCCTGCAGTGTTCTCCTCCGTGTCACACTGTTGTAAAGAAGCTGTGTTCTGCCTGCAGTGTTCTCCTCCATGTCACACTGTTGTACTGAATCTGTGTTCTGCCTGCACTGTTCTCCTCCGTGTCACACTGTTGTAAAGAAGCTGTGTTCTGCCTGCAGTGTTCTCCTCCGTGTCACACTGTTGTGAAGAAGCTGTGTTCTGCCTGCAGTGCTCTCCTCCGTGTCACACTGTTGTAGTGAATCTGTGTTCTGCCTGCAGTGTTCTCCTCCGTGTCACACTGTTGTAATGAATCTGTGTTCTGCCTGCAGTGTTCTCCTCCGTGTCACACTGTTGTAATGAAGCCATGTTCTGCCTGCAGTGTTCTCCTCCGTGTCACACTGTTGTAATGAAGCCATGTTCTGCCTGCAGTGTTCTCCTCCATATCACACTGTTGTAATGAAGCCATGTTCTGCCTGCAGTGTTCTCCTCCGTGGCCCTGGCCTGTTACACGGCTGTCTTCCTCAAGCTCATCTCCTACAAGCAGGTCAACAAGTGGTGTCGATTGGACGCGGCCACTGCCTGCACCAGACCCAGTCGCCTCCGACAGAGATCTGTCTCCGCAGCCGGTGAGGTCCAGGTACACTGTCCATGTGTGGCACAGTGGTCTTGTCTCTCCCAACATGTCACAGATCTCCACTCTCTTGTAGTGTGTGTGTGTGTGTGTGTGTGTGTGTGTGTGTGTGTGTGTGTGTGTGTGTGTGTGTTTTGGTGTGTGTGTGTGTGTGTGTGTGTGTGTGTGTGTGTGTGTGTGTGTGTGTGTGTGTGTGTGTGTGTGTGTGTGTGTGTGTGTGTGTGTGTGTGTGTGTGTGTGTGTGTGTGTGTGTGTGTGTGTGTGTGTGTGTGTGTGTGTGTGTGTGTGTGTGTGTGTGTGTGTGTGTGTGTGTGTGTGTGTGTGTGTGTGTGTGTGTGTGTGTGTGTGTGTGTGTGTGTGTGTGTGTGTGTGTGTGTGTGTGTGTGTGTGTGTGTGTGTGTGTGTGTGTGTGTGTGTGTGTGTGTGTGTGTGTGTGTGTGTGTGTGTGTGTGTGTGTGTGTGTGTGTGTGTGTGTGTGTGTGTGTGTGTGTGTGTGTGTGTGTGTGTGTGTGTGTGTGTGTGTGTGTGTGTGTGTGTGTGTGTGTGTGTGTGTGTGTGTGTGTGTGTGTGTGTGTGTGTCGTATTTGTGTGGGTGGCAATGGGCGTGCATTGTACATGCATTTTTATGCTGTACTCTGCTAGTTTCTGAGTTTTTCTGCTATTTTGTCTCTTTCGTTACTTTGTTTATTATAGAGTTTATTTTGTATAGCACAGTATCCAGATTGTCCATAGCGCTTAACATAAGACATATATATATATATATATATATATATATATATATATATATATATGAAAAACACAAATTTAACTATATAAATGCATACATTAATTATGTTAGTTTAAATGTTAAAATAATAAATTATAATAATGCCAAATAAATGCATAAAAGAAGTTAATTCAGTTGTAGAACATATAAATACATTAATTAATTTATATTTCATATACAGATTTTACTTGTTTATTTTTTAGTTACCAATTATAAACATGTCTTCCTAAGGTCCATGTGTTGACAGATATCTACCACTGAACACTTTGATTTGATATGAGTAACTTGACGCCTCCATACTGACATGTTGTTGACCTGGTTCAGTTCCAGCAGCCCCCAGTGAACCAGTGAGCAATGGCAATACAGACTCACTCATCACCTACCCCGACAACCTCACCCTGAAAGGTTGGTTCACCCAATAATTGTCAGTATTAACAATAAGTTGTACCTGAAGCATGAAAACTCTAAATATGCGAAATTATTTAAGCGAGCGATTTTAATTTTTATCCACCAGGTGGAATTCTATGTTATCCAGGTGGTGGCGCCACTTTATAATCGTGTCTAGTTTCGGAAAGCGGTTTTTTAATTACGCAGCTACTTAGCGTCTTGTATTTGCGTACACATCTGTGGTTGCTTATGTACATCTAAGCATATCATTTACTATGTCAGTCATCTTATTAGTGTTA
Source organism: Ridgeia piscesae (assembly GCA_025642075.2). NCBI lineage: Eukaryota > Metazoa > Annelida > Polychaeta > Sabellida > Siboglinidae > Ridgeia > Ridgeia piscesae. The sequence continues at coordinate 784,795 of JAODUO010000216.1, read as the reverse complement.
AAAACGTTCTTAGTCACTTTATGCGATCAGTCCCTGGCATGTTGTAGACTAGGCTAGTTGGCGCCACATTTCACGTGGTCTGGTGACAGGAGAGATTATTATAATTAGAGCGAATAATAAATCACTCCCTAGATGGGTAATTTGCGCGAGTGAGCAATTGCTCGCCTTAAAAATGAAGCGCTGTTTCAGTGTCATGTCGGCTTTGTAGGCTTAAGTGACACTGATAATTATAAACATGGTGACATTTTTACTTTTACTCCTGGTAACTTCTGTATACCAAAGAAAGATATTTGGCGAAACAAAAATGTCTTGTTTAAAAAATAGCAACCAGTGTTCCTGGCAATATGAAAGGGTATATTTTGCAGGACAAGTTAACCCTTGTGTTTCTTTTGTTATTTTCAGACTTGTATTATTTCATGTTTGCCCCAACACTGTGCTATCAGCTGAATTTCCCACGCTCTGCCAGGATTCGGAAGAGATTTCTTATCAAACGGATCCTAGAAATGGTATGTACAATACACATATCATGGAGTAGACAACACAAGTCAAGTGGAATATAAAATCGAAACAGACCAAATAAGGAAATTTTTTAAGGGACTGATTATCATTCAGTTAGTTTAGAAATTAATGATCCTAGAAATGATGTATACATTTGACAAACAGGTGATATTTTTGCCAGTATATTACACATATTACTAATAGCTTACACACTTCTGCTGGGTTATATACATTTGCTACCAGGTTGAACACTACGTTAATTTACAGCCAGGATACCCGTTTTGCCAGCAGCTTTGCATGTATTGGTGGTAGCTTACGTGATTTATTATAGGTTTCTGTTGTAGATATTCCTGTGGGGTCTCATGATAGGACTGGTTCAACAGGTTAGTGATTTTCAGATAACAGTAAAGGTTTCTTAATAATTGACACAGTTGCGCATGTGTGCATGCGTGCGTGCATGCGTGTGCCAGTTTTAGATTGGTTACATTTTATAATGTTCTGCTTAATGCACTGGTGGACAGAATTTCTATATTCTGGATATAAAAGGTAAGTTCCTATATAGCACAGTATCCAGTCCTCAGGGTTCCTCAAAGTGCTTTACACTTTAGTCCCTGGCAGAGCTGTTCAATCAAACACTATCTTGGCTTCTCTGGGAAGCATTCAGCCAAGGCAATTTGTATACAAATGGCCACCTATGTCAAATGCTAGAATGAAAAAAGAGGATTCAAACCCATGTCCTCTTAGTCGAGAGTCCGAAGTTCTAGTCACTGCGCAGCTCATATGGCTCATGATATACAGTTTAATGTTACTGTTTGGAGTTCTAGCTAACAACTGCCTAGCAAACACAGGCCAGCAGTTATTGCTGTTGAAGCACATCAAACTTCTGGTATCACCTGGTACATGGCTGGCCATTCAGTCACACAAAAACAAATTATATAACTACATTTATGCTTCTTGACAGTGAATAGGTAAGAGGAAAATCTTCCATGGAAGCAAGTAGCCATAGAAAGAAGCTAATGTACCACAGAAAATGTTGTTTCTTTGATCTTCACAGCAGGAAACCGATGCCATAGCATTTTATGTGGGTTGTTTATGAAACATGGAGGTGGAGTGACATGTGGCTGTGTGTTTTCTTGCAGTGGATTGTCCCGACTGTGAACAACTCTGTGGTGCCATTCCAACAACTACAGTTGTCACGCATCGTAGAACGACTTCTCAAGCTAGCAGTAAGTGTACTGCTGCAGTTACTTCACAGTTCTTAAGATTTACAGCAAAATTCCTTAATTTTTGGTACAGTCACATGAGTATGGTGGTTGGCCTTTATATAATGACACTTAAAATGTTTAATTCATATTATAAATTATTACAAATAATTTACCAGGCACAAGTAATTTTTTATTACGCTTTAAAATGGTGTTCAGTTGAACCTCACTGTTAAAGTTAACATCGACACTAGGCCCAACGTAACCTACATGTGGGACCCAAAAAACATAGTCATATTAGCCGAACTAATGTCCTGTTCTTCACTGATAGAAATCACTTAGGACTGTCTGACTGTCACATGATTACGTTAATTACAAAGTGGTTTTAGTTCTACGATGACCACAGAATAAGGTTAGACTGTGTGTATTTTAACGCCATATGTTAGATATATGAATGCAGTAAATACAATAACATAGTATATGTATGTTTGCTGTAAAAGCACCATGTATGTGAATCAGGGAGTTGTATATACTATATTAACAACCTACACAGAGATGTAAGTTTCAGCTGTTGTGTGGTGTTAGTAATTAAGCTGATGTTTCCAGGTCCCAAACCATCTCATATGGCTCATGTTCTTCTACTGGCTCTTTCATTCATGTCTCAATGTCGTCGCTGAGTTGATGAGGTTTGGTGACCGAGTATTCTACCTAGACTGGTGGTGAGTAGGGCAACTACATGCACGTGTCAGTGTCAGCAAAGGCTGGCACAAATATCTTGATGAGTCTGTTTATATGTCAATCAGTCGCTGTGTGTAGTCAAAATATTCACTAATGTGTAATTTTGTAGCTGAAATACATCACTAAGAAGACATTACTTATGACATTCTGCATACTTTATGTTCCACTAAAATATGTGTCTAAGAAATATATATGATTATTGGTTAAGTACCTCCCTCTGTAGTTGTGGTGGTGGTGGGTAGATGCGTGTATGTGCTTGTCTGCACATCACATATTCCTGTGCATATGTACATGTCTTGCTCGTATGTGTCACAGAATTTCTTATTTGTTCTGCTTTTTTTGCAGGAATGCGGAGACGGTACAGTATTTCTGGAAAAACTGGAACATTCCCGTTCATAAGTGGGCTAGCAGGTATGTCTGTTCCCTATCCCCTTTCTTTTCCCTGTCTCTCTTGTGCTACCCCTCCCCCTTCTATTCCATATCCCCTTCCATTCTCTGTCCCCATTCCGTTCCCTCTCTCCCTTCTGTTCCCTCCCTTCTGTTCCCTCCTGTTCCCTCTCCCCCTTCTGTTCCCTCTCCCCCTTCTGTTCCCTCTCCCCTTTTGTTCCCTTTCCCCCTTCTGTTCCTTCCCTCCCCCTTTCTTTTCCCTGTCTCTCTTCTGCTCCCTCTCCCCCTTCTGTTCAATATCCCCCTTCCATTCCCTGTCCCCGTTCCGTTCCCTCTCTCCCTTCTGTTCCCTCTCCCCCTTTTGTTCCATCTCTCCCTTCTGTTCCCTTTCTCCCCCTTTTGTTCCCCCTCCCCTTTTGTTCCCTCTCCCCCTTTTGTTCCCTCTCCCCCTTCTGTTCCCTGTCTCCCTTCTGACCCATCTCTCCCTTCTGTTCCCTCTCCCCCTTTTGTTCCATCTCTCCCTTCTGTTCCCTCTCCCCCTTTTGTTCCTCTCTCCCTTCTGTTCCCTCTCTCCCCTTTTGTTCCCTCTCCCCTTTTGTTCCCTCTCCCCCTTTTGTTCCCTCTCCCCCTTCTGTTCCCTGTCCCCTTTGACCCATCTCTCCCTTCTGTTCCCTCTCCCCCTTTTGTTCCGTCTCTCCCTTCTGTTCCCTCTCCCTTTTGTTCCCTCTCCCCCTTCTGTTCCTCTCTCCCTTCTGACCATCTCTCCCTTCTGTTCCCTCTCCCCCTTTTGTTCCATCTCTCCCTTCTGTTCCCTCTCCCCCTTTTGTTCCATCTCTCCCTTCTGTTCCCTCTCCCTTTTGTTCCAACCCTTTTCTCTCCCCTTTTGTTCCATCTCTCCCTTCTGTTCCCTCTCCCCCTTTTGTTCCATCTCTCCCTTCTGTTCCCTGTCTCCCTTCTGTTCCCTCTCCCCCTTTTGTTCCATCTCTCCCTTCTGTTCCCTGTCTCCCTTCTGTTCCCTCTCTTCCCTCCCACATTCACAGCTTCTTACATTACATCACTCTTCTGTTATTAATTGTTACTTGTTCAAAAATGTGTCTCATTCTTGTATAGTACAACATTCATAGGCCCAGCATGTTATAGTTTATCATTGGCCTGAACTAAGTACCCTAAATAAACAGGGAACACTGCCAATTGTTTTCTGTCACAGATACTTAGTTAGCAGTAGTACTCTGTTGCCAATTACTGTCATTCTTCCAGAATGTAAGTTATACTTTTGCTCACCACTTCAGTATAAAATATCAGTGTTGCAGAACTGTGGCCGTTTGTATATTAGGCAGTCATTGTGCATTTATCAGAATCATTATGATTGCACAAGGAATGCAAACTCAGTTGTAACACTACAACACACAACGTATGTCAATGAAAAAGCAAACTGGCCAATAATGGATGTGGTTTCCACACAAGTCATTTGTGTACTAAAAGCCAGAGTTTTGATGAGACTGAAGTCAGCTTCTCCCTGCATTGTTTCAGGCACCTCTACAAACCCATGCTGAGTCACGGCTACACAAAGATGCAGGCTAATATTGCTGTATTCGTACTGTCAGCATTCTTCCACGAGGTTTGTCTTACTATGCCACAAACACGATAAAATCATTGATTATGGTACATTTGTGTGAAATAAATTCAAACTTAACCTGACGACTTTCTTTGGCTGATGCAGTAGCAATTGTGTGAAAGAAATGAGTCAATGAAACTGGATAACTATGAAATGGGCGACAGATTAGTTGTGTTCATGGTACATCATAGAATAGTTCTGGTTGAATGGTTCTGTTAGGTTGTACTTAGATGGTATTTTTAGAGACAAGAGCATGTTGTGTGGCCAGTATTTTTTGTTTTGTTTGTTTTTTGAACTGTTGATATATACACAGATGATGGTTTCTATGTTGGCGACTTATTGTTGTTTCATTCAAAACCATGTGCTCAGAGGATTCATAGATACACAACAGTGTTGTCCATATGTAAAATATGTATCTACATAGCTGTGCAGATATCCCCTTGGACAGTATACAGAATATTTATTTTGTGCAAATCAACTTACGCTGGTTGGCAAGAATTCTCAGTTGTGACAAAACTAAATTTGTTGACACGATGTGGCCATTGCTTATTTGGTTGGTAGTGATGCCATCAATGTGTGTGTTATCATCCTGTAATCTGGTCGTCCTCTTGCAGTACCTGGTCAGTGTGCCACTTAGGATGTTTCGCGTGTGGGCTTTCATGGGACTTATTGGACAGGTGAGTTGCCCTACAGCTGTACAGCTTCAACTACCTACATATATACTACTGCTCATACCACTAGCCTTGGCATCTACATATTAATATTTTGGTTACATTGGCAATAACAGTTTGTTAATTATTCAAAAGTAGTGAAAGTCGTTGGCATTATTTCTTGACTGTATGAATGCCAGTGTTGTCTTTAAGTGCTGAATATTAAGACACAAATCTTCCTGTGTTCGTGGTCATTCACTTATATCGTAAACTGTTTTTGATTACAGTGTGTATGTTGATTCTGGATTCTGATACATTCGTATTGCGGAGATTGTAAAGTTACCTCTCCTAGCCCTACTCTGTTGAGCTTTTGGGACATTCTTAGAGTTGCTATCATTTCAAAGTCACCAACACTGATAACACAATAATGCTGATGACGGACTGCAAAAGTCCTGAAAGCTCGATGGAGAAGCACTAAGGATTGTGAGAGGTAACGTTACAATGTTCTTCGGGATAGGTAATTTTAATTAATGTTACTTTTTAACGTATCTAAATCGTCTTTCATGCGTAAACGTTCACACTCTTGCGAAACTGTACTTGTAACAAGAACTTTGTTCGAGACATGTGCCACGTTTGCAGATACCGTTTGCCATGTTTGTGGATCGCTTCCTCGACGGCAAGACGGGCAACATGGCTGTGTGGATGTCGCTGATCATAGGGCAGCCGATCGCCATCCTCATGTACTACCATGACTATTACGTCATGCACTTGACTGCTCCAGAGTGACCCCCACATGCCTTGGCATTGACAGCTGACCGCACACTCTCAGGGAATGTACAAGTTCAAATTGTCACGGCTGCCACGTTGTGACCACGCAGCTGTACTTAAATGACCATGTTTTGTTACCGTGGGCAAACCACTAAGATGACCATATGGTCATTTGTCGAGATACGCAAAGACCTGCCAAGTTTTTTTTAATAGAAGCTATTTTTACCTTAAATTCTGTAAAGGTGGTGTAAATCTTTATAACATTTTTGATTTATATGTTAGTGATGGACAACAGACAGTATCTTCTCTGGCAAAACATTTCCATTTCAATCATGTATATACAAAACAACATTCCACCCAAAACTGTATTTCATACAGCAAATCCCCATACTTCAATGTGGCAGGTCTGATACAGTCACATGACAGTAACTGCAGCATCACATGACTGGTCATGTGACTAGTCAAGTGGACACCGGCTGTGGAAGACTCATTCCCTGAGGGTGATATTGTTTAATCGAATTGGTACTTCACACGTGGTGAATGTACTCAGCATTTGTTTACAAACCACTTGGTGCTCAGTATTGGCCCTGCATCATATGTGCATGGCACATTACGCTGCAAACATTGTGTGTTCTGTTGAAACTTACAGTATGCCCTGATGACAAATACTGTGGATCTTGTCATGTTACAGAGTCCTGTTGGCAACAACAATGGACCCTGTTGAGAAATACAGTGGGTCAAGTTAACTATTTTATTAGGCTCAGGATCAGGCAAATGCTGTGTTGACAACTTCACTGGGTGCCACTGACAAAAACTGTGGTCCTGGTGCCAAAATGTGATTCACTTTAGTACGCACTACGCAGTATCCAGATGTATTTTAGCAACAAGATTCTGTGATATGTGATTTACTATCGACAGATCCTAATTTTACTTGAGAAATGTTGGCACTTTTTATACAATGCACAAACAGATTTTATTGGGGAAGACAGCTGAATGCCAGATGTTTTTTGTTCAGGTAGGATTGGAAGGTTCCGTACCCCCGGTATTTGTCTGTTGGAAAAGACCACTGAAATACAATCATGAGATATTTGCAGTAATCAGTGGTATACAAGATGCATGTCCTGCAATGAAGGATTTTATATTGGGATGATGATTTGTTCTGGAAGCTGTTTGTTTTACTGCCGTTGGTTGTTTTCGTGAAGAGTTGCTCAATTTGAAACAGACTGAACAGAGAAGAAATCCAGCGATATGGTGTATAAACTGTACATACAAGAATTTATTTACATGTTTGAACGAGGTATTATTTCACTGCCCAGGCATAATTGGTACATTTCCTGTGTGGAAGAGCCGTTTGAAAACAAATTTACATTGTACTATAATCCTGCATATAAACTGTTTTAAAGGTTATTTGTTAGCTGTAAATAGTTTCCTAACCATCTAGTCCAACTGTAATGGCGTATATATATATATATTAATAGGTGGAGGTATTATGCAACTGTACTTTAATTGAGTTAACATTGGTGTCCTGTGAATGATAGATAGTGTGGTTCTCGGGCACCACATCTTCAGGGGTTCATAGGTCTAAAACCCCAGGTAAGAATGCAATACAATTTGGTTTTTCCATTTACCCCATTACTGCCCTTGCTATGTTGCTATGAACAATCAGAAAACATGTATAATGCTGTTCAGCATTACACATTTTTCAAACCAGTACAACCAATTCAAGAAGACGTCTACTGTGTTTGGTTTGTAGTGCCTCAAGCATCTCGGTTGCTTGGTTTCTGGCCAAACCTTGAAAACAATCACCTTGAGTCACTTAAAAGAACCAGGTTATTCTGTCTAGAAGAAGGGGTTTTGCTAGTTTGTACAATAACCTATCTCCTGCTCATGAACCAGTGGAGCACCAAGTGCTATCCCTGAGTGGGTCACAGTACTACCTTCAGAAAGTTTAGGGTTGGTTGACACAATTGGGAAACAAAATTAATAGTGCTGATAATGTATTCAGTCAAACAATTAAATGTGATTTAGCGTATGTGACCACAATAAAAAGCCTGTAGGTATTGACACACATGGCCATATCATGCACTCGTGGAAGTGTCAGTTATGCAATAGTATGTATTACCTTTTACTTCCCAGAGAAGTCAAGATTGTTCAGTTGAACAGATTATCTGTATAGAGTTACCACATAGCTTAAAGCTCTGTGAGGAGTCTTAAGGTGGGAGGACTACATTAGGAGGGACATGAAACTATCAGGGGGAGATGAGATGGAGGGAGGGGGCTATGGACTAATAGAATGATTTAGTAGTATTTAACCGACCCTCGACAGGGAACAAAATCACATGCACCACCCTGAGGACCACTCTATAAAAACTTGCTGACCATTACTGTATATAGTACTTGTTTTCTTGTACATGTAAATGACCTATCCTAATGCTATCGTGTGTATGCATTACCAGGTTGCTCTGGAATGTGGCGTATACAGCTGATGTAGCAGTAATAAATGATAATGTTTTGTGACATTCTGATGAAAATGTTGGGTGAAGGGTGCTTTAAACTAATGTTCACTTGGTGCAGGTCATCTTCAGAGTGGCCCGACTCTATGCGAGTGGGGAGTGGGATTGTAGCCTGTACTTCCTAGTACAATGGGTGCTTGCTGTTAGGACCACATTGGCATGTTCTTTATATGTCCCTTGTATCCAAGAGTTGTTTCTTTTACCAGTTCTTATAGCAGTTAGCAAGTATTACACCCATGTTACGGTTTGCCAGACAGCGGGCAATCATGACATATCATTTATCATATTGATGTTAGTGAGCTACTGTTAATGGTGTTGTTTGTGATGCTAGATTGTTGTAGTACTGGACTGTTACTTTGTCCACGAGCAGGGAGTTTATAGTGTGATTGGTTCAACTTGTAGGTGAGGTTTGTGGGAACACCACATCACCCATTACATTACACAAGGTAACAGTAAAAAAAATCATATTTGAAGTGCCAAACAGCAAGTTTTGGATTAGTAATCCGTCAAGCATAATGTATGATATCTGTTGCAATAAAATGTTTTATTTTCAAAATAATAATTTGTCTTTGTAAAAGAGCAATTGAATGATTTAAAAAAAAATCTATTTGATAGTCACTACTCTGAATTACAGTGTACATGATTCAGACAGATACCTGTCTGGTTACAAGATTTAACCAGATTGCCACCTAGAGAATGAACTCTAGATAGCAGGTGGACAAGGAAGCCGTTTGGCTTATTAGGAGTCCAAACTATCTATCTAAATGTGTCCCACCCCTCCAAGGTGTATGTGAATTGTATTTTTAGACATTAACACTTCTTTGCTAATGGAGTTAAATCAGCTCCCTCCTCACTTTAGCCCACCCTGAAACGGCTTCATTTAGGTAGTTGCTATCATTTAAAATAACTCAACAAATGGACTCAAACATTTCATATTTTATTTCAAGTAACTACATCAACTGAGTACATGCTTTCGTACTTCTTTTCACATTTTTTTCTTTTGCGATATTTTTCTTACATTTTGTTTTCACAGATCTTTTTTGTCTTTTCACAGATCCTTTTGTTTGTTTTGTGTTCAATGATCCAATTCAACGTCTAGAAGGGGCTATTTTCCAAGCTAATCACAACCTGAAACGTAGACGTTAACGTACAGAGAACGTTCACCATGCATGCACCACACATTCGGGGGGCATTTCTCACTGCACACATTCCAAACAAGTTGATAATAAAGGATGAAAAGGCAATTTCAATTTCTGAACGTGCACTTACTAATACTTTTGGAATTTCAATGCAACAATTCAAGAGAACATAGAACTTTGCAATAAAAAGATGAGCACATTATTATGTCCATAAGACCACTTTACAGTTGTTTTCTTATTCTAAAACACAAAAATTTGTTTTTTTTAGTATTGTAGGCTACAAAACCACAAATAACTGACAATTTCATTGCTTCAAAGTAAGTTAATTTCTTACAAAACAACCGAACAATTAAAACCCTGCATTTGAGCACAAACTATAAAACAGCATTGTAATCACAATAAGAATGTTCACATCAGATAAGTTTATTCCTTGAAAGAATATATATGGCAGTAACCATTCCCTCGTTCCAAGATGCATGGAAGGTAAGGATGACACATCTAGGTGTAGGAAAGGTGGCAACACACCAGACAACACATAAGCTCAACACAGACAACCACATGGAACACATCTTATCCATTAGAATACAAGAATTGCTCAACACCACCCAGTGAAAACACACTTGTCATTCCCAAGTAGGAAACAAACCACCCTGTGCAGTACTGGGGTGGGTAGTCATCGTTGCTTTCACTGGCATGATAGCTATACCCCCCCCCAGTAAGAATATAAAATAGACAGTGCTTCAACTACATTACTTAACCATCCTCGATTTCGGTCGACAAAATCGTGGCTCATTGCAAAAACTAGCCTAGCCTAATCTGTGCGTCCTCTAAATGACAAATCACCCTGCACAAGAACCTAGACATGCAAACGAACCAAAATATGGTAATCGACACCTGCTATGTCATTCAACCATGCACCCACTCTACCCAGAATGTGACATTGAGCTGGGGGCCACAGCATTAATGATGTCTGAAGTACACGACTCGCAGACAAGGTGGGGACCACTAAACAGATGGCAAACAAGACACGCTCATTCATTCAGTAGGTGGAATGATTTGTCACAACAAGGACCGTCACCCAGACATCACCACAGCGATACCGTACCAACACGCCAACTTTCGAGGACACCCCTTCAGTAGGGCGAGTAATAAGACGCCCGCCTCGACCTGGAAACAGAAAGTGACAAAATGGTCACACACAGAACTCATTGGGTACGGCTACCGTCAGAATATTGTCTCTGAAGATTGTTCTTGAGTTACTTTCATTCTGCTGGATGCAAAGGCCATCAACAAAGTCCTCCATAGGATTCTATTATATTTAATTAATCCATCTCAATTTGTTGTCCAAAGAGTGGGTCCATTCATCAATTTTAAGTATGTCTCCACTCGTTTCTGTATTCAGTTTTTTCAAGTTCAGGACCTACACATGCCAAATTAAAAACTAAGTTTGTCAAATGTCAATAAATGACAGCAGCATCTTTGTGTAATCATAATTGTCAAACACCCACTGACATAGTCACGTAAACAAGTATCATAATTGCAGTCAACAACTTACAATAATAATAACAGATAATTTCTCTGCACAATATGTCAAAAAAGTGGTCATTCACAAATGATGAGAAACACCATACACCTGAATTTTAAATAAGTCACTAAAGTAATAATCAAACAAAAGTATAAAAAAAAATATATGTGTGTTATACAGTCGCGCCTCGCTATAACGCAGTAGTTGGGGTCCACGAAATGGAACCGCGTTATAAATGAGGCGCGTTATAGATTATATTCTGCCAGGGGCGCCACCACATCCAAAACGCCACAACAGCAACCGAAGCCAATGTGCTGGTTGCGCGGTGTATGCGTGATTTATAAAACTAACTGACATTGAAACCAACGTAAATGTGTATTACATTAAAATAATATACACTGTCGAATGTTGAACTGAGTAAATCTTGCGAATGGTGTACAGTTTTGAAATAAATTCAGAGCAAACGCGCCTCGTCTGGCGATGCGAACTGAGTGAGGCGGAGCGATAACACAGTAGGCCCTACTGCTGTCGCGGTCTAAAATAACCTTGAACTCAGCAGCCAAAACGCACAAATGAATTAACATGCTGCCGAAGTCGGTCAAATATTTATACTTATACTAATTGCGCTCACTATTAGCTTGATTTCATCTTTCAATCAATCCCAAAATATAAATTTAGATCGTACATTTACCGTGCCGATTTATAATGCAATTCTCGGTGGTTCGAGGCTACTGCGGTTCATATGCAGTTGACGAATTCGTATATTTGCGCACAAGTAAATGTTTTTTCGTAGACGTAGTGAAGAAAACATAACATAACTGTCAGACTGCCATTTCAGTATCATAATTATTGTTCGTCACTGCCCGATTCGTAAGCAATTTAATTGCCATTTACAAGCCGGCGAAGGCACCCGTTCGCGGAAGCCACAGTGAACTGGCAGGAGACAAACGCAATTGATATCGCCGCAAACAAACAGGGCTTTGTACCAAATTTACTGTGCCTAAAGTTAATTAAATGCAATCAAAAGAATTGGTAACGTTTTAAACATACACTTAAGAAATTACCACACAAACCAAGCGCTGGTTACACAATAGATCGGTTTGAAAAACGATTGGATTGGTGCCGCGAAGCCGACGGCAGAGCAGAAGCCAGGGGCACAACAAACAACGAACTCAGCAACGCAGTTGTACTTTTGTGTTAAATTTCTTAATATCATTAAATTGTTTCTAGATACACCTGTACAAGATAAACATGAGGACTTCATCATAAAAAAAAGTGACAGTTAATTACAGCGTTATTGTTAGCTGTAGCGCCCATTTCCCCCCAGGCGGCAGAAATTCGGGGTCCACGACCGACCGCGTTATAGCCGATTCGCATTATAGCGAGTCGCGTTATAACGAGGCGCGACTGTAAGTGAATACAACATTTGTGTCATTGAAGTAAAAGTGGAATAAAACTGACTACCAACAAAGACTTACCGATAACCCCGCCCCCGTCCTCGTGGTGTGTATCCGTAGTAAAATGACCCCCTGCCTCGACCTCTGAACCCACGCCCTCTTGGAGGTCGATCAGTTGAACTGATGCCAGGTCGGTTTGTTCGCTTTGCTGAAACCTATAAACAGAGGGACACGTGTACAGCTTAAAATACACCATTGAACATTAGCAGACACATCCTACAGAAACACAGTGATCTAAATACAAACTTGAAAACAGTCTCAGATACCTGCGACATTATGCAATCTGATTGTGATCAAATAATTTAAATAGTATTTGCGGGTACTATGTTTTGTTCTGTGCAAAACATAAAACCTTCAGGATAAGCAAAATGCATTTATAATTGTAAGTTCCTACACAGCTTCTGTGAGTAATGATAATTAAAATTAACGAAGACCACGGCTACAATTGATCACCGGCCAAAACACTTGTGTTAACCAGATAACTTCCAATATGGGACTACCTGTTTAATGGGATTACTTACCTTTATTTGTCTGCCTCTGAACAATGAATCGTCCAGCGCTAGTGACGTCTGTACAGATTCTTTATCTGCAAATTCTATATAAGCAAACCTACAGGAGGAATGGCAACACAAGAGTTCAATTAATATCATGACTACAACGGCAGCACCAGCATTTCCCAGTCATAATTGTTTAATGTGTTCACTGTGTATGTTTACTTTAACTTTAGTTAGTTTATGTAGGTTGCATTACGCAAAACAAAACAGAATCATTCAAACTGTATACCTAGATAACTGTACCTCAACAAACTACCCAGGTAAAGATGTTGTCAACATGAATATGCAACCAAACACCGATGTGTTTTGATGAAATACAAAATGATATCTCCATAACACAACATCATTCTAAACACAATGTATGGCAAACAGTTACAGTGAACGAACCCTTTGGGGTGGCCAGTGAAGTGGTCACACAATATGGTCACTCGGTTGACAGACCCACAACCATGGAAATGAGCCTCCAGTTCCTGCGCCGTCGCACCGTAGTCAACCTAAGAGCAAAGCCAGTGTATTCAAACAACAAACAAACCAGAAACAAACTATAATTATTGACGCGCTCTTAGCAGTGTAATTATTAATATTAAATGAGTTTTCAAAATCTTATAAATTTAACTTTGGTGGAAAAGCAGACATTTAAAATGAAGAACTGTACAATTCAACAGAATGATTTTACATTTCAAACACCTCATACTGACTACCAAGTCATAGAAAATAACAAAACGACGTACAAGCATCTTCAAGTCACTTTCAGTGGTTGCGACAGTAATGAAAATACACATACATTGCCTATGTATATTGATCTGCCATCTGCTTCGAGTCTTTCTTCTGGCGTCATTGCAACTGGACTAGCTGCAAGGACACGAACATGTGTGACAACAATTCATCCCTACACTATTACTGCGATTCTTGTGTAGTTATTATACGTAATAATTTATAAATTTATTGTGCTTGTTGTCAATAGTACCATCTTTAAAAATGTAACTAACAATGTATTATACAAACAATGAACATCCATGGATCTTTTCATTATAAAATACCCTCTAAAATCTAAATTTGCTAATGTGTTTAATTCAGTTACAAATACTTGTTGTTCAGCAGATATAATAACAATGTACATAATACTTACTGGCACTGGATGAACTGAGATTCATCTGCTTCTCCACCTCACTCTGCATCTCCTTCAGCTTCTCAGCCTCCTGCTCCATCTCCAGGACCCGAGCTTTAATTGCCTCCAGTTCCTGCATTTCAAAGACGCCATTAATATGTTGACTGATATTATTTGAATTCATACATGTATATGCAGTGCTCCTAAAAAAAACAGAGGTTATTCTTGTTTTCAGTGATGCACACAAAATGTTGTCTTTACTATATCTCACAACATAATCTGATATGGTTTGGCATCGCTGAGGGTTTTAAGCTATAGGACTGGGGTAATTGACCTGGCGGTTGCGATTCAAGCACACAACTGTCAGCATATCAGCAAGTGTTGGTAATAGCAGTGTTTCCCCTGCTCAGTGAGCAAGGTGGCCCACCATAGCTTTATGTAGAGATCCATACACCCGTCATTTGGACGGGTAAAAACGAATATGGATGGGTAGAAATATGGGCGATGGGTGGTGGACGGGTAAAAAAATGAAGGAGCAAAAAAAGGTCTTCCCAAAACATAGATATTGTTAGTTATACCTTGAAAGTTAGTGAACATGATGTCACATGTGTGTTTGTAGTCCATTTCAGGTCATCAGACACGTTTAATAGTTAAAAGGGCTTAACAGTTAACATCCATGTGTCCCTCAAAACATGTGTGACTGGCAATAATTTTATCCTGCATAAAGCCCTGTGGCACACCTCGCTGTTTTTCAAAGCCACCTCACTCAAAATATGCCGATATTGCCATGTCATAGCTATTTCTTGCTATAACCTTGTAGTTACGAATTTGTTTCCTCTCTATATACCAGGGAATAGGTTAAAAAAACCTTCAGAATGCACAATTTTGAAGGTATTTAAAAAAATAGTTCTGGCGCCATGCCCCCAAATCCACATAGCATTGTATCACACCATCAGTGCTCGCTCAGCCCATCCTACCACCTCGCCTATTATTTTACTAAGGGCAAACACTAATATTGACCAATAACTAATCCACTTTTGCAGCAACTGAATTTTATAAACAGTTCTTTGCCTCAATGATGAACATGACATATATCGCAACAAAAAGCAACGTTGTCAATGAGTGTCAATATGCGGCATATTTTCGTTGTCGGCTGTAATGGTAAAACGAAAAGTATATTTATGTTTCACAACTATTTCTTTTTGAGACCCAAATAGCTCTCTGACTTGTGCCAGTCGCAAATGCATGTGTTACTGCGTCATGCACATGAGACGAGCAACAAAAAGTTTGTTTATGCTTTCTGCTAAGGATGGGATGAATCTAGAATTTCACTTGAATCGAATCAAATATCCTCGATATTTCTATTTAGTTAATACGAATCGAAAACGAATATTTAGTGGCTTCAAATTTGATTACAAGTTTACAACATTGAACAGTGTCGAGATGTCTTGCCGAGCGATAATATTTGAGCGTTAATAGCTGTGCATTTTCGAATAACAGAAAAAGGTTCGAATATTCGAAAAAAATTATACAATTCAAATTTTTTCCCATCCTTACCGATTGCACTATGTTTTTCACCTCAAAAGTCTGATAAGATGCGCTGTTTATAAAACGTACACAACACGATTCTACACAAGTGCCGGAAGTGTTCTATGGGTCGCACAGCTGGTGCTCATGGCAGCAATTTGTGAAATCAACCAAATGAAATATTACATTCCACAACTTCTAATATGTCGACTTCATGAAATATTGAAAATTTATTCACCACGGACACTTGCCATATAAACTTACTTGGTGATGATTCCAATCCCAAACTAGAAGTGATGCCAAGAATTACGGGGGCAAAATCAAGTCATAGAGCGACGACACGTTAGTAGGTGTATGATGTGAAATTTGATGATGGTAGGTGGATGTTTACATGTTTTTATTTCGAGGTTTGGGGCTAAATGACAAAAGTACCAAAAACTCATTGTGTCCTGTTAGGCTGTTACTGTGATAAACAAAACTTACGGGGTCTTCAACTCCCGCGTTTCCACCTTCACCACCAGCACCTTCTCCGTCAGCATCTTTCCCATTACTTTCGGGCTGCATATCCGTTTCAGCGTCGGCATCACCATCAATGTCTGGCTCTGCTTCCGCGTCGGCACCCAAACCATCATCATGTTCTACACCAAGGCCTTCATCTGTGTAATTGAAATCTTCTTGATCTTGCTCTCCGTTCGCCGACATTGTTTTTGTTTACTACGAAATGGATTACCATGCGCGTCATTTATCACAGGATACAGAAATACGTGTACTGTGGGACGATGGACATTACTAAATAGTGATTTTTGCAGATTAAAAACAATTGCTTTGAAATTCAAATTTCCTGCAAAACACCATTCATTCACTTCCGGTAATAAACAGCGCCACCTTGTAGCCGAAAAAGAACACAAACATAATGGTACATTTTTATTGGATGAAAATGTATCATTATACTATGAATATTTAAAGTTACAGACATAACTTACAGAAAAGAAACTGTTTATTATAGTTTTTGTTAATTATTATATCCATACTTATCTGTGGTAATTATATGTAGAATATATTTCCAAAAGAAGAAATAGTTTGTGCCGATACAAGATGTCGTACCTGCAGACGAATGTTATTTCGCATGCATCCAGAGTAAAACGTCTGTATAAAGAAGCATTGAGGCAACTACAGTCGTATTATGTTTACAGGTAATTTTATACAACATGCTTTGCTAACCTTCAATTTTTAGAAGGTTGGCATTGATACAAATCTGCCACAGCCATGATTACTGTATGCATTTGGACTTGAGTTTCTGTCAGTGACAGTGACCTTGCTTGCCGGTGTCGCTCAGAATAATTTCATGTAGGCTGTCTTTCAGTTATTCGAAACCACCCACGTTGAAGTGGGTGCTGTATTTAGTGCTTATGCAATGACAAAGTGAACACAAGGTTAAAATTAGAGACGTCACGCTAGTTTTACTGTCACTTGTAGTAGTTATAGTTTTCTGAGTGAGGACTGGAGTGGAGGCTGGTGTCAGGGATACAGACAAAACAATCAACATTACAGTGATGACTACTTTGATATGGTCAGGAACTGATAGCTACTCTCTACAAAACTACTTAGCACCACTATCACAGTTGTTGTGCAGTTTATCAGTATACCAATGCTAGGTAATCTTCCAGTTAACTGGCCTAAATGATTAGGGCCTTTTCAAAACGTTTTTTCCACCTTTTTTCGATGTGTATATGTTTGGAATGTCATTCTATATCACTCCGGTACAAAGAAGTAGGATATTATTTAAAAAAAAAATTGTTTTGTATCAATTTAATGCTGTCGAATCGATGTAAATATGCTGATGTCATGGGGCGTGAGTGGATAGCGCATCACAGAAGCATTAGGACCGCAAAGGGAATGTTTTTAGTGTGCATTGTGAAGTCAAAATATAGAAAAAAATTAGCAATATGTTATCAATTTAAACTTAAAACAAATCTGCATTATACAGAATACAAATTAATGATGTAGTATTAGGTTTGGAGACATATCCGCAAATCGTATTTGCGGATCTGATGCTCCTGTGATGCGCTAACTCCTCACGCCCTCTAACATCGGCTTATTTACGTCAACATGGCTAAATGAAATTGTTCTAAAACACAATAAAAAATTAATATCTGACTTCTTTGTACCAGAAGTGATGTAGAATGACATTCCGAACACATACACATTGAAAAAGGTGGTTAAAACGTTTTGAAAAGGCCCAAATAATTTAGGCCAGTTAACTGGAAGATTACCATTATGCTGTACCTTTGGCAGTGTTCACAATAAAAATTGTTGTATTACGTCTGCTCAGTGAATTTAAATGAAAACAGTTTGTTGCAGGCAATATGCTTACAATTCAACTGACTGTTAGTGTTACGCTCACTCTATACTACAGTGGAACTCCTCATGAATGACCACCCTGATTAACAACCACCCGCTTTTTACGACCGTTTTTTCACTGACGGACTGTACGCTGTATAAATGACCCCTCATCAATGACCACCCGCCAAACACAACCAGTGACCATGGCAATTTGACATTTACCCATGATGAACGACCATCTGATAGGTGGCCAGCACATTTTTTTACCTAAATGTCGTAACGAATTCTCACTAAGCGCATGACTAACGGGGCACGGACGCGCATAATGCCATAAAAACAATAAATCGCATGATGACGACCATTAATGTTGGCGATGTTTTACTTTCAGACCAAACTATGAAAATGACAACTAACAGCCGCTAGACTTTCCTCACATAGCTTATATATTTATAAACACACACTATGTTATAAAAATTAAATCACATTATTGAAACAAATCAAATTCACAAAACAAACTCGCGCAAGAACTCGCCGGCATGACATCATGGCGGACATGGACACTGTCGGTGGCTATGCGTAGCTCTATTATTACTGTAATAACCATATTGTGTATGATTAACCCATTTTATCCTGGAGCTAGTGCAGACGAGTTGCAGCCAGTTCCTGATCATTTCCTCAAACCAGTCTGTCAGCATTAAAAAATGACAGGCCTTCATTTAAAATGGACATAACTTTATTATTTCTCAATCAATTTTTAAATGTGATATACCTTTACAAAGTAGATAAAATAAACTATACAGTCGCATCGATAAACTCATAGTTTTATCATATATATTATATGTGGCATATGGCAAAACATGTCTAATAAATTCAAACCTATGTTGAGGTTTGTCACATTACTTTTCACCCGACATTTTCGCCATGAAGGAAGCAACATGTCAATGAGCAAGTTGAGTTTATTTTATGCATTAATCTCTGCTGAAAATAAAGGTATACAACTTGTCCACACATCTTGGATAATAATCTCATAATGTAAAATTGTTTGTAATACCCCCACGTCAGTCGACTGAATCGCCAACGTGTGGCGCCGCTGAGCGGAATTATGCAAATTTTTGAAATATTTTCTGTCAACGATATATAATTCTGTGGCTCATTTCTTATAACTAATAAAGAAGTACTATAAAGTAACAACTTTGTTCAACATCACTTTATTTATGAAGTAGTTACCGTCGTTGGAAATATTCTTAACTTTGTTTGGCGCCAAAAATACGGCGTGGAGCGAGGTGGGCGGAAATGGATGCCGTTGTCGGTTGACCCACTTCGATGGCTTCAAAGTATGTCTTCACGGACAAATGTCGCATCAAATACCATAACCGTCCATCTTATATCGTCTATCCACTTGTCTGCCTTCTTGTCATCACCAGTATGAAGTAAATTAGCGGAGTTATCCTTCAAAATATGTCAACATTTAACGATCTTTGCGACTCGACGCCATCTTTGATTTCACTTTAGCTTGGGGGGTACCCGCTTTGAACAGCAAATACCCACAGAACGGCGCTGATTGGTTGAAAAATATGAGTTTCCTAGTGATCCCGATATACTGACGTCATTCGGTGTTAACCAGCCAATGGGATTCCAAAACGTATGAGTGCAGGGAAGCCGTGTCAAGTGCAAACTACGACTAGAATCGTATTCCGGATAAAAAGGGTAACTACGACTAGAATCCAGGGTTGGCACATTTCCGGGAAAAACTGGTTTTAGACAGGGCAGTGGGAATAACCCGGTATTTACCGGTAATTACCGGGAAAAGTGGTATTTACCGGTAAATATGTGGGAATAACCCTATAATTTATATTACCACTGGCTAGTTCCTGTCCATTTATAATTTATTTAATATATTCATCTAAATTTAACAAGTTCACTAGTTACTAGTTCAGATGTATCCTTGTATTTGTTTAAAACATGAAGTCAACAAGATATTCAAAAGAAAACTGATCATTTAGTAACAAATGTCAGTGTCATTCTCACACGGGACAACGCCAAGTACTAGACTAAAGTCTGATACTGTCAGGTGTCAGTTGGTAATCTGTTTAAGGAACAAAAGAAATGTTGGGCTCTGGACATTGGCAGACTCTACTGTACCCACTCAGCAAACATTAGTTACCATGTCTTGACATTCAGACTTGGGGGAAAATACAGGCTAACTGTAGACATTGTCTCTGTGAGCCCAAATCAGCTCCAGCTTAATATTTGAACTTGTAATCTGCTGGGATCCTCTGCTGGGAAGCCATGTATCTCAGAACCAGTAGACCAGAGTAGACAGGCACTTTACTTGAAGCAGTGGTAACTGGTCAGTTAGCATCATGAGTGGAAGAGGAGGTAGACCGTTCGACAATGTGTGGCAATTTCTTTGCAAAATTGAAGAAGAAAACGGCAAGATAAAAAAGCCCAATGCATACAATGTCAGGCACTTGTGAGTGCCAAGGCTGACAGATTGAGGATGCATCTGAGGAAATGTTTGATTAAACAGGTAAATGCTAAAACCAGTGACATTATATCTAGATATGACCACAATAGCTTTTGATTAAAAATGATGTTTAAACGTAATTAATCCTAACAGTGCATATAATTATATGTTGCTAGTAATTGTAATTACCATTTTATCTGTGGTATTCACAAATCTTTCATTTTTACCAAATTCACTGAACATTGTCCACAAATTGCAATGCAAAATAATTGTCTTGAACATATAATTATCAGAAGCTAAGAAAAAATCACAAAAGGATATAATTATCAAATTATATTAGAATAATCATGAAGATATTTCTATGTTGGCCTTCTTACTCGTGGGTTCCCTAACTCATCACTGTGTACCTAGTACATACCTACATAAGCATGGTTCCCTTTTATCACCCACTGTAAGCCACATTTAATCCATTCAATATCTATTGAAAGAATGCCCATCAATAAATCTCCATTATAAATGGTTTTATATTATGTATTTGTGTTTATTAAATGTCATAACTGGGATAAAACATAAACAGAAAGTATACTGAGGCATACCAGTGCTGATGTATAAATACACATGTATCATTATGGTGATGGTACAGTAACTTGTATTGCAAAAATGGTTCAAATGTAATCCCTTTAAGAGTTTTTCCCAGGTAGTCTGGTATTTACCACTATTTGAGGTTTTTCCCAGGGCGGTAATTACCGGTAATTACCGCCCGGTATTTACCAGGATGGGAAAAACGTGCCAACCCTGCTAGAATCGTATTCCGGATAAAATGGGTTAAAGTTTAGAAACTTAGGCTAAGTTTTAGGTTAGTTTAGGATAAAAACAGAATCCAGATTTAGTGACACCGCGATAAAAAAAATCGACGTAACGCCACAGTAATCTACGGCCTGTGCGTAGCCGCCGCCAGCAATGTTGACTTTAGTTTAAACACAATTTTGATTTGTGAATTTTATTCTTCACAGGAATTTAAATGATTTCATTTTATGACATAGCGTGTGTATGTGTAATATGAGTTATTAGAAGGGAAGTTTCACGGCTGTAGGAGGTCGTTTTCATGATTAGATCAGAAAGTAAAAGATCGTTTTACGCCTCCTGAAAGAACAACAAAATGGTGACTGCAGTGCGATTACCCAGAAGCCATGAGGTGGCACCACCTTTTAGCCCCTCAGACCGAATTTGAAATAACAAATTAAATGAGAATACTTTTTATCAGATATTAAAAAAAACCGATACCAAATTAAACTTATACTGAAACTTGTCACACATAAAATAATCAGAATAGAATTGTTTTGTTATTAATGTGTTGTGTCATTTTTTATTTTCTACTTTCTATTTTGTGTATTTTACTGCTTAGCTTTTTATCAAAGGCATACATGCTCTATGGACATTACTTATTATGACATGCATAAATGAATGAATTAATCCAAAACATCAAAATAACCAAACCCCTCACGAGAGACCACCCCTCTTTTAAGACCGCTCCACTCCGATTTGGGGGGGCGCTCTTAAATGAGGGGTTCCACTGTACAACCATACTACTGTACATGATTATGGAATTCTATAACAAATTATTTGGCATTCCAGACACACATACCGCTACCAGGCCGTGCTGATGAGGGCACGGTTTGACGAACATACAAGCGAGATCGACATGGTGAAAGCAAAGAAGTTGGTGCTTGATGGTGAAAAGGAACTCTTTTTGAAGCAGCATCCACAACGTATCAGATGTAAGTTCCAATGAACATCTATGCAATTCAGGGCTCAACATTGGCACTGGCCCGATGGCTTGGCTTGTGTTTTGAAGCTGTTGGACTAGTTCGGGCAACCAGTTTGCAAGATCTGCTGGACCGACTGGCCACTGGTTTCAATTCGACTGACCACTGTCAATGTTTCCAGAACCTGACACTTGGTAGAAATTGGGACAATCCCAATACCTTAGTCTACCTAAAAAAATTCAATCAACATTTGTTTTGTTACATTTTATTGAATTATTTAATTAAACAACAGTGTCTAAAATACAGCCGTGTATACAAAGACTTCTATACCAGGATCTTGTTACACGTTGGCTTGTTGTCTGCATGATAAAATGCTACCTGGCAAATTATGTAATGGAAAGACATCAAGGTGATTTGTTATACATTCAGACATTTAAGAAAGATTTGAGAAAGACTATGGCCTCAGCTTGAATTTTTTGTAATACAATCTTGGAGGAAAGCATTCACACTGTCACTGTTGCATATGGGCCTTTGCATACCAACATGTGTTTTACATATAGGCTAGCCTAAGCCAGTCATTAAATGGAGCATGTGGTATCTGTGTTTAAATGCAGATTCATGGTGGTTTCATATATGCCTGATACTGGCAAATTAGCTTTAGCGATGAGCCTCTGGCACAACCAAAACTAAGAAATGTGCTTTACATATTTGTTTATAAATAAAAGTACTAAAATAGTGTAATGCGAATGGTGCCTCAGATTTTGCATTAATAGTAGACTGGCAAAAAAAAATTATACTGGGATAGTCACAATTTTAAATGTTATAAATACATATGCAATATAAGAGCGTGGGAAAAGTCTGCATAAAGTTGGTCCTGTCGAAAGCTGGTCTTGTAAAATGACAAGCACTTCGATAGCAGCATATTTTATTTACAATACTTGGGCCAGTAACTTTTTGGGTTAGCCAGCAGGTTTTTAATTTACTTAATCTAAATCTACTAACTTTTCTTAGTCAAGGGTTCATACCATAAATTAGATGGACGTAAACTGATTGTTCATAATCAATAATAATGTTTATTTTTAGTGGTTGTTATGAGGAGTGCCAATTAGTAGCTCGGGAATTTTACATAATTTGCATTAACACAAATTACAATTTACACAGTAGTAAATGTTGTTTATAAATGATTATAAATACTCAATGAAAGTTTCTGAGTGTAGTTTTATCTGGAAGAACAACAAATTGGGCATATTTACTTGTGTGTTCTAATGCTTAGATTTGTTTGTTTTTTCAGTTGCCAACTCAGTCGGTGGTGTATCGTTTGGTCGTGAAGTTCTCCAACCTGACTGGGTAAGCAATACTATACAACTGCAAACATGGTTAATTCCAAGCCTTCTCAAACTTTCTTTGTTTTTCATAACTAAAAATCAATGCAATTCTATGGAGATATCTATATAAAGCATGTTAGAGGACATGATTAATTTTGTGTGACTGTAAGTGAATAATTTATTTCACCCCCACTGGATGGTCTAAATTCTGCGTCTTCATTTTTACCTTTAATAACAATAAAATTACTTAATGGTGCAAACATAGAGAGATGGTAGCACCAATGTCAATGGAAAATCCTTGCTTAAAAAACTAATCAGGATATGCAATCTTTAAAAAGAGAATCCTTATTTATAAAGTTCTGGTTTATTAAATTGAAAGCTAACCACACATTTACAGGCACAACTGAAACTATATATTAAGAGCAGAATTTGTCCACATTTTATGTTCGCTGTTGAGTACCGAATTAATTTTTCCAAAAAATTCCAAACTGACCCTTCACTCACCCAGTGACCCACCCACATTTCTTTTGATTAGTGACATTTTTATATTTACAAGCCGCTTAAGGTTTTCAAGAAGTTTTTGTCTCCCTATTTTGTTGCTATAGTTGATTGTATTGATACTGCAGACGCTGGACATGTGGCACCCGCTTGAACGACAGCAGTATCCAGAATACTTCGCACGGCGGGAACAAAGAAAGAAGGAATACATCAAGAGATGGGAAGATAAATATGGTACTGATGCAGCAGAGGCGTCTCATTAAGTGGTCATGTGACATGTTGGTGACAAACTGTTGGAAGTATTTACAGCTGTCTTGAAACAGCCCAGAGTAGCCTAGCTGGGAACAGGTAAAAAACACAAGCAACCTTTTAGGTTGGCTGCCTAAACACAGCTGCATCTAGATTATCTAAGCAAATAAAATGTCATGAAATGTTGGTTGTTTTCTTCTTTTCTGCAGCAAGATCAATTTATCAGTATCACTTTTGCAGATAAATACCAATGGTTTGACTTTGTTCTCAGTCACGCACAACAATTATGTATGTTTGGGGATATTATTACTCGGTAAGTAGCCAATAACAAACTACATAATGATAATAAGTTTTCTAACACCAGTCATTTGTCTACTGGATGTTTTCAGAGAGCTGAGAAATTTTTTAAACAACTAAATTAATGGTCTTCAGTTGCTGTTACATCAGTTCAAAATGTTGTGCATTGCCAAAACAAAAAGTCATGTTACAATGATTCCAGTGTGTACCGATTATAAATTTTGCTATGCAGGACAAACAATTAATATGTATTCCACATTTTATTGTTATGACAGCATTCAGTGTTGATGACGAAACCGGTAACTTGTACCACTGAAACATAAAAAAAGTTTATAAAATAATGTGACTGAACAGGTACAGTAATGAGCCAATGGAATCGAGTAGCCTAACTCTGCTTAAGGTAAATGTACCAGTTACCAGACAGTGGGATTACAGACATGTCAGCAAGCATTTGTCAAATTTCATAACATTTAAAATCCCACACAGAATATTCCACTGAATGCCTTCTGATTCAGGCAAGACAGACATACTCGATTTACTCCTAACATTTGGTGGAAAGAATTGTTTAGTTTATGAGCACTGGGTTACTTTTGCACACACTTCTTGTAAACTGTTTAGAAACAGTAGTTTTATAGATACGTGTGGGAATAAGGGAAAGGTAGATTTTGGTGGGGGCAGATATTGTTCTGCCTACCCCCTAGTAAATTAGAGTTATAAGAAGGATGCGGCAGATGCAAACATCAGTCCTCCATTTTCCACTGTCTGTCATCAGCGGATATACAGTGAAGGAGCTGAATTTATGACACCGCACCATTGAACAGTTTTTATCCATCTGTGAGAACTGAGTGGTGATGAAGCTCCGGTTCTCAACCCCCACCCAACATTTATTTTGTTCCTGTGCCAGTGGTTACATACTGCATATATGTCTAAACAAATTACAGACTAAAGTTGTTCCCAGTCCAACAAATTCTACTTGCCACCACAAGAATACAAACATTTCAAGTGTGCAAGAATATAGATCACAGTGGTTCATCCACACGACAGTTATAACATGGTCGTTAATAACGGATGATGCCACAAAGTTTGACAAATGCAAAGCAATTTATCTTATCATAACTACCTGGTATATAGTTACATTTACTTGATCATTTCAACTGTTATCGATAGCCTACGTTGGGAAGTAAGTTTAACTTTATAGATGTTATCAACAAAAGATTACATGTATTCCTCCGATTTCATGAATATTTTCACCAAGAAACTAAGATACATATTACATTTACAGTACACGGATCCACAGATCTGAGACAAATTACAAAGTGAACAACACACTGGGCATCTACTGGTGCCCTCTCTGCTGTTGTTCGATTATCTCTGCATGTATTGGCCGACGCAATAAGTCTGTGTCGATGTCAGAACTGGAACTTGACGAGTTGGAGTCGCTGCTGTCGCTATATGTCACCACGCATGGCAGCGTCACTGCTGCGGTGCTGCTATGTGGTGGCTCGACTGGGTTGGCAACTTCGCCATCTTAAGTTGGTGTAGAAATAAAACAAAAGACAGCTGTCAGTTAAATGAAATAACCTCATGATTTATATACTGGAGTGGTTAGCTTACCGGTACTCAATAGGCACATTTGTCGTAATTTCTCACTCATGTGAGGCGGGTCCCTTTGCAATACACGCCACTGATGTAAAACACTATTTTATACACCGGACACCACCGATTCAAACTAAAATCCATCATCGAGATATTACGATTAACAACATTTTGCACTGGACACCAATGACTTAAAAGAAGGCCCTTTACAATGCGTACCTCTGACTAAATCTTCTGCGCAACGCACTTCTTTCCCATTCGTTTTTACTCTTCCATACATTTGATGCTGGATCTTTGCTGCTACCAGCAACATGAGCAAATCATTGGTACCCACCTGTGGATTTTGTCTTTTTGCTTTCTGCCATCTCCTCGTTACTTGTGGATGAGCTGAAGAAAATAATTTGTTGAGTCTGTAGTTACAACACACTGCAGATCATGTTGATCTTAGATGTGTAACAGATATAGCAACAATACCAACAATTTGTCAGCATTCTACAGCAAATAAACTATATGTATGAATAGTATTTTTTTATATTAGAAAACAATAAATTATTGTTTCTCAAAAAATTAACTGTGCACGCATTTCAAGTAAGTCTTGGTGGCAAACGAACATGTATGTTGTATCCTTGTAGCTTACCTACATGTGACTGACACTGTTGCCAGAAAGACTATGCAATACAAAAGTAAGTTTTTAAAGAGAGGGTGCCAGCTCCTCTGCCCAGAATTGGCAGAGCAGTATTTTGTAATGGGAAGTTTGCTGTATAAAACAAGCAAAAGTTAAACAATAAGGGGTATTGCAGTTGTTCAATCAGTTATACTAGTTAATTTCTGTTATACATGTACTACATTTTTACATTATGTAACCTATAACTTTATTGAATCTTTATCTACACATATCTGTACCATAATAACTTTTTAAAGGCGATTTATGTGCATGTACCAACTACAGGTTTTTAACCTAAAATAAAAGTACACTGTATTTGCATTCACATTCCTTAACTCCGCTCACCTTGGCATTATTGCCAATCTATTTTGTTTTTAAACAGGATGTTTTGTTTACCATTTGAAAGTGTTCAGGTGGAATCTTTCCAATTACAAACATAAAATAACTAAAAACAATTGGCAGGCAGTAAACCTTCAACATGCATGCTGCAGTCACAGGAACGTAATATAAAATAATAAATTAAGAATATTGAGTACATACGTCTTTCTCTTGACTGCTCCTGCCAAAAGGGACATCTGTGACTTCTTGTTGCTGCTAGACGGCCCTGGGGCTGACCTGCTTGACCGGGCCACTGGAGACTTGGAGCTTGTAGCAGGCTGTGACATCACAGTGTTCTGGTGGACACAAGCGTTAAGGACAAATATAATTGTAGACTGCACTGCCACTGCAGTGATGTCATTTGCGGTTAACCCTTACCATGCTAATATAATACGTTGTAAAGTTACTGTCAGTGTCTACATATAACAGTAACTGTCACGGTATGGTGCAGTATTGCACAAAGCACTGCTCACACACCTCAAACATTCCAAAGTGGCAGTCTCAACAGAAAACAACATTTTCAACACGAGTAGGTTTTGTTCTACACAATTCAAATCACTGTAATTTTCACCATAAATTCTCACACTGTCACTATGGTACATTGGGTATTTGTAGAACATTTTGTAGCAAAGGATACCCGGTACTCATTGATTGCTTCTGCTTCTTCTGTCTCACGATTCTTCTCAATCTTCTCCTGTTGGTCACTGACAAAGTCAAGGAACTTTGCCTCTTCCTCATCCAACCCCCGCACTTGGTTACCTGCAGGAGAGAAACTATCTTCACACTGTGACTGGGCATTCCATAATACTCCACAATCAGGTCATTTCACATAGGCAAAACTGTACATTACACAAATCTGCAATAAAATGTCAGCATTCAAAATATATAAATTTGGATCTAACCCATTACTGGTGATTACACAAATCAATATGTGGCTACAATTGAATACATCATAGCCTTTCAGTAGGACACTACTTTTCTTTATCCTTTCTACATAACACATTTTGGAAATTTTAATAAAAGGTACCTTGGCAAGTGTATTTAAGCAACAAAAACAATAAAGCAAAAATCATCAGGAATCTAAGCTTAGCACAATAAAATAGAAACGTTGTATTCCAGTGCTTCTTTAATTACAGGGTCTGTATGGGGCCTTGAAAGTCTTGAATAGCCTTGAATTTAATTGGACCAAATTCAAGGCCTTGAATTTTACAAAGTAGTCTTGACAAGTTTTGAATTTAATTGTGGTCAATAAAATATTGTTTTGACTTAATTGTTGTGACGAATAACAGCTGGATAAAGAATAGCCTATGCACAAAAATAACCCATGTAATGTTAGCTTAATTGACTGCGCTTAAAAGTACATATGTCGTTAAAACAGTCTTGAATTTCTTTTTCAAATACCCTTGACAAGTCTTTAACATACTTGAATTTCAAATATCCACATGTGTACGGACCCTGTAATTACTTCTGCAGATGACATCTTAATGTTAAAAGTAGTTGTTATTCATACTTATGCTTTGTTAGACATACTGTTACAAAACTCAAATAGTCTGACAAAACTGTTACACTAATCTTTGTGGCTGATGAGGCAAACAATCTGAATAGCGATGAAAAAAACGCTTATATACGGTTGTAGATATTTCTAAGGATACTTGTGTCCTATTTGGCTCAATTACCGTATAATATGTGTTTTACTGTGGCTTTGGAGAAGTGTAACTGTACTGACTGAATTTAAATTGAGATTCAAATTCTTCCTGCTTGTGTTGCTTCTGTTCTTCAAGT
This sequence comes from Ridgeia piscesae, assembly GCA_025642075.2. Classification (NCBI taxonomy): domain Eukaryota; kingdom Metazoa; phylum Annelida; class Polychaeta; order Sabellida; family Siboglinidae; genus Ridgeia; species Ridgeia piscesae. The sequence continues at coordinate 755,749 of JAODUO010000216.1, read as the reverse complement.
TTCTCGTACAGTGAACGGGGATCATACTCTTCCTGTGGAACCTCTGCAACACATCGATACTTCAATCAGCAGACCAATTAGTTAATACAAAAATCAAGGACAAGACCAAATGTTTAATGTGTGATCATATTATTAGCTGTTACTATTATTGTCATATGTCTTTTTACAGGTATCAGATGGAAATGTAAGAAAAACATCATGCACAACATAACAAAATAGTTACTACATAAAATTATGGCAACAGCATGCTTAAAAAATATCTATAATATACACATACACACACATATATATATATACAGTGTATATATAATTATAACTAACATTCACTAACTGATATCATTTTAACATTACATCCATACATTGTGAGTGATGAATTTTAAGATGTTTATTTGGCCACAAATTAGCAGTTTGGATCATTTATATGAAATATATATTACATACCAAATGGCAGATGCACAAAATAACAGGTAAATGTAATGCTAAGTAATTTCAAGGTAAATGTAATGATCCATCATCATACCTAAAGGATCATCAGCTTTTCTAACTTTATCCCATTCCTCCTGTCGTATCCTCTTCTTCTCTGCTATTTCACCCTCTGTCTCAAACTTCTTGAACTGCATTGTGGCACTGTTGCTGCTGCTGCTGAACCCGCCATTGGTGCGTTCCTCGCCACTCATTCTGCCGCTTCATCAACTGCACAGGAGGAAACATACAGCATTCAAGATTACACTATGATTTTAGCCAGGGATAATTAATATAAAAATTTTAGTTCTCAAGGCAGACATTCGTTCAAGAATCAAAGTGAATTGCAGTTTGCATTATAGTTTACTCAAGATGACATCACCAGGAAGCAAGGGCTTGTACCCTAGCCAAAATCAAAAGCAATTAACAAGATTTTTTAATATTGTAATGAGGGTAACAGTTGTTTGACGATCCACTGGTTTGATGATCCGCAGGCGTATATATCTGTAAGCTAGCATAACTACCTAGGAAACAGTGTTATTGATAATGATGTGATATTAAAGTTGAAACTTGTCTTGCACTGCCTGAGCCCTGAAGAATGAACTTTTTATGACATTTGAAATGATGAATTGAAAATGAACAGTCGGGTCTAGCGGTATACAAAATATATTAAATACGTATATCAACCTCCACTAGCTGCTAAATCATATATTGACGATCCGCGTAAATGCATGCTTTGACAAAGAGAAGTTTAATCACGCAGCTGTTTTATAGTTGTAACTTGTATTATCGCCCAATGCTAAGCATGAAGAAGTTTTGTAAAAACGAGAATGCATTACTCGTAATGCGTGTTATGATTAAGAAATATGACGGATAACATAGCATATATAATATTTTTTCACATTTTCAAAAGTACGATCAAAACTGAAATTATAACAGCACTGTGTGTACTTACAGTTGTTTCACACGTTTCTAAAACCGTTGAGTAACAGGTATCAATTCTGACGCGGCAACATTTTTTACCGTTTTTAATCAAACGTACAATCGCCAGGTGGCGCTTATTTTATTGTAGCGGACTGGCTAATTGTAGTTTGTTGGTGTCTTATATTAGCACTTCTAAAACCAATCTCCATGGAAAACGGGGACAACAATGCTGTTAAGGATGGCAAAAATTCCAGTAGCATTGTATGCCAACGATGTCAAACAGTAATTTTGAAGCCACAAACCGCGACATACACAAAGAAGCAGGTATGACACTGACGCTGACAGTCACCAACGTGTCTCACTCGCTGTTCTCGGACTCAGTCAATGATAATGACTTACACTGTCACTGATAGTGAGTGATACAGTGGTAGTCAGACTATGACACGGTGACGGTGTCACATCATTGACTGTGTTTGTCTGTCCGACTGTCACCGTGTGTGATTGGCACGTGTGGGTGGGTCTCTGTGTGTTGGTGTACGGCTACTAATTAGTGACTCACTGTCACACTGAAGTCTGAAGCCAACCTACCTAACCTAGTAGCCCTAGACCTCGTGACAGTCATGTCCAATTAAGACTTAAGTCTAGACAACTGTGAGGGTGAATCAGTCAGGGACCAGGGTTACCCCCAGGGATTAATTAACTTATTAACTCAGGCTTGGTCAAGTCAGATTGTCTTATTGAGTGATTTGAGTCAGACTCGATCAGTCTTACATTGTCAACAGACAGCACCACTAATTCAGATGGAAATCGATCCATTACGATTTGGTCGGTTTTCAACATACTTTTATTTTTTAAGAATGCATGTGTCATAAGTTGTTTCTTTTTAATAAAATTAAGGGATTAACATAATTTATTTAAAAAATTTTTTTTTGTATACTCACGGTTTCATAAAACTTTCCCAACATAGAAACCTTAGCCAAAATTCAGGGCCTGTGCAAAAATATTCATGTTATATGTCAATTTGTACATAAAACATAATGGCCTCATAACTCGATTTTATGTGGATGCCCTACATACTATGATGCTCAGATTGTAAAGCATATAGTTACAGAGCCATATAGTACTTATTAGTTATAATAACCAAGGAAGCTCATTACTTTCTACTTGAAATTATCACCTCAATTAATATGTTGCATTGTATGAAGTGAAACCTACATGCATATTGCATGTGCAGTTGAAACATGTATATAAGAGATTTATCAATGCCAATGTCTATATACAGATTTTTTTGTGGATGATACATTTTATCATCATGATGCTGTAGATATATTATATGCAGGGTGATTTGCCAGATTAATACGATAGTTGTTCCATTTGTAGATGTTCTTGCCACACATGAAGAAGAAGTCAGCAAACCAGGCCCCGGATGATGGCGAAACACTCTCAGAAGTCTGGCTAGTTAATGACATGTTCACATTTGAGAATGTTGGATTTTCAAACACAGTGGGCACAACCAAATTTCTCATTTGTGCAGAATGTGAAGTTGGTCCGATTGGTTGGCACGACACAAGTGATGCCAAAGCATTCTACGTTGCATTAGACAGGGTCAAGAATGAAGGATGACCAACTATTTCACTTCTAGTCACACTGTACCCTGTAATAGTAACATATACTTGAACTAACAGCAACTGGCAAGCTCACGTCGTGATGCCTCCACAGCGCTCTGTGCCATTATGCTGATGGATATGGTGGACGTTATACACATAAATACTTATAATGTATAGTCCTAATGGCAGCATACGTCAACCTTTTATGCTTTATTTTGTCAAGTAAGGCAGACCATTATGTTTAAGCAGACCAAAGTTGGTCTGTATAAACTTTGAACCCCTGGGTGCATGGCTATTGTTTTAGTTTAAAATGTGAACTGGTACCATGTGTAGTAGGACCAGAAACATCATGATACAAAAGTGAGTTGCACCCAAAAAATTCTTGTAATTTTGAGAAAATATCACAATGAAGTAGTCGGTCAACCTATATTAGATTAAAATATAATGTATATAAAATTATACTGTACATTTAAACGTAAATAATAATGCATGCATTTGTGGATTGCCATGTGGCATTCATCACCACAAACGACACAAGTGTGACTCTCCTTACAATGTTGAGAAATATTACAAAACCAGGAATTAATTCTTAGCAGTTTGCTTGATGTACCATAATGTGGACCATATCCTGAATTGTGATACAATGAGCTACAACACTATTATAAAAGTAATGAAATACATATATTTCCTATATAACAATTATAGGAGTTCACATAAATATTAACCAGCCAATGTATCTTAGCCAAATGCTGACTTGGCTACAGCAAAGTTGGAAAGCCATATACTGTACAGCATTCGTTGTGACTAATCTGACTACACAGTTTTATAGACAAGAAGATGATGAGTGGAACATTTAATATGTCAGTAATTAGAGGTAATGTGTATTCACAAACTGTCATTGTATAATAAGTAAATATTGTCATTATGGCTTCCAAATTGAACTCGGTGATATTACTGGAATGTGTATCAATTATAATATCAGATTTGTCATCCATTCCATGACCTCGTCTAGTCAGCTATAAATGTTGACTTGCAAAAAAACTGCTGCTGTTTATTGGACATTCTTCTGCACGGTGAACGCTTATTGAGTGTTAATTCTTTGTAAAAATGCCATCCAAATATAATATGATTACATGTTTGTTTGTTTCTTTGTTTTCCTCATCCAAAATGGTTTTAACAAAGCCATCTTGATAACAAGCACACATCAGTACCACAAATAAACGAGAATCATTTGCGTGCCCTATATTCTCCAAGGCTCAACGGGTAGTTAGCACACGACAGCCGTGGAAAAATCTGTCATGAATAGAGATGGAAGAAACGACTAAAATTATTCGGCTTGGAGAGTGTTTTGTATGTATCTTCATATAACGCCTTCCGCTCTAATTGATGCTATCGCTCCTGCGTGTACACCTGTAGTCACATCTCTACGTCCTCTATCACCATTCACTTCCACCAACGTCTACAATAAGTCTGCTTGCTAAGTATTACTATATCAGTTTCCAAAGAATAGGGTGATATGAAAACGTTAGAGCGGGTATTTTCCCAAGCATTAATGATTTGTTCGAACGCACGATTTGGGGTTGGCACATCCTATCCCCTACCCATGCGTCTGCTTAGGGGAATTCGAAAAACATTTTGAGTGCCGACAACGGGAAAATGGAATATCAATGCATTTAACCACTGACCTCTATCAAGCGCCCGTCTCCTGTTTGATAAATCAGCACCTATAATTTCACGTGACGCGATTTCCATTTGAAAACGCGGAAAAAGACGTAATGACGTCACGTATATCGACGTTAGATACGCACAGGAAAAACAGTCTTAGGTCAATCGTCGTTCGGAAGACTACCAAACAGCTCAAATTAAAGATCTAACGGCATTGGAGACAGTGAGTTCCAGTTGGATCTTCGGTAGGTTTTCTTACACGCCGTTTGGTTGGAAGTAGACGGAGGTGGATATTCTAAAGTATGTTAATTTGGCTTGTCATTTCTAGGCAATACATCCCGATTGCTTTAAACATGTTTTCTACTGGCTGTCTTGCTAGCGTTTGTGTAGTATACATGCTAGCAATGGATACAAACATAATTTCAAGATAGCACTGATGATACATATTCCTCATTGGCCTTTACGTAGCAGCCATAATTTACTGATGGTTCACTCCCAAACTCGATTGCAAGTGTTTTTACATCTGTATCTAGTTGTCATAACCAAAGAACAGCGCTGTGGAATTTTATTATGACGTCATTTTGGTGGGTCAATTGACTGTCGATTCGGCGTTCTCCTGACCCGAAACTGAACCAACCAATCACAGCCCTGTTCGCGATAGCTACACCGCTGCAAATAATCAGCAGTATTTCTTCGAACAGAACTCCCAATACTCAACTAATGCAAACACAAATATTAATCATTGACATAACAGTAAAATGCAAACTACACGATGCGGTCAGGGAGATTCGCACAAGCTAGACACCATATAGCAGAATAGTATACTACTTTTAATGAACTCGCCCAAATAATATAAATGTCCATAGATGTCTGTTACGTTCAATATTATAACATTGTAACCATTGGTGGGTGTCGTGTCTCGTGCGATCTCTATAGCAAAGAGCCGTGGCTACCATATTTGCTGTGTCCCCCGGCAGGCGACATTGCGATTCATATATGAAAAGCTACCACAAGCGCGTTTAATCAAGTCCCGTGCGCTCTTAATCATAACCCTAGCGAACCACAACTTACCCTAATCATAACATAGCTTTTCATAGTTTATGCATTTCGCAATGTGGCATGGTGTACACCTCTTGCGCATACAGTTAAAGATTCAACGATTCGAACAGCATGAAATCATGCAAGCAAGCCCAGAACTCGGAAGTATCGTGACACTGCCGAAAGATGCCACGGAGCGATATTTTTGCAGAAAGTTGAGGACATTGGAGGGGCAGATCCACATTATAATTATGATGGAGTCTACTTAATGACCACCATTGTAGGGCCTAATATGCATACCACCACTGTAAATTGGATAATTTCAAATGACAACTTAAATTGATGCATTTAACGAAATAAACCAAACCACTGCCATTGGCAAACCCAACATTATTTTTATATGGAAATATGTGTGTATCGCTGATTCCGACTTTCTATTGTAATGTCACATAAATTATGCGATGGAAGACTATTCACATGCGTGTGACGTCATCCGTCCAGATGTCCTACAACCATTACTTAGACACCAACCATTTTTTGTATTCACTCATATTTAATATTTCACAAATAAAACACCATATCAAATAGTGTAGGCTAAATGTAATTATATTTTTCCTTCTCTGCGATTATTTCTTTGAGATTTCATATATTGTCGTTTCAATTTAGCGTTCTCTTTCAGTAGCTTAGCAAGTAGTCGCGACATCAGGTCACCCGCAGATTTCAAATGACCAACATCATCGTTCAGATATTCGACTCGAGAGGTCGCTACCTTCTTTTCTAGCGTCTCCAGTCTTTTCGCGAACGCTGTCTTTAGCTCGACGATGGAATTTCCCTGTTGGCGCACCACCTTCTTGAGCAGTTTAATACGCCGACCTTGGCGTCTTTGTCGTCTGCTTTGATCTTTCATAATCCTTGTCACATTACGCAGCTGTAATTCCACGTTGTCACAACAGGTCGTCTTTTCGCAAAATCCGTCCGGCATTTTAGAGTCGTGATCCAGATGAACCTTCGCCGTGTTTGTTTTACCGCTGTACACATTTTGCGCCGTCCGACATTCGTCGCGCACGGCGTCGATGTATTCCTCCGCGGCGCCCACGTGACTCTCGAGTTGGGTCACGCGCGAGGTCAGATTGTTGTTGCGCTGCTGCAGACGATCGATGCGATAGCTTTGACTCTCGCAATACTGCCGCAGTTGCTGCAGCTCGCTGATCAGTCGTATCAGCTGCAGGTATTCGGCGGTGCGAGTCCACGGGATGGTGTCCGCGAGACACGGACCGGCTCTGCAGGGCCCCTCGTCGCCCCACTGCGCGTCCAGCAACTCCTGTGCCGCCGCCTTGGGAACTAGTTCCCACAACGCCAGCAGTAACGGGTATAAACAAACCAGTTTCATCGCGCGACTCGGTAGTTCTTACGTTGGAACGTCGTGAAACAGCGTCCCGCTTACAAATGTCAACATTGAAGCCGTTTCTCGTTACCTTAATCCAGCCGACGGTTCCTGCATTCACAGTAGACACCTCCAGTTGGGCGGACAATCGTCACGAATGCACAAACAGCTTTACATCGCATCTATGTCCAAAATACTGCTCGTTTACTGTGTCCAGTGCCACGAGCGCCGTGCCTCTTGGACACCACATGTATACCACGGACCCTACTACGGGATGCAGGCGAAGGCACAGCGTCATCAATGTGACCGATAACGTTTTCCGGAAATACTGCACATGTAAAGGCGGCCCAATGCAATGGCATGCGGCTTGTTCAAGGATAAGACTATGCATTTCTAGAAGATAAGACAACGTAAGACAACATCGCATGGGTGTGGATGAACGTGGGAATGATAAATGTATAGGTAGATCACTAGGTGGTGACGAGACACGCTTGATCGTTTATCTGCATAATTATCTTGACGTAGCAACCTATAGAATAAATACAAAGCTGTAGACACGTCCATGTTGACGTCACGTAACTGTTGGGTGGATCTTGTTTATTTTATGTTAAAAATGCCTGTAATCTATCTTATTTATTTTGATAGTTACACTTATTTCAATATTGACATTGTTAATTAATGCGCACATCATGCTGAGTTCTTCAAGCACATTCTACAGAACTATCAGAAATGATAATGTTGAACAATATAATTTATTATTATTGCCTGAGTACCGGACTGTACATATACCTTTAATAGTTAAATATAATCTCAAGAAGTAAATGATCATAGTTACTCAGAAATGTGATTAGTATTACCTACTACAATAGGGTAATGTTACGATGCTGTTTTTCTTCATCTGCATTTTTTTAAGTTTGCATTTTTTCTTCCGTGGGATATAATTACAGGAACAGGCTCAGACCCACCCACCTACCCACCCACCCACCCACCACACAACACGTCGTCGTTTGTTTGCTTTGGCGCCATCTAGTGAATTGAATCCCTCGTAGGAAAAATGTCTTCCAGAAAAGTTTACCAAAACAAATGGCACATTAAAATTGACAAGTCTAAATAAATATCGTTACGTTGTTAAAAAAGAGCATTGCACACGGGTAGATCAGATACACAGATGGAAATACATTAACATAAAAAGAAGCGGCTGGACATCGGCTCCTTATAATCTTTATTTTATATAACCGCATATCCATAGCGTTCATAGCGCCTTACTTATGACTTCACTAAAACTATACTAAAAATAGTAAACATTTTACAAATTTAAATAACAATAAAGTAAATTAATACGTAGAAAAGAAAATGCTGTGCAAACATCAGTGGATTATAATTAAAACAATTATCATGATAAATAAAGTACTTAAAACATTCTTTAAGTTTTATCCAGATGAAAATTAAAACAAATAAATTACAATACAATTAGAATATAATGTATACGTGTCATAGAGAGACAAAACGTCACGTGTTTTAAAGACATCCTCATTGGAGGAACAAGCAAAGGTTGCGTGTATTGTTCCATTGCATCACGCTCTCTGTCGTAAACAAGCATCACCATGGTCATGGGTCTATCGGAATGTAAGTCTATAAAGCATTCTTAGGAAATGTGATTTCCCTGTCGAACTCAAGCATTCATTCAACGACAACTGCTCACAGAGGTTTGTGCAAAACACTTTCCCCGGTCTCCTCCATTGTTTACGGGTCATCTAAACCCAGCGGTTCACAAGTCCGGACAATCGGCAAATGAGAAATGTCAAAGTTCACACGGGGCGACAACACAGTAGTCAACACATTATGACGTAAAACGTAATGTTTTGTCACTCACTATACGAAGGTCGCCCCGAAATCAAATGCCCATCGCCCGAATTTATTTATCGTAAAATCGCCATACAAACAATTCACTTGTGTTTGCATTTAAGGAACTACTTAGCTCTCACAACAAACACGGACAGTGCATCTATGCATATCGCGTTTCTAGATGCTTCCACAGCATTTGGTCGAGTCAGTAGACTGACGCTTTTCATGAAACCAAAACAAGAGAATCGCAAATGCTATAAAGGAAATGACACTAGGATGACAGAAGTTAAACTTGTAATAACTTATTTGATGAGATTGACATGTGTTAAAGCTAATGTGAGACCTCTATGCCAAGAGTAACATGTTATTTCAACAATTTAAATTGTCTTCAATTGCAACAAAGAAGAAACCGTTTAAGTAATAACTCAACAGTGTAAAACACGTAATATATACAAAAGCTGCAAGATTAGTTGTATATATATATATATATATATATATATATATATATATATATATGTCACATTCAGCTTTATTCAAACTTCATAATAGTCCAAGGACTAAACATACACAACACACTACAAAAACACTTATGCATAGGTGTTGATACCACGACATGTGTAGTTCTGCTATGACATGCATAATCTTGTGACAGTCAGTTTGAAACGTGAGCATCACTAACGCAATCCTATGACAACGTTGCCCATCAGGCAGAAACAAACGATGTCGGCTCTACACGTAAATTTTTTGCTTAAAGCTGATATTGTAGAAATCAATAACATTAAATTATGACGTAGTACCAAATGTGTGCGAACAGTACATCGAATGTAACCGTAACAAAGCAGCTGATTCATAGCAGACAACAGACGTGTAACAATTCACAGTTCCCATGCAGTGGTGCGCTACCGGTACATACATATCACTTATTAATGAGAATAACACATTCAATAATAATTACACACCAACAACTTTAAATACTCCGATTCCCCGACAGCACGGATATAGCAAGCCGCCGGAAGCTATCTACAGCTGAGCCAATGGAGAAACAAAGACTGACGCGGACTGGCAGGAAGCTTAAATAGCGTTGAACGTATTCGGGATTCTGACGAACTTGAGCAGGATCCGGAAACATTACATCATCAAATAAGACGATCATTACGCCGGTTGTCACCCACGATCGTTTTCATCGACCGAACGTTGCAACTGAAGCGGGCCAGACATGCGTTGTTCAAGCAAGTTGCCCTGGGAGTAAGCTATCCATCTGTCATCGATCGTAGGCGCTGACAAAGCCTAGACTCCCCAGACACTTGCTCGCCTCATACCCATGTCGTGCTAACTACGTTGTGACAGTCGCAGAGGAGGTGTAAGAATAATCCAAGTGTATTAAACTCATAACAATATATGGGAAGGAGTTGTAAACAAACCAGAAATGTTTCACATATGGCATTTAATGGCGCAACTGTGAGAAAGAAAGTAAACTCTGATTCCGCGACAGTGCTGAAATAACTAGCTCCTGGGAATTAGCCGTAGCCAATCGACGGGGAAATAGATAAGAACCCGGAGTAGCAGGAAGCTTATGACGATGACCTGTTCGGGAATCGGGCGAACATGAAGACTATCCGAAGACACAACATCGTCAAATATGATTCACCGCCCGCTTGTTTGCCTCAAACCCACGTCAGGCCAACTACATGATGACAGTCGTAGACCTAACTATGCGTAAAAGAGAAACGCTGTTTAGTTATATCACATAAATGTGCACACAGGTTTTTTGGAAAAATCAAGAAATGCTTCACAAATAATTTTGTTCACTCAATTACCAAAACAGGAAACCTATTTCATGTCACATGATGCACAACATGTACGTAGGCTTTTAGCAAGGAAACGACACGAAACCCCGTTACTGTTCACGTCACTGGCAACTACTCCCGACAATATTATTTCGCACTTCGCACATGACATGAATATTTCCGTTACATTAGTGTAGTTCAACAAATGACTTCAACTCATTCCGAAGTTAGGATTAAACAAAAAAGTTAAACAGGATGGTCAGTGTTCCGGTCCTTCGTTGGTCAGCTAGGACGTTAGACGTAGCGCAGGAGCAACAAGGCAACGACCAGCACCCCCACTGGCGAAGCGAGATGGAGCGTCGAACAGCCATTGCATTTCTCCGTTTCACAGCAGTACGAGCAGTCCTACACAACAGAACACATTTCACGCATCAGCATGCAGCGACGCACAATCTGTACGTTAAAAAGCAGAGTCAATGGTACTGTAAATGCATCTCTTCACTGGCGCCCCACGACAAGCCGACTATCGTGAACGCCCTTGTATTTTGCGACAGAAAAAACGGCAAAGTTATTTAACCGAAAACACGACGTGGGAAAGATGTACCTGGCAGGGGTGCGCCCGTGTATTTATGAAAATGAGATGCAACGAGGACACTTAACGGAGGCCGTGTCTATTGTTAGATTTGTGATGCCAGACTTTGAACCTGTTAACTGCCAGATACAGAATCAGTTTCGCATTAGCAAAGACTTTACACATAATTTTATGTACGACGTTCTTATTCATCAGCATGTACGCCTGACACGTCAGCCGTTTTGCAAGCTGTTCTCGCTTAAACAACTCTGTCTAATTCCTTCGCTGCAAAGCAAACAAACCGGAGCAGCATCTGATTGGAATGAATGTCAGAATGTCCGATAGTTTCACATGTTTTATGCCCGAGTTTTGCTATCTTTTATAGGCGTGAGCAAAATTTTTCCAGTTATCTCTCAGCGGGCTAAGATATTTTCATTACGTAGGATATGACATAAGTTTTCTTAGGTAATGGTAAATGTGTGTTTTATGCTATCATGACCAGATCTAAACAATACATATCGCACAATTTAAATGCAAAAACACGGTCGACGTAAAGTTGAGACGCTGCCTGCCAAAATAACCTTTAAATAATACCGAAAATATCTAAATGCTTCCAACATGTACCAATCATTAGTGCACTGTGTACGTTTACTGCTTATGCACGATTTTATCTTTCATGTTAACACGTTTTTCTTTTAAATCCTTATAATTTGACGGCAGTGTTAGAGAATCTCCTGCAAGGCGAGTTAAAAAAAACACCGGGTTCATATATTCGATAAGCGCACCGTCTTCGCCGCAAAACTATTTGAACGCAATGCAAAACTAAAATTGCATAGCCTCCGACTGAGCTAAAGGTTACTTCTACGCAGGTGTTATATAAGTTCGTCAGAACCGCTCCACGATTGAGCCTATGAACACTACGTGTTGTGTGGTAGAACATGAGGATTTTCTTTGCGCGTGTCTCGCGGGCCACTTTTGGCCCGCGGGCCAGGCTTTGCAGAAGGTCGTCAGTCTTGGTTGCTTAATAAAACATGACATAGGACCGTCACTACAATAACATCATGTTAGTAATATATACATCATGCTGTTTCCCTTGACCTCTTGCATTATGGCGCATTCGCCATTTGATGAGTCAATTAAAGGTACACTAATTATGCAGCAGTGCAGTATCTGCCTCCATTAATTGTGCCTCGGGAACAAGTCAATCAAAAGCCTCTAAGATTACAGAAGAACAAAGCTGATGTTTATATGTTCATTTAAACATAAAATGTATCTGTTGGTTCATGAGCGTTACGTTATTGAGCAATACGACAGGAATGTCGAGCTCGTTGTAAATTATTCTCTCTTACAAAGTTACGTCTCAGTAAAGTGAGGAGTCAGCAAGAAACCGAATTACCTCTTGTTCTTTCACCGTCTTGCACGAGTTCTCTGGGCACGTGGTGGTGCAGCCTCGTGCGTATTTCATAACGCCGTCCTTCTTTCGCGTTAAGGTCTAAAACAACAACAATAAACAATCTTGAAAGTATAACGCCTACAAAACAAACACATGACCAGTTCAAATTTAATTTAAGTTGTTTCTTTGCGCTCATATTACATAGTATATAGTATATATACTCAACGGAACATGTTTAAGACATCTATTACATAACATTATAATTGTGCGAATATTTAATGCAAGAGACTGTCGATCGGTGTCGTCTTTTGTTACCAGGTTGAGCGACAATTGTTTTGAACGACATTATTGCGACACGTAGTGTTGATAATATATAAGGCACTTCTATAGCGCATATATCCTTGCAAATTCAAGTATCAACAAACAATCTTTGGTTGTAGTCCTAAACGGAACATGCAGAAGTCGTTATAGGAGCCGTGGAACCGCCGCAAATGTATGGCAGTTTCAAACACATCTGGTTTTTTTAATGAAAGGTGGCTATATTTTCAGACGATTGAATTGTAATAGAGAGTTGATTCCATATTGTTTGCGCAGCTACACAAAAGCATTTGACCATATTGAGCTTAGTTGATGATCTAAGGGTTCTAGAGATATAAGAGAAATGTAGCATATTAACTAAGTACGTCGGTTGTTGAGTAGAAAGAGTACGGTATATAACAGTAGCCAATTTAAATTGAATTTGATCCAACTACGTAATGTCCTCACCACGCATTTGTCAAGGCATGTTTCTGTTTCAACATGACATTTCTCCTCCGAAACGTATGTGCCCTTCTTTACATCGCCGCATTTGTAGCATTCATCTGCATATAACGAGAACATGTGAATATTTGCAACGAGTTGTAGGTATAATAGGAAACGTAATCTTCTATATCAGTAATCCCATGTCCGTGCTCTCTTCTCATCTCATCACTATATCATTAATCCTTTCTCGACAAGAATGAGTCAGTGTAGCAAGCCCTGTTCATTCGATGGCTACACTCTGTGTCCACATCTTATTTAGATTTGGTTTTACCAATAGAGTCTGATATTTAACGTAAGCCCTCTGTCTACGTTTAGTTGGCCACCAGGTAATACGCCGTTTAGCTTTCCGACGTTGGACGAATCGGGCACAGTTCAACTGGAATTTAGTTGTTTCTAACACTAATAACTTACACCCGCATTTGTTTTTCATCTGTTAGGAAGTAACCCGTAGAACAAACGGAACACTGGGCAGGTTTGTCTTCCGCTTTCTTGCAGTTTGATAGTCCTTTTACAGCTACTAGTATAATAAAAAATAAAAATTTAATAATAAAAATAAATAAATAAATAAATAAATAATATATATATATATATATATATATATATATATATATATATATATATATATATATATATTAGCTACCATTTTATGAAATGGTCTGTAAAACGTAATGAATTACTTCATACCATCATGGCGCATGTCAGGCAACAAGACACAGCTAGACCTGTTGATAGAGATGTTGCATTTAGCTGTTTTGTATATTAATCTAAACCGGTAGATATAATTAATTATGTGCCGAAATGTAACCTTCGCACTGGTATGTCTTTAAGCGATCGAACGAATGTCCTACAATAATCAATACATACATATGCTAACTTTGCTAAGCTAACAAATAAATATGCTAATTTATTATAAATATGCTAACTAGTGCACCCATTCAATCATGATTACATAAACAAATATTAGGACAAGTTATTCATATTGCATATATACATTTTCTTTAAAACGGTTTAAAAGGTAGTGGTATAAGTTTTTAAAGTTATTTGGCAATAATTTAAGAACTCGTTACGAAAGGGGCCAAGTCCCAGGCAACTCAACATTCTGCCGTTTGTATGCAACAGGTTACACGAGCAGTCATTGTTGCATTGTACCCATTAGTCACCCGCTATCGGCCGTTGCTGGACACAGGAAGCATCGACTGCCTCTGAGAGATAAACTTATCAATAAGTCACCACTTACTAGTGCATGTTTCCTCTTTCGTCACGTAGTAGTCACGTTTACAATCTGTGCATATTCTGCCGTCACTGACGCATGTCGCACAATTTGGGTCAGTGCACTCTGAAGCAATAAAGAGAAGAAGGTGACTGTCGTGAGAATGAATATATGCTCAACCACATCTACACGTACACCGATAACACGCAAGGACGTACGCAGTTGTGTCTTGGCCTTCTGATATATAACATATACGTTATTACATCTATCAGTGAATACGTTGACTTGTTATTGCTATTCGCATATAGAGGCTACATAGTCTTTAATAAGGACACATGTTTTTATCAGTATACGTTAAGATACAATCGTCCCAATGTTCCAATCAACTTAATACGTTTGCATTTGTATACAAAAGGTTATGTGAACAGTCATTACAGCTACATTGTGCCCATTAGTAACCCGCTATCGGCTGTTGCTGGACCCAGGAAGCATCGACATGCATCTGAGATAAACTTATCGATAGGTCACCACTTACTATCGCATGTTTCATTTTTCGTCAGGTAGTAGTTAGGTTTGCAATCTGTGCATGTGTTACCGTCACTTCCGCATGCCTTACAGTTTTGGTCATTGCACGCTAAAGCAGCAAAGAGAAGAAGGTAAACGTTGATTGTCGTGAGAATATTTGCACAACCACATTTACATATCACACACAAGGACGTCCGTATTCACGCATATTTGCATATCAAAACCTAGTCAATTAACTAGGCTACATGATGATGATGATGATGATGATGATGATGATGATGATGATGATGTGGTGTGTGTTGTGTGTGTGTGTGTGTGTGTGTGTGTGTGTGTGTGTGTGTGTGTGTGTGTGTGTGTGTGTGTGTGTGTGTGTGTGTGTGTGTGTGTGTGTGTGTGTGTGTGTGTGTGTGTGTGTGTGTAAAATATACAGTTTCATATTATTATAATACAATATCCGTATACAATATACATTAAACACACCTATAATTTTTATATATATATATATATATATATATATATATATATATATATTCCATTCGTTATATACAAAAATGGTAGTTTAATCAATAATTAAATTTTACTGTAACCTAGTGTAAGCATAATTATATTATAGCCTTGCTTATACATACACATATTTGAATGTGAACCTGATGAATGATATTTGCATTTGAACTAAATGTATATATTTGTATTTAAATATAAAAATTCGGCGATATACCCCCTGTTAACAAACAAAGACGGGAACCGTTATGACGTAGTCTCGCGTGGCATACGTACAGAACATATTATGACTCACCTGTACATGCTTTGCTGCTCGATAGACCGTGTCCGTCAGAACACTTTGTGCACTTCATTTGGCCAGATTCATCCTCGCATTCGGCGCAATGATCCGGGCATTCTGCAGCACATCCAAGTCACGTGTCACAAGTCACGACACATAATTATGACGTTATCTTACATTTATACTATCTACCAGTACAACAATACATGATACAAAGTATATATCAGTTTGCAGACCAGTACAATCACTGTAAATCTACTAGTGTATAATTCATGTCTACATCAATGACGCAGTCACAGTTGACTCCGGCTCAACTGAAAGCTTTCCCACTGAGATTTTACACGATTAAGATCTCCCCTTTGAAAACTCGATAATAGACCCTATATTCACCCGTTAATTGTGGACATTTGACTGCAAGCATATTATATTATCCGAGTTTTAACATTTCACCAACACGCGTCAGTCCGTCTACTCAAACTATTCCTTACTTTCACAAGTGGCTGTCTTGTTCAAACCGTAATTCGTCATACACTTCGTACAGTTCGTCGCGTCGTTGGTGGAACTGACTTGACACTCCATGCAGTTATCCCCGCAGTCTACATACATAGAAACACGCATATACGCATGTTTTTCACGAAGCACAAACCTGATAATTGTATGCACCTGTACGCTGCAAGTCAACTAAAATATTATGAACATTCGCAAACCGAATAAAGACACGGACACAATGGTGATTTGGGGCTTATCAGTAAAATAATACATTTTAGACAGGGCGATATTAGGGCCACTGACCTATTCGGCAGCCTATGTCTGGCAAGCTAACTGCGCCACATGATTGTGAACCAGTGGCACACATGTATTATGGGTGGCTGGTGTGACACGCGTAGTATTCCATTTTAAAAGGTAGTGGTATAAGTTATTTGGCAATAATTTAAGAACTCATTACGAAAGGGGGCAAGTCCCAGGCAAGTCAACATTCTGGCGTTTGTATGCAACAGGTTACACGAGCAGTCATTGTTGCATTGTACCCATTAGTCACCCGCTATCGGCCGTTGCTGGACCCAGGAAGCATCGACTGCATCTGAGATAAACTCACCACTTATAATCGCATGTTTTCTCTGTCGGCACGTAGCAGTTAGGTTTACAGTATGGGCATTTACCGTCACTTCCGCATGCCTTACAGTTTTTTTGTCATTGCACGCCAAAGCAACAAAGAGAAGAAGGTAAACGTTGATTGTCGTAAGAATGAATATTTGCACAACCACATCTACTTATCACAAGCAAGGACGTCCGTATTCACGCACTTTTGCACATCAAAACCTAGTCAATTAACTAGGCTACATGATGATGTGTGTGTACAATATACAGGTTCATATTATTATATACAATATCCGTATAATAAAGAAATAATCCGATGCGGAAGTCTTACTTACGTTGGCACACAGTGTCGTTCATAAAATATCCGGGGAGGCAGCCAGAGCATTTATTGTCTGCAGCAGTGCATGTGCAGTGTTTTTGGCATTCTGCAATAATAAAGCATGGCAGTATGCCGCAAGAGGTTGCATCAAACAATGTCACACGTTGTGGTATCAACCAATGTCGAATGTATCAGTCGGTGCAATTTATAGGCAAACCCGCCCCTTTACGAGGCCTAGGCCTGCTGCTTGCCGAGAGTGTCCTGTTAAATAACACACCAGGACCTCTCAAAATTATAAGAAGAACAGAGCTGTTTTCATTTTACAAGACGTGTAAATGAAAACAAAGCGGCACATGTTTTCGTCTGTTCGTGTAATATTTTTTAAAGAAACTAACCATGTGCAATTCCTAATTTCATATCAGTAATTTACTAGAAAATCTTTGTCGAAGACGAAACATTAAACCTTTTTTAAAAACAGAGCCATTTTCATAGAAAGCTTGCGTCGCGTCTGTATTATTTGGCCAACAGGATGTATGGAATTCAACTCACGCTCGCACGATTTCTTGTCTTTTAGCCAATGTCCCGAAGCGCACCCCACACACTGCAAGGGCGGGTTGGTGCACGACTTACAATGATTCATCGTGCACGACCCTGGAGACGTTATCAACGAATTAGGTTCGAGTAATTTATGTTGCTCGACATTCCA
The DNA here is from genome assembly GCA_025642075.2 of Ridgeia piscesae. NCBI lineage: Eukaryota > Metazoa > Annelida > Polychaeta > Sabellida > Siboglinidae > Ridgeia > Ridgeia piscesae. Next base: position 737,633 of record JAODUO010000216.1, on the reverse strand, counting down.
ACGTTATTAGCGAGTTAGGTTTACAATAATTCATGTTGTTTTACACTGGAAACGTTATCAATGAGTTTGGTTTACATTAATTCATCTTACATGTCACTGGTAACGTTATGAGGGAGTTTGGCTAACAATAATACATCATAGATGCCACTGAAAAAAGGTATCGATATACTTCGCTTAGTTCCTCTTGCACGACATTGGAAATGTTACCAGCAAGTTTGGCTTACTGCTTGAAAGTGAAATTTATTTATTTCGATTTGTATATATACAAACTTAAATGGCAGTTTATTATATTCACATGGTTTTGATAATTCAGGGAGGCCTGCACTAAGGCGTGAAAGATCGCTATCGTGTAAGCCTCCCTTTGACTGCATATGACACGGTACAAATATAACTAAATGTAGTTGTCTGACTAGAATACAAATACTAATGATTTAATTCCGTTTGTTCCAATAGGCATAACAGTCCACCAGTACTAACAAGACTAATACTACTACTACTACTACTACTACTACTACTACTACTACTACTACTACTACTACTACTACTACTACTACTACTACTACTACTACTACTACTACCACTACCTCTACCACTACCACTACCACTACCACTACCACTACCACTACCACTACCACTACCACTACCACTACCACTACCACTACCACTACCACTACTACTACTACTACTACTACTACTACTACTACTACTACTACTACTATAACTACTACTACACATGGTGTGAAAGATGTTTTGAACATGTCAATAACTATTAAACAAAGACGTAAAACAAGAAAATAAATAATAGTAATGATACAATTACACCTAGATATAAACTATACATTCATAAATTGTAATGGTACCATTGAAAGATACTTAATATAATATAGTAGTATATTATGTAGTTTTAAATAATCTAGTTGATCATGATTAGAAAGACATATAATATATTTATGTTTCTGCTGGCGTATTCTGGTTGCAGATATAATACATTTTAATATTATATTATGTGCTATATTTATTTATGATATTTTTGAGTAATTTACAAAGCCGTGATTTGAGCGAATTCTAGCATGGTTCAATAAGATTTCTCGACGTAAGTATAATTATAACTATGTTGGCTGTAGGCCATCCGAAGGAAGGGAACAGGTACAGAACCTAAGTGATGTGAAAAGGTGCCCAATAAATAGAAAAAAATACTAATCTCGTATACGCTTTAAAACGACCATGTCTCTCGTCGGTTCTATTTCCCGAAATCAATCCACGAAGCCAGCTGTGCTGCGTCCCACGTAAGGTTTACTGCACTAGGAAACAGCCAACTCAAAAAGCAATTTCACGAATTTGCGGTAAGCCTCGCCTGCCACAAACGATACTGCTAACAATGGTGTATACTGTTTGAGCCTTGGTGGACGCCACAGTCAAATGAAAAACAGTACATAAGACTTGAAAAAAGCAACTTGACTACAGTAGATTATATATATATATATATATATATATATATATATATATATATATATATATATATATACTGCTTTTATTATACATCATATTTATTCGAACAGAACATCCGTTTAAACGCAACGTTTTGCTCTTAAAATAAGGTCAATGTTGACAAAAAGTGCTTTCTCTGTAGCTCCGCCGCTGTGTTCAAATTAAAAAACCTCAAGACATATGTGTTTGGAATAGCAATTCCCACCGAAAACATTCCACGGTTTTATGCTGCAATGACGACTCTTGCATGTCCTCAAACATGAATGCGCTTATTGATTTTGGTTTGTTGCGCTTCTGAGCTCGGATTTTCGAGAATATGGGCGCCATAGATATTTTACTATTTTTATTATGAACATTATATTAATAATTGCGGGGAAACAAGAGTGGGTTGAAGGTACACATACCAGCATCGCCGGGTGTGTCGGCCAGTGTAGTCATTATCATGGCCGCTAGGAGGAGCATCGTCGCTATCTTCATGACGTCAGTTTACTGAGGGTTAAACCTTGAAAAATAAATGGCATGGTTACAACAGATTAGTTGTGCATGTAGGGATAGGTGGGGAAGAGAGGAAGAGAAGAAACAACAAAAGAGGCATAATAGAGAGAGATAATAGAAAGAGAGAAGACTAAACAGACTGACTGAGCAAGCGAATAACAGAGTCAGTGTGACAGAGAACAAACGAGAGAGAGAGAGAGGGGGGGAGATAGAGAGAGAGACAGAGACCGAGAGATAGATGAGAGAGAGAGAGAGAGAGAGAGAGAGAGAGAGAGAGAGAGAGAGAGAGAGAGAGAGAGAGAGAGAGAGAAAAAAACGAGAGAGAGAGAGAGAGAGAGAGAGGAGAGAGAGAGAGAAGAGAGAGAGAGAGAGTCGGGCGGGCGGGTGGGTGGGCGGGCGGGCGGGCGGCGGACAGACACACAGACAAATAGGTGAAAGGCTGGACAAGAATATGACGAATATAACACTTCCACGATTGCGGGCTAACCTTTTATAAATAATGTAACCTGACTATTCGCTAGAATGTTTCCTTTTTAGTAAAACGAAAAGAAGCCGTCTTCTCAATACTATTTCTACACGCATCGCAAGCTAACCTTATATTCGGCTATACCGAAGCACATAATCGCGCACAACTTTATTCTCTTACCTTGGCGCACACAATCTCGGTCACTTCTTGTCGCGTCCACCACAACCTCTCGCTCCTCCGCTGGCCGAGCCTCTGTCTTATACCTTCAGCTGCATTCACAGGACACACCCTTCACAACGGCGCAGAAAACATTCCGAACAAAAACAGCCTTCGGAGGAGTGACCAGTTATCAAGTTGTAGAGGGTTTTCTTCCGCTGCTGGTCTTCACCAAAATACTTGTAAACATGTTTTTTCTGTCGTTGGCCGTAACCAAAACAAACGCGAGAAAACATGCGCCGGTAGTGTATTCCTGTCCGTCTACAATGCTAATAAGCCATGATTTACCAGCCCACGTACAATTCATCTACTGGTGACGTGACTCTGGTAACGTCGAACGATCTGTCTTCTTTCTAAAAAATAATATTAATATCTTGCAAATACGTCAACGTTATATGCGAGAACAACACATACACTCTTCAGCCACTGGGCGATTGCTTGGTCACTGTGGACCAAATCCGTCACTTCCGCGCAGTCTGTCACGGCGGTTGTTTTGGAAATGATACTAGAAACCACGGGACGACGGAAAGGGGTGACGGGGGCAAGAGGCAGCTGTCACCAGGAAGTTCGGGGGCAGACATTAACAGAAAGACTTGATATAGGAGAAAGTCAACATAAGAATTTTAAATCTTCTACTTGTTGACAAAAGAAATATTTTAATTACTGAATAATGCACAACATATGTATATGTATGTATATATGTATGTATATATGTATATATATATATATATATATATATATATATATATATATATATATATAATATATATAAGTAATTCTATACAAATAAGAAGATTGTACGAATATTTTATAACATTCACATGTTGTTTTGGGTTGTTTACATACTGTATGTATTAAACGAATCACTCTAAGATTTAGTTAAAAAATTGCTGTGCCGCAGGGATTAAGTGTTTTATTCTACCAATATGTTAAACAAAGAAGTGTTTTAAGACCACACACACACACACACACACACACACACACACACACACACACACACACACACACACACACACACACACACACACACACACACACACACACACACACACACACACACACACACACACACACACAACACACACACACACAACAACACACACAACACACAAACACACACACAAACAACACACACACACACACACACACACACACACACACACACACACACACACACACACACACACACACACACACACACACACACACACACACACACACACACACACACACACACACACACACACACACACACACACACACAAAACACACACACACACACAACACACCACACACACACACACACACACACACACACACACACACACACACACACGAATCATATTTATATTATTATTATTTGTTTATTATCATACTTGCTACCTCTCACTTTTGATATGTTATCTAATAATGTGCGCTTTTGTGTCGTATCTCTTTGAACAAAAACAATGTTCTCGCAAAAAACTGGTGCGTCTTCATGTAGGATCAAATAATTTAAGCGCAGTTACTCATTTTGAATGAGTGTTGTCAGATTTCCGTATCATAATTAAAGTAAACGATTCACCCACTTTTTCATCTGCTATTTAACATACGTCATTCCTTCTAAGCTAGCAGCCATTGCGTGGACACACGTGTCTACACATTAGCATATTTAAAGGCAGGATGTTTGTTTCTCCGCCCGGAATTAGTCAGCGAAGTGATTTGTAACAGGAAGTCTGCTGTCTAGCAAGTGAGAACGTTAAATATAAAACTGTATTGCGGTTAGCTTAGCATACTTCGACATTATTGTCAGTAAGATGTTTTAAAGCCTGACCTTTTGTGTGCCATTTGAACGTGTGGCTTGGTGGAAACCTTCAAATTACGAACATTGTTACGAGCGACAATTTAGCAATACGGTCAATATACTTGGCACGCACCACATCTTCGACAAATTATATAATCATATGAACATAATAGTAAATAATACAATTTAAACTTAGGAGTAGTCACCGTTTTCTTAAGTTGTTATTACTAACACGTCAACTTTCGGACCTGCCTGACTGCACGTCCTCTTTGGTTCAATTGCATTCTTCTGGGTCTATTTGCTTTCTTTGATCGTTGGTGTCTGAACTAGCAACCGGTGAGTAGTGCAAGTTTCAAAAAACAGCAAAGATACTTATTTGCTAATGAACCTATTCTGCAGATGGCGCCAATATATCGCTATCTTTGCTTTACTTGTATGTCATAATTTGCGACTGTAGAAAATTACAGTCAGTGAACACGAGTTTGTGATGAACAGTTTGTAATTGCTTCAGTAAGTGCGCTAGCATTATTGCTCAACCAGAAAACTATGTTAAATAATATCAGCGCTGCTACACGGTTGCAAATGTCATTTAGCAAATCCAAGAGCATACACTCAGTGTTGAAAACTAACGCCCCACCAAATGGGCTTTTGCAAGCCCAAACCCATATCTAATAAATGATGCATTATTAGTGTTACACTGGGCTCGTTCACCCATTGTGATGGTGATTTTTAATCTTCGGTTTCATTACCAGACCGTGTTTGCGATTAGGAATTAACATTTGTTGTATACCCTAATTTATGTTTACAGCAAGAATGAACAAATCGGTCATAAAAACAGACGTACAATTTAAAAAGAGAAATATATTATGCCTAAGTATCAGCACAGACCCCTGCATAGATAGATTATCTTCCTCTATAACTATGTTCATATAAATATCGTTCAAGCTCGTGAGCAGAGACTACCGAATTTCGTAAATGCTTAATTGTTTAGTTAATCAAGATAGTGTCGCATCTAGGATGTCGAAAACTGTTCGAGTGTGTGAAACGTGTTTAGTTTGTCATGCAATGGCACATTGCGTTATTGAATTTGTTTGTTTCCAATGCCAAACGATATTGCAATGTGACTCTCATAGATGTAGCACTGCGTTGGAGCTAATGGCCCTTCTTACATGAGAAGTAAATGTACTTTTAATAAATAAATATTATCAATAATAATGAAAATACATATGCTAATTAGTACACTAGCGAAATCATTGTTTGTGGAGTTGTTCACTGTGTTGTAAACATAAACAAAATGAATATGTAAAACTATCATACACTGATCCATTGATATGCAAGTCGTACAAATATATGAAAAAAAATCTGATGGTGTATTGTTCGTGTGTGCACGTGTGTGCACGTGTGTGTGCGTGTGTGCGTGTGTGCGTGTGTACGTGTGTGCGTGTGTGCGCGTGTGTGTGTGCGTGGCGTGCGTGGTGTGCGTGCGTATTTGTGTGTGTGTGTGTGTGTGTGTGTGTGTTGTGTGTGTGTGTGTGTGTGTGTGTGTGTGTGTGTGTGTGTGTGTGTGTGTGTGTGTGTGTGTGTGTGTGTGTGTGTGTGTGTGTGCACGAGATCACAACGATAACCATATTGTAGAATTACACAGTCAACATTCAAATTTTCTCATCTACCTAACGTGTGCGATCTCTTGCTGTTTTCCAGACATATTTCATGTAAATAGTATTCTCACCCATAGTCGGTGTGTGCGTGCGAGCGTGTGTGTGCAGAGGTGTCGGAATATATGGGGGGCTGACGCTCTCAAGAAATATCCAATTGCACTCCATTCCTGGGATTCACAAATGACCCACATTTCCATTTCCACCTGTCATGAGACTCGCAAAAGTATGTTCAGGCTATCAAAAAAACAACACCTTTCAATTGCACCTTCCACACACTGAAAAAGACCCAATCTCCAGGCTTCCAAGAATCTGTAGTAATTGCAACCTCTCTAAGGCTAACAAAATTAGCCCCACGTCAAGGCTCTCCAAAAAATGTGTGTGTGCATGCGTGCGAGCAAGACCTCCAACTCTACCTCCATCGTAATATTTCAAATTGATGCAAACATTCAACTATATCATCTTTCACACCTCCAGCCGCATCTGCATTTGAATTATCCTCCATAATATAGATACTAACAATCCAGCTTGCCGGTCTAAATAATATTTTATAGCCTTTTCTCATTCTTCATTGTGTTCTGGGATCAGCAAACCTACTATCGGAAACACTGTATTCGAAAAAGTCTTCATTCTTGCACAGAATGAGCGATGTGCGATTATAATAACTTTGTCAATGACATTCATAAGAAACATCGCCACAGACCCCGCAGGCATTCTATAATTGAATGTAGGTAGACACTCACTACTAGATCTACTAGACACGGAATTGTGCCATTATGGCGGGTTTAGAGACATCGCGTTCGACATAATATTATTTTGTAGCATGTGGTGTCCACTTGTGATTAATCTATGTTATTAACCAGATATAATGAATTCCTAAAGTAAGTAATGACCTGCTTGCATACCATATCTATTTTGCTGCTAGTGTGAATAGTTTACTAAAATACCTGCTAAAAATAAGCTCAAACAATTGACTGTTTTGCATATTATAATTAAATCATTTCTTAAAGGTCTGCAGTACGACCGTAAGCACAAAAGGCAACGACACACCTTAATACATCACATATAAATAATACATTATTTTAAATTAAGCTATCGTTCATGTACGTTACCACAACACGTTATTTACACAAATGGCGCCAAGTATTCACAAACACAAATAGGAATATATTAGGATCACCGCAGACAAAATAAAAGCTCACAAAACACGTTTTTTCACTTTGAACTGTAATTAGTAATGTCACAAGCGACAACAGTGATGCTATTTTGGTCAAGAATGTCTTCTCATCATAATATCATAAGGCGATTCCAGAACATGTCATTCCTCTGTAGAATGACAGGAAGAAGAAAAGGTAGACTGTGGTGGCTGCTGTGTAGGTTTAGACAGGCACTGCAGCTCCTTAAAAATTACCTTTATCATTTTTTCTATAACAAAACACAGGATTGCCCGATTGGGAGCCTGTCCGACTTGGGGGCAAGTGAAAGACCGGGGGATATTGCCCACTTTTTATAAGCAAAAAAGCCTTGCTCGTAGCCACCCTAACTGAGAATGTATGTGCGCGTGTACGTGCGTGTGCGTATACTAGTGCGTGCGTGTGCGTGTGTGTGTGCGTGCGTGTACGTATACGTGCATGCGTTCGTATAAGTGGCGCCACACCATCGGTTGTGAGTCAGTCTCGATGTGTTAAGTAATTACAACAGACAACTCCATTGGTGTCACTTCCGCGAGCAAATCTCATGACTAGTTTCTATACCAGTCAACACTCCCGGATATTCTGGAAGTCACCGGGCTTTCTGAGTCCACCGGACTCCAGGATGTCATTGGAATAAATAAATGTCCCGGAATTTTTCCGTCTTTAAAAGTCCAGTCCAAAAGGACGTAAATTTCGAACCCCAAACCAGACCGAACTCTTGAGATTTACGTAAAATATCGAACTTCCCGCATTTCCATTTTCAAAAGTTGGATGGCACCGAGCTTATACAAGTTTCTTTCAAATTGAACGCGATGCTGTGCCACAACGTTACAGAAACCGGAAACGACTGCTTAATGGCAACGAGACAGACGTTCTGCGCATGGCCGTATCTAGTGTAGACAGGCCGGAAGTACCGTGACAGGTCCTGTCTCACTTAACGAGGGACTGAAACACTTGAACTACCCCTGCCCAAACATAAAAAACATCATTTAGAGGATAGGTAATCATGAATTGATGAGCACGAAGCCTCGGTATGTTTTAGATAATTTTTCAAACTGCATTTACATCGCTGTGGTCTACTCAGTGTAAATGTTCGACGATATGTTTCTTATTTACTTAATCAATAGACACTTATGCACGAATAGAATATGGTGCCATATTATAAATGTATGCGTTATATAAATCAAAATATCACTTGTATACGTGTACAAAATATAAAAAATAAAATTACGACAAACTGTAATAAACAAATGGTGTGCGGTATTCGGAATGCCCCGAATTTCCTAACCGAATAGTGTTTATATAATATATATTAATGTTTTCTATATCGAAATTACATTACAAAAATAAAAAGAACATGAACAAAGTTCCACTGTTTGATGCGTGTGATTTGTTTCAATATATTTAAAATGTTTAGTAATTTTGAAAGCATAGCATTGTCTGATATAAGTTTGTTTTCGTCATTTTTACTGCATACTTCAAGTTCGCCTGAGATATCCTCGCGCCAGGGGTCGCCGCTGAGTGTGGAGATACCAGTTTGAATGTGTTTAACAGACCTAGTGCACTATAAGCGAGGGAATTCCCTCCGTAATGCATTATGGATATTTTGTACTCGTCAAAATGTTGTTGTGCCACCATTATCCCATGTTAAAAGGCCCGAGTTTTGTGGGTGTCTCGCAAAATTTGGCTGTATTAGAAACTGGCAATATAATAAGACAAAGAAGTGATTAAAACTTCTCGGCACATAATCAAAGTGTGAGAATCCGTCATCAAAGGGCGTCACAACTTATTGTATTACTGGTTACCAAAACACTCGGTGTTTGGTGGCACTACAACATTTTGGCGAGTATATAATGCACAATGCATTGCACCGGAAGTGCTTCCCAAGGTAATGACGGCATAGTGCTCAAGGCTTATTGTCATTTCAAGTAACAAGCAACAGTCATCAATCATGGCTACCGAATGCACCAAAACCAGAGGCTCGCGCCGTGTTTTGTCCTATCGGGGAGCATACCAAATTTCGTCACATCTTCCCGTCTAAAAAGAAACAAACAAAAATAACACATGTATCACAGGAATTGTAACACAGTAACTCGGACACTCCATCTTCTTTACAATTTGTGAACAGCCTCTTCACAGCATTCTTCGCTTTACCGTTCGACTTTGCATAATCGCATGATCACTTCATGCTGCGTAAGTGGCTCTTTCTGCTGAGAGGCCTGGTGTGCTAGATAGACATCGCATGTCGATGTGTACATCTTCGTGTACTGAGACATGTGTGGCTAATAGAGTGGTCCCGGGCACGGCGGAAATATCCCCTCTACACCCACATGGCTTGCGTGTGTAACTGCCATCAGTTCCACTCTCATGCATGCAGGAATCACAAGCCGTCCGTCCGTCCGTCCGTCCGTCCGTCCGTCCGTCCGTCCGTCCGTCCGTCCGTCCGTCCGTCCGTCTTCGTTCCGTCTGTCTGTCCTGCTGTCCGTCCGTCGTCGTCGCCGTCCGTCGTCCGTCCGTCCGTCCGTCCGTCCGTCCGTCCTGTCGTCCGTCCGTCCGTCGTCGTTCCGTCCGTCCGTCCGTCCGTCCGTCCGTCCGTCCGTCCGTCCGTCCGTCCGTCCGTCCGTCCGTCCGTCCGTCCGTCCGTCCGTCCGTCCCTCCTCCTCCCTCCCTCCCTCCCTCCCTCCGTCCCTCCCTCCCTCCCTCCTCCCTCCCTCCCTCTCTCCCAACGGCAGCGTTCAGGCCTTTTGGGTCAAGGTAAATCCTCAACTTCCCATTCTTCTTGGGCACAACCACCATTGACGATGTCCATGATGTTGTCACAGGAGCCAGAACGTCCTGTTCTACCATTTCGCTCAGTGTCGTCTGTAGCTTCGACCTGAGCGCCAACGGAACACGTCTCGGTGCATGTTGCACGGGATCGATCTACGCATCTATCCGTTGGACAGTTTAGACGCCCGAACAGTTTATAATACTTTGGCCAAGCTTAAATCATCCTTGCCCAGCAACGCTGCTCTCACCCTTCCGTCTGCCACTCCGAAGAGAATTCTGTTTCGTAGAATCTCTTCAGGAGTAATGTCGTCAAAATTACAATTGTTGGGGACTTAATTGACGCAACTCCGCCACGTGCTGGTCAAACATTTCGCCTGCTTGTTGTCGTCGGTTATAAAACTTATATCATTTGAACGGCTCGTTTCGTCTCGGCCGACAGCACGCCTCAAATTGATCTAGCACCGGCTGGATCTTTTCCGCATTTGTTGCGGGGTTCCACTCGAATGTGGTGAACACCCGCCTACCGGCGCACCGATCACTGTCCGTAGCTGTGAACACCTGCACCGACTCAAGTCTTCCCGCCCCAGCCGGTCGCACGTGCGTCGTGCTTCCAAGTTTGCATTCTCCCCTAGGCTCAGCCCCTGTTGCGTTGTGTATGTCAAGCAGCTCTGGTGCCGGTAGTTGCGATGAATAAGCCACATTTACCTTAGTACCGCTGCCACCACATGAAGATACCAGTTTGAACGTGTTTAATTACCATTTCAAGCAACAGTCATCAATCAATGCTACCGAATGCGCCAAAAGCAGTGTTTTATCCTATCGGGGAGCATACCCTATTTCGTCAAAGTATGTGTCAGCGAGCAGTTTGCAAAGCAAACATCCCTAGCTTGCGAGGATGGCCTGAGAACTAATGATGAGTAATCATGTTCTCTACCTAGATAGGAGCTAAGGCCGGCTGCCTACCTGTCAACTTTTTAAAACCATGCTGCTACGAGGGGATCGAGATAAGCTCCTGCCACCTAGCGGCGCTCAGGTAATCGAAGCTACGGTATAATGTCTCGTTTAACCGACTGTCGGTCGGCTGCGTGACTACGCCGAGAAGACTGTCTGGGGACTTTGGCTTTTCGAATATTATCCGTATGTTGAGTTAGCCTCGATTAGCCAAGCTCCGTGAGGTGGCAGCACTGTTTAGCCCTTCGCATCTTGGCGAAGTTACGCAACCGAGAATGGCCGGAGTTACAAATTTTTCAAGAAGATACTTGACGAACGCCACATCTCTTTTTATGCCGGCCGTTTCTTTCATTTCAGTCCTTAAACTCATCACCTTTCCGAATGCTGTCGTCGCTTTTCTGCTCTCGCAGCCTTTTCAGTGCCGAATCGGTGGTATATATATATAATTTGCGTGGCCCGACCACGCATTTACATTTCATATAAAAAGGGCAAATCCAAATTAGAAGAAAACCCGCAACTTGTGTTCGCAAAGTAAATAAGGAGCCCTCTAGCTATGGATGGTGGGGTCAAGGTCGATCTCGCCGTTCTCCCGAAATATTCAAGATCACGTGATTAAGACGAAAACAGGTACTACCTGTACGGTAGAAATCTTCAATATGGAGAAGATATAATATAGTTTTTGTTTACGTTTCACCAAAGCGAATTAAAACATGTGCTTAAGGTGATACAATCTCGCTTAACCGACTGTCGGTCGGCTGCGGAACTACGCCGAGAAGACACTGGTGACTTTGCCGGCTTTTGAATATTATCCGTGTGGGAATAAAAAATGCTGCCATCTCACGTATACTATTTAATCCTGGCGTAATTCCTATTTTGTAAACAACTGGACATTTTTATTTCTATTTATTTTGTCAGCATTATCTGATAAAAAATAGAATCGTTATTTCATTTGTTATTTCAAATTCGGCCTGAAAACCAATCAGCGTATCTGCCCTAATCTTGGGTAAGACCGCCCTGTCGGTTACAACTGCAGCCCATTAATTCCCCAGGCGGAGTTGAGGGGCCTAAACGTGCTGCCACCTCACGGAGCTTGGGTAACCGAGGCTAAGGTGATACTTGGTAGGTTTGCTATTTCGTGAAATTAGTTTGAAACGCGAGGAGCAAAATAACTGAAGTGACCATGCGGTTCTTGTAAGCGAGACCAACGTTGAGTTTGTTTCTGGAATCACGTGACTAGAACAACACATGATATGAAGTCGAGTTATTTCACCAGCGTCTCTTATATACGCAATGCTGAATACATCTCGATCTGATGTTGGGCAGTTGTCAACTACTAGTTTACTACCGTTGGCTTAGCGTTGCTCCCTGTCCATGAACTCGTCACCATTCCAATTTATACCATTCTCGTTTTTGATATTTTTCTGCTTCATCTCGTGTATACACAGTATGGTTTTCTGCGTTTATTTGTGTTAATTCTTTGAAGTAGGCTCATAAAGTACATATCTCCTCTTTCTCATTTTACAGTTTTTCAAGATAGAATACGCCCTTTGGCACACTTAATAATTTTAGGATGATGCTATTTTCACCAGGCATTTCTTCACGGTCCATGATGTTGCTTTGAATGACTCTTACGTTTGCCTTTTTCTTGCTGTGACAGTGCCGTCATCCATCGCTCTGTGTTGACCGGATTATTGTTCATTTTGTGCATTGCGTTGGTGCTGAAGGGGTGTGTGTGTGTGTGTGTGTGTGTGTGTGTGTGTGTGTGTGTGTGTGTGTGTGCGTGCGTGCGTGCGTGCGTGCGTGCGTGCGTGCGTGCGTGCGTGCGTGCGTGCGTGCGTGCGTGCGTGCATGTGGGTGTACATGCGTGCGTGTGTATATAAACAGAAATACAATATTGCAGTCGCTTATGACGCAGGAATTATAGCAGGATTAGCCTCGATTACCCAAGGCTCCGTGAGGTGGCAGCACCTTTTAGCCTATCACACGGATAGCATTCAAAAGCCGTATGCCACTTTCTAGCTGTTACGTGATTGCTTTGGGGAATATCAGCGATCATCATTACCAGCCCTCTATTGCGCCACAACATAGATGAACGGGATTGTATCCCGCATGCTTTGTGGGGAGCCAAAAACCGGAAATTAACCGATCTCTGAACAAGTAAGTGCAAGACATTAATCGAATAACACGGTACTGTCATTTTCCACATGACATTTAAACCCATTATAAAGTTATATCATTTTGCTTCTCTCTGCAGCAAAGCACTCAGCACGTTAATTATACTCCGGCGGGAGGCATGTGCCTGAATGGAAGAGTAAGAAGAACCAGATTTTCGTTACCGTCGGCTACTCTTTTCGGACCGGAAGCGTTGCTCTGACGCTCTGTGACGTCACGGGGCGGGTACTCGGCGCGTGGCGTTGACCGACCGGTCGACGATGCGAGCGGCTCCGGCCTCTGCCCCGCGCCCTTGTCCGAAGTCTCAGCGTGTCGTCTTCCCTCGCTGCCGGGTGTGAGGCGGCCGGGCGCCGCGATGCAACCGAGGAACTTGAGGCAACAAACACAACATGCCTGTGCCTCACGAGCCGGCCGGTTTAGCCGGTCTGCAAGGAACAACGAACCACGTCAACTTCAAGGCCCGGGTGGAGCTGCGGGCAGTCTGCAAATACTGGGACAAACTCAAAGATGAAGCCGCGCAACAATACAAGTGGGTGCATTCGGCTAAGGAGTCGATTAGCCTTGCCCTTGATCGCTTAACCGTCTCTCGCTCGGCTGCGTAACTTCGCCGCGAAGGCAGTCTTGGTCACCTTTGCTCGGCTTTTGAATGCTACCCGTGTGAGGGACTAAAATGTGTTGCCACCTCAGAGAGCCTGGGTAATCGAGGCTAATCCTGCCATCATTCCCATTTCATAAACAACTGCTCTGCAATTTTGTATTTCTGTTTAATTGTGTGTGCATATAAGTTTAATGTAGAATACATTTAATTGTGTAGTATTATCTTATAATAGTATATCCTTTTTTGGTTTCATGTCATGGTTGCCCTGAGAGCCAATCGGCGTCTCTACCCTATTCTGGGGCAAGGCCGCCCTGATGGCAATATTGGCATAGCATTAATATCCCAGGCGGATTTGAAGTGCTAAAATAGTATTGCCACATCACAGAGCGTGCATGGGTACTCGAGGCTAGAACTCGACTAATATGGTCCGCAGTCTTTCTTCGTGCACACCCTAATCTCTATGGCGTCGGAATGCTGCTGGTCTCTCCAAAAACCTCGAATAAATAAGGCACACCAGTAGTTGTCGTTTTCGGTCCATTTTGAGTGGTAATTAATGAGCTCATACATTTCTGGTCCGCACTTCGTTGTCCGTAAGTGTATTCAGAGTCACAGCTACTCTAATACGCAAACATAATAGCTCCCACCGTTTAAATTATTTTGTTGGGTGGAAACACATAAGAACAGTAACAGTAATAATAATGTGGCGGCCTAGGAAAACCAGTCACATTGACAAAATATTCATATGCATTTTATTTATGAAATGGAAAGATAACACTATTTGCATATCCTGTATTGTTTACTGTATTCAAATATTCCCACTAATAGCAAAGTCACCGGAATTTCAAGAGGGCACCTATTACAAATTACTTAAGGAGAAAAATTCGTTTTAAAGACTATGATGGCATAACACAATAACTGGTGCCATTACCTTATAAAGTCATGTGTGGCAAATGTATAGCTGTGCTTGTTAGCTTTTTTATACTGAAAACATTATCCAATTGTGATATGTACTTTTAAAGTTACACGAAATGAAACAAGACACCCGTCAAACTTGATCTCAGGAGAAACGAACTTGTAGATTTGAAATTATTATAAGCCCTGCCAAAATAAAAGTTTACCACAGTATAATAAAATGTCCAGTGCTATTACCATGAACTAAATGTAGGTGTATATCTTAGCTTTGGAATACTAAATTATCCAAATCTTATGGTTATTCTCTAAAGTTATAATAGTTTAAAGAGGGCACTGGTCAAAAAATTATATAGGTGTTTGTTAGCAGAAATATACATTAATAATCAACACGCAAGAAGTAGCAAACTCTTCCACGAATATGTGGTTAGCTCTGACAAATCAGAATCGCTCTCATCGTTGCCAATCGGTCGTGTGATGAAGTAAGCATTCATAAGGTCACAATTGATGTCGGCGCTGGCAATATCCTGCATATTCACCAACGCCAGTGCGTTCAGACAGCGAGCGATATCGTTCAGCCTCGGTCCGTCCATGGGTGCCGCCATCTTGGAATTTTCGAAGATCGTACACACGAAATGAAATTCCCCTCGAAGTATGCGTTTCCAACGAATTCCACCCCAGTAACACGTTAAACAGTTAAGAAATATGTACAGACACAAACTGCAGCAACATCAAACTAAACTAAAAACGAATCGAACTATACTAAAACAACTCAAATGCAACTTCCAACTGGGGAACAGTGGTCGCGCGGTAGACGGTGGTTCAATCCCACCTGCCGCCGTTTCGAAACTTAGGCAACTTCGTTCACCCCACATTTGCCTGTGTCTTTCGGAAGAGCCTCTAAAAGCCGGCGGTCCCTTCTATCTGGTGTGTATGCCAGGCAAAGTATAAAATCCCACACAGGAGGTAAATGGGTAACCTGTAGTAAACTCAGTAATTCTTACTAGTGCGTGATGCCCCACTACAAAAGATCAGAATCAGAATCAAATACAAATCCGTTAACCTCGCTGCGCACTCAAATATCTCACAACGTATTCATGCGCGTTGCTGCTGGGGAACTGCGTGCTGAAAATACCTTTCGAATGGTGTGCTACATATGTGCATGGAAACTCCTGTTCTAGGTTGAAAGCGTTCGCAAAATAGTGCAAGTTAAATTTTAAAATGTTACAACGTAGAACGAACTTCGCAGTTACAAAAAAACACAAAAACAATGCAACTTACACTTGGATAATCAGGAAATGACTTGGTGAGCTTATAAATAAGAATGTTAGCAAAAACATCGTAGTGAAACGTCAGAATGGACCAAGTGACGCAAAAACATCTTTACGATGCGTTTGTGGGAAAATACGCCTAGCGACTTCCGACTGGTTTTCCTAGGCCGCCACACTTAAAATATTTACAACGGATATTTCTGCTATGACAGTTACGACTTACGCCCTAATGCGAAAAACTATCTCGTTCGAGTCGTCAATGGGACCGGATCATGAGTGAAAACGGCAAAATAGCATAAAACGATATAACGGCAGACGAGACTTGCATGTCCTATTGTACTTCCCCTCAGGTTCTCGGTCTACCAAAACACTTCACGCTCTCCAGAACCTCTGTTTATACCTCCACAGGTTCTCCATAAAACCCAGTTTGCATCACCTGGACACTCCACACGCATACGTGTAGATCTGCACCTTTCTCGAGGCTGACCAGACACCTCAAATTACACCAAAATAATCCACCAGACTTCAATAAATAAAGCTATATTCAGCCCTTCACCTAAACGTATTGTATGCAGTGGCGTCGTCAGCATTTCGCATTGGAGAGGGCCACCTGACAACCAAGCAAACTATGCATATGTATGTATGTATGTATGTATGTATGTATGTATGTATGTATGTATGTATGTATGTATGTATGTATGTATGTATGTATGTATGTATGTATTATGTATATATATATATATATATATATATATAATTCAAACCCAGCTCGCTTAAAATGAATACCCATATGACAACTAAGTTCACTGACCAATGTAGCTGGCAGTTCAGCAAAACCATTCACAGAAGGCGTCAAAGTTAGAAAGTAAGAGAGAAATGACACATTATAAAGGAGACACGAACCCAAAGCCTCTACATATCATCAGCCTATAGCCGACCACCACATTCATCACGCTACTCTCATAAACCTACTAACAAAGTATCACTTACTCTGATGAAACAATAACTAAACATCCATACCTTAACACAAATGATGTGGCGTTGACATTCAACCAGCAACTTCACAACATGTAATGTTGCTTATTACAATTTATGAATTCACGGAGGATTGCAGCCGGGGCAAACGCTTGGAGGAAAGTCGAAGGGGTGATGGGAGATGGACGCATATCACGTAAACGCAAATGAAATGTGCTCATCTCGTGTGTTGCTCAGGCATACATCAATGCACTAGAGACGATGGCACTAACAGAGAAACAACAGGAGAATGTCCAGGTTCGTGAGGAAAAACCCTGAATAATCGTGGGAGTTAAGAGTGCTGAGAAGAGAAACATGGATGAACTGAGAGTGGAGGTTGGAGTGAAGGAAAGTGTTAAGAAGAAATTGGTGAGGAGGACATGGGCTGGTCATTTGGAGAAACAAAATGGGAGATGAAAACTGACAAAGATAGCAGATGTCCAGAAAATGGAGGGGAAATGTAGGCGAAGAAGACCGAAATTGTGATGGGGGATTGCATTAAAAGTGACCTAGAAATAGTGGGAGAAGAATGGGGAAAACTATAGATAGAAGGAATTGTAGACCGCTGACAGAGAATGTAGTAAGAGGAAAGTGAAAGGAAGAAAAAAGACAATGGAAAAGGAAATCATGGTCAACTCACCCCTGTCGACAGTGATGCCAAGAAAACAATTACAACAAATTCAATTTGACCCTAGTCTATTATTTTGAATCCTTAATAGCCATTAGCCATCATACACATCGAGAATAATGAAATTGTCATAGCTCTGTCAACTCTTATGCTGCAGCCAGCGACAGAAGTGAAGACTTCGTAACTTAATCCTATTTGAATGATGACAAATTTCATAGCGAAAGGGTGGGACTGGCAAGGAAACTCTTACACATTGCCATCCTTATACCCTCTGAACTTTATAATCTATGAATCAGGCAGCCAGTTACTGGTCCTCCAGGCCCCACCAACCTTTTTATTCCGGGATTGGGGGTCATGGCCCTCCTAGCCCCCCCCCTCTGGCTACGCCACTAATTGTAGGTCATTCCCTTTCCCTTTAAGGTACCTGAGTTAAGAAGATATATCTGAAACTCTCTAAAATTATAATCGAGCAACAAACCCCCTGCCCCAACATCATTCCCGAACACCCGTGTTTCCAGGCAACACAATCCCCAAAGTCATCCTCATGCATACATTCGACGTCCGGACACACGCCTTCCCCCATTAAACGCCCACACACACAAACAAACACGTACTCACCGACTCACTCAGGAAAGTTAGACGTCTTGTCGTCCATGTTTTGTCGAGATACAAACGGCTCAATGCACGAGAGCAAACGGCTTGGATACAGTTTACAATAATTAACGGTTTAATGCTAATTAATCATTATTTTATTTAATACGTCAAATAGACGAATAGGGCGTGCAAGTCTCGCGCGCGAAAACGAGGCTGGGGGCAGGAGGTCCATATACTCCATGTTAACATATAGGACTTTGTTTTGGTCATAATAATAGAACTGTCCCGAAATAGCGTATTTCAGTTATATTGTCCGAAGGATTATTACAAGCAGAAGCAGTGGAACACTTTGCCGGTGACAATGATCACGGAAATCATGAATTGTAATCGATTATTATGGTGGTTGCCATGGCAATAGCGGCAAGTACTTGTGTTTGGCGATCTTGACTAATAATGAAGAGTGCCAGTTTTCGCGCAGTACAACCTGTTTGGGCCAAACGTATACATGTGATATGATTCTGTGCATTTAGACAACTTGTCAGATATAAGTTGTTATGTCTTATAACAAAAACTAATATAATACAGAGACAACTCACATTGTGCCAAAACCAGTTTAATCACTCGACAACCGACGTTCGTAACTGTCTCGTATAATACAGCTGCTGTGATTGGTCAAGTCCCATGAAGTCCATTTAAAATACCGGCAAGTGCCGCACGGTACCTAACACTTCCCCCTTTTTTTCTTTGTGTCCGAGTGTCTCTAGTACACATAGTCCTTTAGCGTAACGGGAACTCGGGACACCCGGCCCGAACGAGTTGTCTTTACCCCGGAAGTTACAACACGATCATCCGCTACTGGTGACACGTCTCGCCCGTGCTCTTCCGTCAGTTCCGCTGGTTCACTTGTCACGGGTGGAACCGCGGCCTCGCTCGGCTCGGACGACGGCCCTGCCGTTTCGCTCGGTGCTTGCGTTGACGAGTAGTCATAGTTCCTGTACTCTACACCCTCGGATCGTCGCATCTGATCCACGTGGCGTCTCCACGTAGCCCCGTCTACGAGAACCTTGTACAGTACTGGACCAATTCGCTCCAACACTTCTCCTTTTAGCCATTTCGGTCCTCTGTGATAGTGTCGAACCATGACCTTCTCTCCATTCTGGAAAGAAACCAGAGTTCCTTTCTCATTTTTCAGAAGTCTCCCATCAACTACTCGTTTGATGTTCGGCTTCAGAAGATCCAACCTCGACTTAAGATTTCTACCAAACAACAGTTGAGCTGGACTGTGTCCTGTTGTAGCATGTGGTGCTGTGCAATACGCAAACAGAAACCTGTCGAGCTTGTGTTGGATAGATCGATCCGATCTGTCAGCTTTGACAGCTTTCTTGAAACTTTGAACCATGCGTTCCGCTAAGCCGTTGGTGGATGGATGATACGGAGCGCCAGTCACGTGTCGGATATCATTCATTTCTGTGAAATGTTTGAATTCTCCAGACACGAACTGAGGTCCATTGTCTGACACAACTTGCTCTGGCAGACCCATTCTTGCAAATAAGGATCGCAGAGTAGCTACAGTTTCTGCTGCAGTTGTGTTCCGCATCTCAAAAATGTCAGGCCATTTGGTGTGTGCGTCCACTACGACCAAGACATTTTCCCCTTGAAATGGTCCTGCAAAATCGATATGCAGTCGTTGCCATGGGTACGCTGGGTATTCCCATCTGTGCAGCGGAGCTTGTTTCGGGTTGTTTGCGACACCTTGACATCCTTCACATCTCTTTGTCACGTCTTCGATGTCTTCATCCATTCGGGGCCACCAGACATACCCTCTTGCAAGTCCCTTCATTTTTACAGTCCCATGTGTCCCTCATGCAGTGTCTCCATCACTCTGCCTCGCAGTTTTGTGGGAACAATCACTCTGTTACCCCACATCAGAATACCATGATGCATTGTCAGTTCGTCCTTGCGATTGAGGTAAGGTGCGAAGTTCGGTTGCGATACGACACCTTCCCAACCTGACTCCACCAGTCGTACCACACGAGAAAGCAGTGCGTCTCTGTGTGTTTCTCTTCTGAGCTCTCTTTCCGTGACTGGTAACGTCTCAACAACGGTCATGTGAAACATTTCGACCTCATCAGGCTTGTCTTCTGGCACCTGACGAAGCGGTAGACGAGACAATCCATCACAGTTTGCATGCTGTTTGGAACCTCGATACTCAATTTGATACGCAAAGGCACCAAGGAAGAGACACCAGCGTTGCAATCGTGCTGCTGTTGTGACTGGTACTGCCTTTCCAGGGTCCATGATATACTTCAGGGGTTTGTGATCTGTGATCAATATGAACCGACGACCCTCCAAGTACGGCTGAAACTTTCTGACACCCCAGTAGAGTCCGAGAGCTTCCTTCTCGATTTGAGCAAACTTCTTTTCCGTTTGTGTTAGTGAGCGCGATGCATACGCTACCGGTCGTTCACTTCCGTCCGGCATCCGATGTGATAAGACGGCGCCCAGGCCATACGACGAACTGTCGCATGCCACAACCACGGACAAGTCCGGGTTGAAGTGAGTAAGGACTCGATCCTGAAACAGCATTTCTCTCACGGTTCTGAACGCACACTCCTGCTCTTTGCCCCAGATCCAGTGTTCGTCTTTCTGCAAAAGTCTATGCAGTGGTGCAAGATGTGTAGCCAGGTCTGGTAAGAAACATGCATAGTACTGCACCATTCCCAAGAACGATCTCAACTGTTCAACGTTCTGAGGACTAGGCAAGCCTGCCATAGCTTGCACTTTCTTTGGTGACTGGTGTAGTCCCTCGGCAGTGATGACATGGCCCAAGTACTCAACTGAGTTCTGCAGAAATTTGCATTTCTCTCTGTTGGCCTTTAGTCCATGTTCCTCTAGTCGTCCCAGTACCATGTCAAGGGCTTTCAGGTGTTCTCGAGTTCTGCCTGTGACAATGATGTCGTTAAGATAGCACTGGACACCCGGAATACCTTGTAGGACTTGGTCCATTGCTCTTTGCCATACCGCTGGTGCTGATGCCACTCCATACGGTAATCGTTGATACTGGTACAGTCCGCGATGTGTGTTAACAGTCAGGTAAGTCTTCGTTCTTCCTCAACCTCCATCTGAAGGTACGCCTGTCGTAGATCAATGACGCTGAACTGTTGATCACCACTCAGATTTGCGTAGATCTCTTCAATTCGTGGCAGGGGGTACTCATCCATGTCGAGCTGTGGATTTATTGTCACTTTGAAATCACCGCAAATTCGAACTTCACCGTCCTTCTTGATTGGTGTGACTATCGGTGCTGCCCACTCGCTGTGAGTCACACGCTTCACGGTCCCTTCTGCTTCCAATTGGTCCAACCCTCGCTGAACAGCTGGCTTTCGTGCAAATGCGACAGGTCTGGCTTTCCAGAATCGTGGTTTCGGCTCTTCTTTCAGTTGGATCCGTGCTTTGATGTTCAATAACCGTCCGAGTTCGTCAGAGAACACCGCTGCATGTCTGTCGAGCACATCTCGGAAACCAGACTGCGTCTCTAGATGCATTAGAGGCCAGTTCAAACGGATGGAGTGCAACCAACTGAAGATACTTGCTTTGTTCTCCATACGAACTTTAACTGACAACACGCCCAACGGTTTCACAGTTTCTCCCGTATATGTGTGTAGCTGTAGAGTGGTGCTTTCTAACGGTATACGCCGCAGCTGTTCATGATATTTCTCCTCCCCGATGACAGAGACAGCTGAGCCCGTATCTAACTCCATCACAAGCTCTCTGTTTTCAACTTCCATCGTCACGGAAATTGGCTTCCGGTCATTTCCTTTGGACACTCGGTACAGCCCTGTCAAGTCCTGTCGCTCGGCGTCTTCGTTGCCTTGCATGACGTGCAATGACGTTGCCGGTGGCTGTTTGTTAGCCTTCTGTCGGCATGCCTTTCGAATATGACCGACTTTACCACACTGGTAACATTTCTCCTTGATAAATGGACATACTTTTGGATTGTGTTGTCCGTTGCACCTGTAACACTTTGACACGGTGTCTGCACGCTGAGACTGTCGCTGGTTAGTGTTTCTTGGCATCGCTTTACTGTTCTGTTGTCTAGGTTGTCTACTGCAGCTGTCTAATTTGTGCACTCTTGTCTCCTTACCAGTCTCTCCTTGAAAGACCTGAACGTTTCGGTTGGCTTGTTCTATTGCCAGACATCGTCTCACGGCAATTTCGAATGTTAAATCATCGAGTTTCTCTCTCAACAGATCTGTGAGCATCTTATCATCTCGTATGCCAGATACCAAACGGTCTCGCAAACGTTCGGCTCGCGTTACGTCACTGAATTTGCATTCACTTGCCAAATGCTTCAGCGTTGGGACGTAATTGCAGACAGATTCACTAACCTGTCTCGATCGATTGTCAAACTCGTATCGAGCAACCAATGCTGATTTCTCTGGCTTTGTGTGTTTTTGCAACCGGTCCACTATCACTGAATACGTTACCTCAGCGTCTTTCGGTGTGGCTGGTACCAACAAGTCTTTGAGCAGCTGATATGTCTCCGTGGACACATTCGACAATAAAATTGCCTTTTTGGTTTGATCGTCAGTTACTCCGTTCGCAAGGAAGTAAAAGTCCAACTGTTCCGTATAAGCTTCCCAGTCGGCACCTTGGTTATACTTCATTACTTTGCCGAAGCTGAACGACGTTCTGCCCTCTTCGCCCATTTTCAACTTATCTTTCGAAGCAGAAAACCACGCCGCATCAAAGTCACTTTGTTTTCCAACATTCGTTGTCTAGCCGCACTCACAGTAGTCTTGCATGATCCGTGACCAACCAGGATCCCATCCTCGTCGCCAATTTGTTATGTCTTATAACAAAAACTAATATAATACAGAGACAACTCACATTGTGCCAAAACCAGTTTAATCACTCGACAACCGACGTTCGTAACTGTCTCGTATAATACAGCCGCTGTGATTGGTCAAGTCCCATGAAGTCCATTTAAAATACCGGCAAGTGCCGCACGGTACCTAACATAAGTGCTTATCGAAACCACAACGTACAGCAATGAAAAACGCAAATCCCGTAAAAGACACATACAGCCTAGCATCGTGTCGATTATCTGCACTACGTAAATCGCTGTGTCTATGATAGTGTGGTAAACTCAATATTAAATCGGACATTTAAGATAAGAAACTTATAACACAAGATATTGATGAACTGATTTTCCTAGTATTCATCAGTCGGAAGCTACAACTGTCATCCATCGTTAGAATATTATTCTTGTGTCCAGTCCCCAATTAGTCTGGCTTAGTCCCCAATAAGCTCCAGTCGCGCGGAGTCACGCCATGTATCGTGACCCATGTACTTGCAGGCCCTAGCGCTATCTGGTGTGTCCGCAGACTGTTAAAGCTGCTCCCTCTACTCGTTTGCTAATCGCCAAACCGGTTCTTTTATGACCAGATGTGTAATGTGTTAATAGTTTAAATTGTATGCACAGTCAGTTAATTTTTTTAATGCGTACTTGTCATTTTTTTATCGTAAAAAAGAATCGCCGTTACACCGGGTATAACTAGCGAAACAATCAGCAGCTGCCGACGTCCTTTGCTTTTTGGGTCACGTGCTTTATGCGAGATCGACCTACTGCGGCACAATAACAAATCGCACGTGCTTTTGTGCGTCATGACTAAGATTCGAAAGGCAAAGTGATTCTTCTATGAAGGTACGCATTAAGTGCATTATCGCAGTTAGCAACAAGAGCGAGTAGGCGGGGGCTAATCCACTCTTGTGAACGTCTACTCGACGCGGATTCTCTAACTTGTAAGATTATCAGTGTCGCCGACAAGGCAAGCCAGTACTACTACTACTACTACTACTACTAACAAGACTAAAACTACTTCTATTGCCACTACTACTGCTACTACTACTACTACGCTACTACTACTACTTCTACTACTACTACTAGTACTATTACTACTACTACTACTTCTACTACTACTACTATTACTACTACTAACAAGACTAAAACTAGTTCTATTGCCACTACTATTGCTACTACTACTACTACTTCTACTACTACTACTACTACTACTACTACTACTACTACTACTACTACTACTACTACTATACTACTACTGCTACTACTATTACTACTACTACTACTACTGCTACTGCTACTGCTACTGCTACTGCTACTGCTACTGCTACTACTACTACTGCTACTGCTACTGCTACTGCTAGCTGCTGCTGCTGCTGCTGCTGCTGCTACTGCTACTGCTACTGCTACTGCTACTGCTACTACTACTACTACTACTACTACTACTACTACTACTACTACTGTCTACTCAACTTGTATTTCTGTACATTCATTATAATATCTACCGACCAAGGAGATTTTGGAAATGTTCCTTCAGATTGTGTAGCAATGTGAGCCTTTGGGTTGTCGGGGTTGTTTATATTTACAAAGCCCCTACAGGCATAATGCAATTTGTTACATTGACAATAATAATAGCATGAAAACGGCAATGTTTCTTATTTGACAGTCGCGAACAGCGGCAGATGAGGCGTCACCTAGTCGCATTGAACCAGAAGAAATACGACATTCGCGTGAACCACACCATTGACCGCGCGGTCAAGCGCTTCGCAGAGAACATACAGGCAAGACAAATAATTATACTTTCTTGACAACGTTACGAATAGGGTATCTATTGGCGCAGTCAGAGTGCTGGACTGTCGTTAGAAGGAACACGTACGGATTCCCGTCTTGGGCGGGTGGCGGTTCGGTACTGATTCGGCGGCTGTGCTGAACGAAACTGGACAATTTCGTCCGTCCTACGTTGCCTGTGTCTTTCGTAAGAAACAATGTAGTATTACTATAAGGTCTTGGCCCCTTCTATTGGGTATAAAGGCCAGGGGAGTAAACATCCTACTCAGGGAAATAGAAAAACGATGTAGTGAACTCACTGGAGTGGGATTTCATTATATAAACCCCATTGCCAGAATAATAAAAGTACTGATTGCGAGCATTAAAATGAATAAATAACAGCTAAGTTAGATCAACAGCCTCCTCACACATTCGTGGGGTAATAACTAGTATAATTTACCACAACAATGTGTTTTCTACTTTACGCAGACGTGATGTCAGTAGTAGCTGCACCAGTGACTACAGTTGTGGTTTTCTTATCTTAAGACCTAACCTGATGTGCATAGTCAAGGCTGATTAATTTGAAAAATATAATTATATAGGTCTGGGTGACGTCTTCATTCTCTTCGGAGGCGTGACTTAAGTTTGTTTGTTGTCCTGGCCTGAACTGTGTTGTATGACAGAGAGTTCCACGCTATAACCACTCGGGTCGAGAAGAAGTGGTGTATGTAGCCTGTTGCACTCTGGGATTGAAGTTGTTCATGCACTGTGCCGTTTTGTGACATCAGTGGCTTTTTTGAATACCAGCTTTGATGGACATTGTGAACATCTGCAGTCCTGGTTGACCGAGTCTATTCCTTTGACAATTTTGAAAGTCTGAATGATATCTGTTCTCTGTCTTCTGTAGTTTAATGGTAGGAAGCTGTAATTCTTTTAACCTGTTTTTATACGGTATTATCTTTGTTTCCGGCATAATTCGTGTTGCCCGCCGCTGAACTTGCTCAATGAGGTCTCTGTCTTTTTGCAGATGAGGGCACCAGACACACGAGGCATATTATAGTTGTCTTCATTCGTTTCAGTCAGTGTATAGCCCCTGCAATGAAGCTATCCCGTGCATAAAGGCCCGTTTATACCAAACCAGCTAGTTGGCCTACAAGTTGTTTTCATTATATACTTAAACCTGGCAACAATAATCACGGCAGTACACAGACCAGAACGCACTTTCACTGAACGCCTGATATATCAATCACATCGAACATACCTTTGACCTGTCCATCATGTGACCAGTGGCAATAGGCAACAGTTCTGTCCAGCCACCACAACCGACTGACGAACACGTGCAGATCTATGTAGACATCCGATGGCTTGACGGACCTATTGTTATAGGCAACAGGTCACGTGGTGAATAGGTTAAACTAACTGCGTTACGCATATAAACAAATAAAAATAAATAAATAACATTGGACCGACCCGCCTTGCAGGGGAAGGGCGAAGCGTCCAACGACACACACTACACCACCGCAAAGGCCTGGCAGAAGTCGTTGGCCAAAGTCAATGGTTTGGACGGCGACGTGGTCTCGGCATCTACGCTCCGTCTGGTCAAGATAGCCGGTCAGTAACAACTGCAACTAACGTGTTATTTAGCAGTGAATATCATGCCAGGCTTGTCACCGCGCGAGGGGGTGCAGGGGTCACAATTTACAGTGTAAAAAAGTTTCACATTTCAAAGGGAAAATATTTGGGTTTTCAGTGTCACACCTAAAAATACAATTTCTTGTTTACATTATTATCTTTTGCGATTTGATGGTATAGATATATTTGGTGAGCAGAAATCGACGAATAGATTGGCAGTTTAGTCACCTGTCACCAATGCCACGAAGACAGTGATATCTCAATCACGGTTCACAAGGAAAACAGAAATTAAATCACGCTTCACGCTGTTGCTTCTGATCACGAATCACACGGATAAAAGGGC
Source organism: Ridgeia piscesae (assembly GCA_025642075.2). NCBI lineage: Eukaryota > Metazoa > Annelida > Polychaeta > Sabellida > Siboglinidae > Ridgeia > Ridgeia piscesae. The sequence continues at coordinate 710,828 of JAODUO010000216.1, read as the reverse complement.
TTTCACTAGGAAATAATTTTGATCACGAAAAGACACCCTGCATCGACCCCGTCTCCACGCTCATAGCCTGGGGGAGGGTTGGTCGCGAACGGTGCGACCGTGACTGTAATGAGTGACAATACACTAGCGACGAAACATTTGCTGCAGAGGACAAACACTGGCACCAGCCGGGGACGTCGAAGATGCGGCCTTCGTCCATCGTCAAGTTTCCCCATCTCTTGTCACGACGTCAAATGCTGCCCGACCGTGGAAGCGTGTCATTCTCCTGCGATCCCCGACATCGGAGGCCGCTGGACGAGTCGCGACGCGGCAGCGACCCATTTCACGGCACTGCCGCCCAACAGAAACCGCAGTTCCACCCACGCGTGGGAGCTGGACGGTAGGCTTATTGTCCGGTCGTTTTATACCGACTTTGTCCGTTCACCGTTGATCAACGTCTGTCTAAAGAACGTTCTTAACATTAGACATTAGAATGAATATGCTGAAGGTGGAACGCCCGCCACGCCAAATTATATTTAATAGACCCGGTCACGCTCGCAAGCCATGGTGGATGAACACACTACCCATCGCAGATGTTGTGTGCAATGTCTGGAAGTTAGCCGCCCGCATCTGTTGAAATATCATTTGTCATGTAAATCGAATGATTGCCTGAGACACTACGTAACATTGGTTTCAATTGAGAAATGCATAATATTGTTCCACTTCTGACACCAAATTTCGTAGGACGTTATACACGGCCAGAAGATAGCTAGCGTTTAATGACTGCATCCTGTGAATTGTAATAGCTGTGCCGAACACCGAAGGCTCAGAATCGTGTAGGTCCTGTACGTGTTGTATCTGTGCATCGTCCACGGGCGTCAAATCGAATCCACCTAAACATGGCCCGCCATAATATAGTCTGTGCTTGCCAGCATTGCACCCACCCGGATTGAAAGCCTGTTCGGGGTGAACGCGTCATCCAAGTACCCACTACCGTCAGCACTCGCGAAGAAGACGCTCAACGTGGCTTCTCTTGCGAGCACAGTCGATGCTTTGGGGCGCGTGCCTGGTCACATGCAAGTGCGTGGGTCAAGCAGATGGGCCTCCATTATGAGGAAATCAATGATAGGCGTAAGTCCTTACTAGTTCATCGTCAGAAGTAGGCGAAGTTTCTAATTAAGATAATGTATCGTTGCAGTTACCGTATGCTAAACACAGTAGTTGAGTTGTGGCCAGGGCTTGACGACAATATCTTGCATGTATAGACTATGAACAGTAAATATGAAGGAGGGTAGATGTATAAGTAGTTGATCGTCTTATTGAGAGTTCTTCCAAATCACAACAAGTTACCAGAGAAAAGTTGTTTGTATCTTTTGTAACGCACATGTTTACTTCCGATACGGGAGTAAGTTCGGCCTAGCTGTTACACGAGGCAGCAATAAAATCGAATTCAGTTTATTCTCACGCCTTCTTTATATATATTGCAAACCAACAGTCGAATTCCAGAGGCGCAGTTACGATGCCGCCGGGATGACTATTTTAGTCACGATGGCGATGGCGATGTGTGTGCGTGTGCACGCGTGTGTGCGCGTGCATGTGTGTGCGCGCGCGTGCGTTCGCGTGGTTGCATGTTTGCATGCAGTACGTCACCCCGTACGTGCATGCGTGTGTGTGTTTGTACGTTTCGCCTTGCGCAAAAACCATGCGCCTGAACCGTACTTTCGTCAACCAGACAATAATAATTATTAATGTTACTGATGCGACAGAACGACGCGCCCGGATATGTTTATAATCTGCATGTCCCAAAGTGTTGACAATGGAGACTAAAGATGAAAAAACAAGACACCAAATATGATGAATTTTGAGTAGAAATGTGTTCGTTCGTTTCAGAAAGAACGCAAGGGAACATATAGGGAAGACAGTGGACCTGATGTGTAAGTAGACTATGCCTTTGACGCACACTGTTCCACCAAGGTCTGAAACTGCCCCGTTTTCAGTTCATTGTTAGATCTGTCGCCATCAGGGCTGGGGTCAATTCCATTCAATCAATTCCAATTCCCACTCCAATTCACTGCAATTCTTTTATTAAGTTCCAATTCAAATTGTTTTCAGATCCAATTCCATCTTTAATCATTCAATTCCAATTCCAATTCCCATTTCAAAAGATAATCATAAAACTATACGATTAATGTGCATTCCCGCGTGATATATGTATTACAGCGTGATATATGTATTGATGTATTTATATAATCAGTATACAGCTGTATAACAAACGTACACACATATCACCAAGACCATAACATAACCATAATTTACTACATTAAATGAATATTGAATTACCAAATGTCAGGTTTGTTATAATAATAGTACGTACTACAAAACAGGAACTATAAGCACCTATGATAACCAAATTTAATAATTGTGATTATTTTCAATAGTCAATAGCGAAGATACGGTCATAGGATTGACAGGAATAAAAATCACTATTTGGATAGGAAAAAGTTAAAGTAAATAAGTTCACACCATAATTGTGTTGAAACACTAGATCAGCAATTAAAATGGTTTTTACTTACTGACACGTAGCGTAATGATGCACGTAGAAAAAAGAAAAACAATTAACTCAAAAATATTTCAGTTCATCAACCAATGTTTAAACGTCAGTACAGGTAAGGTGTTACAACAAATTGATTGAGTAGCTAGGAAGTGGCTACTGGGTAGTACTGGCTGGGTAAAATATAATTAATTTTAAATCTTTACAACATTTATATATATATATATATATATATATATATATATATATATATATATATATATATATTGTGTGTGTGTGTATATGCACAGCAATATTCCCAACTGTTTGTAAAATATCCTTTGCAGCATCAAAACAAATCAGATGTTCAATTCCTTTTCATTCAATTCCAGTTCAATTCCAATTAAATTCATTTTGTTCCAAATCTTTCAATTCCAACTCCAGAATTGTTCAGTGTGTACTTGTTTGGACAGCAACTAGGCCATACTGTTCCACAGCTATAACTGGGAAAACGTTGAATGTTTGTTTGGGCATATACTGATCAGGGACTAATTGTAACGAACAGCACTCCTGATTTAACCTTGATTACCTAGACTATGTGCAGTGACAGCTATATATATATATAATACATATATATACATACATAATGCATATGTATATATATAATTTATTTATATATATATTATACATTATATATACATATATATATATATTATATATATACATACATATAATTATATATATATATATATATACATTATATATATATATATATATATAATTATATAGAATGTATATATATATATATAATTTATATTTATATATATATATATATAATTATATATATATATATATATTAATTATATATATATACATATGCATGTATATATATATATATATAATAAATTATATATATATTGATTTTTAAGACTTGCTCCTTATTTTTTACCCGTTCTTCAGCCATCGAGTGTTATTTCTACCAATCCAAAACCCGTCTAAAAACGGGCTGACACGAGTCTCTGCATAAAGCTGTATAATTTGGTGACATTGCAGGCCGACCGAGTTAACATCGTTGATGAGGCAAATCACCAATGAGAACATGCCATCTTCCTTCGATCCTGTCGGTACACTCAACTGTCGGTTAGTTGTCCGCCTTCTGTCAAGTTTATTTGAATGAATGAATATTAAATATATGAGGTATGACTATAATAATCATATATTAATTTTAATGTTTATGTACAGGTGTATATATATTATATAAACGATAATAAAAATATTAAAAGCAACTGGAATATATCTAAAATATAGATTAATAGAATACAAATAAATACAGTAATTAAATATACTTAATTAATAATCTTACCTACAAGTATATGTAGAAATATGATAAATTCAATTAGGTGTACTAATGCATGTAGGCATAATAAATAAATACATAAGTGTATAAATAGGACATTACATAAGATAACTAAAATCAATTAATGTGGAAGTTAAACTATACTACGAGAAGAGTCGAACAAATTGAATCTTAGGCGTGCCATTGAATGTAGCTAGACACTAAGATGTTTGAATGTCATTAGGCAGTGTTCCACAAGGTCGCCGAGGTGACTGCAAATGAAATGTGACATCGAGTGATAACGGATATTGTTGTCTGCACTCAGCTATCTACGACTGTCGGGCAACAACGTGAAGGAGCTGACGGCAATGTGTGAGGAACAGGGCCTCGACGTGGGCATCCACGGCCACATGACGGAGCGGGAGGTTTCCGACTACTTCGACAAGGTGCATCTGTCGGAGAACTCACAGCATGCAAGCGACAACAACGCTGAGACCAAAAGTCTACAACTACAAAGCAAGCACGATATCAGCACACACAAGGCGAGGCATTCTCTGTGAGGGGTTGGACTTCTTCGTTGCTGACATCGAGTAATAAAAAAGGTTGCCGAGGGATTTGATATGTTGCAATCATACAGTGATATACAGAGATCCCTACATGATGAAATAAAATAGAATTGTATTGATACGAAACACCGCTGTAATCAGATTTTAAGTGTAAAGCGGACAGTAACATCTCACGGTCCTTGTGTATGAAGAACCCGGAAGTAAGGCCCGGCGTCATAATGTGTAATTTAAAACTCAACGGGATCTTGGCTAATTAAATAAGCAATAAAACACGCAAACTACACCGCGAAACGATTGCTTTATTAGACAATTCGACATTTTCTAAAGACACTTCTAGACAGCGTTATCACAATAACACACGACGTTGTATGAGTATTCGAAGCCACCAGCTACACGGGACTGTTTGAACTGACGCAGCAAGTGGATGGATACACGAATCCTCAGCTAGTGGCTGCGTTACATCCACAATATGCGCCAGTAAATAGTCCCGGAACCACAAACAAGAAGAGAGCATGAACGCGCAATGAACAGAAGAATATTTCTAGATCTGCTAGTCTTAGATGCACTCTGTCACCTCTTATGTACATTTGTTGTTCCACTGCCGTCACGTTATGCGACAATCGACACACGAACAATGACATCAAACAACCAGTTTACATGAGCGATTAAATCTCCCGACAGTCGGGCAACAAATTTGTGTCCGACCAATAAGAAGCGCCGTTTCTGAGACGCAAGAAACGACATTTTCAATTGGACGTACGGCACATCTTCGCCTGTAACCAGCCTTCTCTGGTATACGTGTCTAAACAAAATATTTATTGGAATTGTCAATGATGTTAATAATATCTTACTCATCATCCCAAACATCCGCTAACTCAGCTTCTGCAAGCATGTAGCAACCATACATTTAGTAAAACATGTAATCCAGTAGTAAGAATACTGTCAGGAGGAACTCTGTTGAAATAAAAAAGATATGAAGTAAATTGCTTAAATGCTTTCTATGTTATATTGTTACATAAGCCGACTTATGGCAACCAACACATTATGGCATACTGATGGCTTCGTCAGGCAAGCAGCAACTGATATCGTGACAAACTTAGAAATGTTAGTAATTAAATATTCATTAAAAAAATTGACAGTGTAAAACACACTTTTGCTACGATGTACACATTACACATTAGAGGCCATCGTTAATTGATATAAACACATTGATTCGTTAATGAACCAACAAGTGGCTAACTGGACAGTGAAAATCAAAACACATAATTCAGTTCAGTCAACGACTACATAAAGTCTGGTAAATATTACAAAACAATTGAACTAAACTATGTGAGGTATCACAAATCTATTAAATATATATATATATATATTCATATATACGTATACATGTAAGCAACAATTCTCAGATTAATAAACACAAGGGTGCGCCCATCAACGTTTGGTGCAGTGCTCCCAACAAGACATGTATACTAATACAACGGTTTTCATCAGAAATACACTAACATAGCAATAACATGACTCCACCACCAAACCGGCAGACAGACAGATAGGTAAATAGTTCTAACAGATACACTCCCACTGAGCAATGTAACACCCACTACACAAACCCATCAAACATATTTCAACAGTTTCTAGCAAGATATGCACCCACAGACATGAATATGACATATGCCCATATATGGACATGACATATATCACCATTTATGGACATGACATGGGTCTGCTGCGTGTCACAGATACTGGACTTGCATGGTCGCGCAGGTCGAAAGTCAACAGTGACAACAGCAGTATACGGAACAATGTAAACCAATCTGGCTCAAACTGGCATGAGGCATAGCACATGGCATACCGACTTGGCTGAAACTGGCACGAGGCAAGCCAAGCCAGCCTAGACAGGCTTGAGGCACTTAAGGCTGAGTGAAAGTGAGCCAGAATATCACAGCCAAATATGGCAATGATACTGGCTAATCAAAATAAATTTTACATAGTGTAATTAACAAGAGGTGCATCAGTATAGAAACACGCTCCATTAACAGCAGACAATACATCATTATATGCTAGATTGAGTTGATATACACCAAAACTGTGTCGCAAACAACAATTCTGTGCTGACAAGTGTTAAACAGGTTAATGAGTGATGGGATTACTCGTCCCAGTAAACAGGTGGACTATAACAATGGAAAATGACGGAACTACTTTCAATGTCATGTATCAATTCACCTAGGGCTGGCATAATTAATGGTTTACTTGTCCTTGAGTTGTAATTACTTAAAATTTACAAATATTTCATCAATGATTCACGGACTGCATCAATTTTACTTCAAAACTGAGATGATAATAATTTATCCTAGCTAGTACCTACTTTGTCAATGCCCGTATATACATAAAAACATGGGGTAGAAACCTGAATAAAATTCCAAGTTTACAACCCTTTCATGAGAAAGTCAACCACACTGTTTCCAAACGACTGTTATTATGTTTTTTTTTATGCAACACCACCACAATTATGCCAAAATATAACTACATCATACGACAGATGCGACATTTATTCGACAGAACTACCTCAATTTGAACTGTATGCAAAAACATAGTTGATATCTACTAAGGCTTTGATTAACGGCAACCGTCTAGCAATAGCAGTTACAAAAAGGCAGCAATGTAAAAAACAAACAAACAGATATATTCATATATATATATAATTGTATCCATCCAGATAGGCAAATAAAAATAAACTGCTCTGTCTGCTCTGACAAGACACAAGTGTTCAATAGCAGCATTCTTACAATAATGAGCATTTTAACTACATCTACTGAGGAGAAAAAGTTATTCTTCCATGCATTAATAAAGTTTATTGTTGTTGTTGTTGTTGTTATAATAATCATAGTGCAATAATAAACAACAATATAGTATTTACCAGACTGTCTTTCATAATGACAATCCATTGTAAATGTCATATTTGTATGCAAACGTCATAGATGAGTGAGGATATGACATATCAACACAGATGTCATACAATAAACCCGATGGCAAACATTGATGCAAATGCCTGACCATTGACTATGATTGAATGCAGTAAATACTTTTTTAGTATTGTGTAAAAGTGATATTCGCAAACAATCACTGTTAGGCATATATCTATTCCATGCATATGTTCCATGTTCATCCCCACGTTAAATATGTCTAAAAAATAGCTTCACTTTGCTAACACCACAAAAACAGGCACTTGAATAAACTTTCTCTAATATATTCAACAAGCAACACACCACAAATGAGACTTAACGACCACACATTTCCTACACAAAACTCGTACTCCGTGATGTCTGACCTAGAGGGAGCATCGCGTTTTGCCCGTATTTAACCACTGGGGTTTTGTGAATTACACAAGACAAAATGATGTTGTGATATATCAAGACGTACAAAGAATGCAAACGTGAGGTAAGTCGATAAATGTTGTCAAAGAAAGAAAACATTTTATAGCAGAAGACCGCTTCACTGGTCAAGAACAAATGACAGTTCAACGGCTCATTCCGAAAGAGATAATACTGGTCTCTGCCAACGACGTAAGCAGTGGTGCTAGTGCCTTTGTTACAGATCACATGTGAATGTTAATATACAGCATTGCAATGGCACTCCACTTAATGCCACTTTAAAAAGTATTTTGTTTAAAGTGCAATGAGGTAAACAAAAGACAAAAGAGAAACCATTCTAGATTAGATTCTGGTCTCGCAGACGGAACTCTGAATCATGTCAACTCCTGAGCCACCGAGCAAAGAAAAACTGCAACAGAAAATGTTGTTGGACGGACCGAACGCATGGACCTGGACCTCTCTGATCTAAGCAGACACATCTGTTTTGATATGCAATAATAACAATTATGCAGCAAACACGACGATTTGACAAACGATACTGTAACGTTTTACAGATTCCTACACTGCCACGTAACCTTCACCTTCTCGGATCACACGTCGCTCGGCAAGAATCGCGCACCTCGTGATTCGTCAGACCACATGTGCACCTGATATTTAAATTTTACAAGCATAAACTAATCTCTGTTTACAAGTTTGATCGCGCCATGCATCGGCTGTAAAATGTACACTGTAGGTTCGTCTGAAAAATAGATCTCGTTCTGGCAAGACTGTTGCGAGTTATTCGGCGGGTCACCTCACCAGGTGGCGCCGGCATCTCAGTCCGTCGCCTCTGTCTTCTGCGCCCACTTCATGTCGTCGGCACGCGGCCTCACGCCGGTCACCTTCTCGATGAGTGACTCGGTCGCCGGCCAGAAGTGGACGGCCTCGAGAATATAGTTGAACCACCCAGTCGTGATGCAGTAGTACGAGTCGTGGGGGGACACGTGGTGGATGCGGTGGTGTTGGATCGGCAGGATCAGATGCAGAGTCTGCAGCATCTCTATGTACCACGGCAGGCCGAAGTACGTGTGTGACCACTTGTGAATCTGTAACAGGAAACCAAACGTTGTTGCTCATTTTGTTGTGGAAAAGACCAACTAATGTAACATTTGTGGATCTGGAACAGTCACAAATATAGAAGATGTTGTTAGTGTTTGTGTTAGAACAGATCAAGTAAATGTTAAAGACATTGTTAGTTTTGTCGGAGAAAGGACCAAATATTGCCTAAATTTGCAGCCAATTGTATATATGGAACTGGCATCAGTAGTTATTGCAATTTTGTTGTAGAAAAGACCAAATAAATGTAAAACTTATGACCACTTGTGGATTAGGAAGTCACAAATGTAAAATATATTGTTAGTTTTGTTGTAGAAAGGATCAAATCAATGTTAAACTTGTGAACACTTGTTGATATGAAACTGTCACTAGTGTAATAGTTATCATTAATTTTGTGGTAGAAAGGACAGAGTAATGGTTAAACTTGTGACTACTTGTAGATCTGAAACGGTCACTAGTGTAATAGTTATCATTAATTGTGTGGTAGAAAGGACAGAGTAATGGTTAAACTTGTGACTACTTGTAGATCTGAAACGGTCACTAGTGTAATAGTTATCATTAATTGTGTGGTAGAAAGGACAGAGTAATGGTTAAACTTGTGACTACTTGTAGATCTGAAACGGTCACTAGTGTAATAGTTATCATTAATTGTGTGGTAGAAAGGACAGAGTAATGGTTAAACTTGTGACTACTTGTAGATCTGAAACGTCACTAGTGTAATAGTTATCATTAATTTGTGGTAGAAAGGACAGAGTAATGGTTAAACTTGTGACTACTTGTAGATCTGAAACGGTCACTAGTGTAATAGTTATCATTAATTTGTGGTAGAAAGGACAGAGTAATGGTTAAACTTGTGACTACTTGTAGATCTAAACGGTCACTAGTGTAATAGTTATCATTAATTTGTGGTAGAAAGGACAGAGTAATGGTTAAACTTGTGACTACTTGTAGATCTGAAACGTCACTAGTGTAATAGTTATCATTAATTTGTGGTAGAAAGGACAGAGTAATGGTTAAACTTGTGACTACTTGTAGATCTGAAACAGTCACTAGTGTAATAGTTATCATTAATTGTGTGGTAGAAAGGACAGAGTAATGGTTAAACTTGTACTACTTGTAGATCTGAAACGGTCACTAGTGTAATAGTTATCATTAATTTGTGGTAGAAAGGACAGAGTAATGGTTAAACTTGTGACTACTTGTAGATCTGAAACGGTCACTAGTGTAATAGTTATCATTAATTTGTGGTAGAAAGGACAGAGTAATGGTTAAACTTGTGACTACTTGTAGATCTGAAAAGTCACTAGTGTAATAGTTATCATTAATTGTGTGGTAGAAAGGACAGAGTAATGGTTAAACTTGTGACTACTTGTAGATCTGAAACGTCACTAGTGTAATAGTTATCATTAATTGTGTGGTAGAAAGGACAGAGTAAGGGTTTTTAAAACTTTTTTTTTAAAAAAAAAAAATTTTTTTTTTACTTTGTAGATCTGAAACGGTCACTAGTGTAATAGTTATCATTAATTGTGTGGTAGAAAGGACAGAGTAATGGTTAAACTTGTACTACTTGTAGATCTGAAACAGTCACTAGTGTAATAGTTATCATTAATTTGTGGTAGAAAGGACAGAGTAATGGTTAAACTTGTGACTACTTGTAGATCTGAAACAGTCACTAGTGTAATAGTTATCATTAATTGTGTGGTAGAAAGGACAGAGTAATGGTTAAACTTGTGACTACTTGTAGATCTGAAACAGTCACTAGTGTAATAGTTATCATTAATTGTGTGGTAGAAAGGACAGAGTAATGGTTAAACTTGTGACTACTTGTAGATCTGAAACAGTCACTAGTGTAATAGTTATCATTAATTGTGTGGTAGAAAGGACAGAGTAATGGTTAAACTTGTGACTACTTGTAGATCTGAAACAGGTCACTAGTGTAATAGTTATCATTAATTGTTGTGGTAGAAAGGACAGAGTAATGGTTAAACTTGTGACTACTTGTAGATCTGAAACAGTCACTAGTGTAATAGTTATCATTAATTGTGTGGTAGAAAGGACAGAGTAATGGTTAAACTTGTGACTACTTGTAGATCTGAAACGGTCACTAGTGTAATAGTTATCATTAATTGTGTGGTAGAAAGGACAGAGTAATGGTTAAACTTGTGACTACTTGTAGATCTGAAACAGTCACTAGTGTAATAGTTATCATTAATTTTGTGGTAGAAAGGACAGAGTAATGGTTAAACTTGTGACTACTTGTAGATCTGAAACTGTCACTAGTGTAATAGTTATCATTAATTGTGTGGTAGAAAGGACAGAGTAATGGTTAAACTTGTGACTACTTGTAGATCTGAAACGGTCACTAGTGTAATAGTTATCATTAATTGTGTGGTAGAAAGGACAGAGTAATGGTTAAACTTGTGACTACTTGTAGATCTGAAACGGTCACTAGTGTAATAGTTATCATTAATTGTGTGGTAGAAAGGACAGAGTAATGGTTAAACTTGTGACTACTTGTAGATCTGAAACGGTCACTAGTGTAATAGTTATCATTAATTGTGTGGTAGAAAGGACAGAGTAATGGTTAAACTTGTGACTACTTGTAGATCTGAAACAGTCACTAGTGTAATAGTTATCATTAATTGTGTGGTAGAAAGGACAGAGTAATGGTTAAACTTGTGACTACTTGTAGATCTGAAACGGTCACTAGTGTAATAGTTATCATTAATTGTGTGGTAGAAAGGACAGAGTAATGGTTAAACTTGTGACTACTTGTAGATCTGAAACAGTCACTAGTGTAATAGTTATCATTAATTGTGTGGTAGAAAGGACAGAGTAATGGTTAAACTTGTGACTACTTGTAGATCTGAAACGGTCACTAGTGTAATAGTTATCATTAATTGTGTGGTAGAAAGGACAGAGTAATGGTTAAACTTGTGACTACTTGTAGATCTGAAACAGTCACTAGTGTAATAGTTATCATTAATTGTGTGGTAGAAAGGACAGAGTAATGGTTAAACTTGTGACTACTTGTAGATCTGAAACAGTCACTAGTGTAATAGTTATCATTAATTGTGTGGTAGAAAGGACAGAGTAATGGTTAAACTTGTGACTACTTGTAGATCTGAAACAGTCACTAGTGTAATAGTTATCATTAATTGTGTGGTAGAAAGGACAGAGTAATGGTTAAACTTGTGACTACTTGTAGATCTGAAACAGTCACTAGTGTAATAGTTATCATTAATTGTGTGGTAGAAAGGACAGAGTAATGGTTAAACTTGTGACTACTTGTAGATCTGAAACAGTCACTAGTGTAATAGTTATCATTAATTGTGTGGTAGAAAGGACAGAGTAATGGTTAAACTTGTGACTACTTGTAGATCTGAAACAGTCACTAGTGTAATAGTTATCATTAATTGTGTGGTAGAAAGGACAGAGTAATGGTTAAACTTGTCACTACTTGTAGATCTGAAACGGTCACTAGTGTAATAGTTATCATTAATTGTGTGGTAGAAAGGACAGAGTAATGGTTAAACTTGTCACTACTTGTAGATCTGAAACAGTCACTAGTGTAATAGTTATCATTAATTTTGTGGTAGAAAGGACAGAGTAATGGTTAAACTTGTGACTACTTGTAGATCTGAAACGGTCACTAGTGTAATAGTTATCATTAATTGTGTGGTAGAAAGGACAGAGTAATGGTTAAACTTGTGACTACTTGTAGATCTGAAACGGTCACTAGTGTAATAGTTATCATTAATTGTGTGGTAGAAAGGACAGAGTAATGGTTAAACTTGTGACTACTTGTAGATCTGAAACAGTCACTAGTGTAATAGTTATCATTAATTGTGTGGTAGAAAGGACAGAGTAATGGTTAAACTTGTCACTACTTGTAGATCTGAAACAGTCACTAGTGTAATAGTTATCATTAATTGTGTGGTAGAAAGGACAGAGTAATGGTTAAACTTGTGACTACTTGTAGATCTGAAACAGTCACTAGTGTAATAGTTATCATTAATTGTGTGGTAGAAAGGACAGAGTAATGGTTAAACTTGTGACTACTTGTAGATCTGAAACAGTCACTAGTGTAATAGTTATCATTAATTGTGTGGTAGAAAGGACAGAGTAATGGTTAAACTTGTGACTACTTGTAGATCTGAAACAGTCACTAGTGTAATAGTTATCATTAATTGTGTGGTAGAAAGGACAGAGTAATGGTTAAACTTGTGACTACTTGTAGATCTGAAACAGTCACTAGTGTAATAGTTATCATTAATTGTGTGGTAGAAAGGACAGAGTAATGGTTAAACTTGTGACTACTTGTAGATCTGAAACGGTCACTAGTGTAATAGTTATCATTAATTGTGTGGTAGAAAGGACAGAGTAATGGTTAAACTTGTGACTACTTGTAGATCTGAAACAGTCACTAGTGTAATAGTTATCATTAATTGTGTGGTAGAAAGGACAGAGTAATGGTTAAACTTGTGACTACTTGTAGATCTGAAACGGTCACTAGTGTAATAGTTATCATTAATTGTGTGGTAGAAAGGACAGAGTAATGGTTAAACTTGTGACTACTTGTAGATCTGAAACAGTCACTAGTGTAATAGTTATCATTAATTGTGTGGTAGAAAGGACAGAGTAATGGTTAAACTTGTGACTACTTGTAGATCTGAAACGGTCACTAGTGTAATAGTTATCATTAATTGTGTGGTAGAAAGGACAGAGTAATGGTTAAACTTGTGACTACTTGTAGATCTGAAACAGTCACTAGTGTAATAGTTATCATTAATTGTGTGGTAGAAAGGACAGAGTAATGGTTAAACTTGTGACTACTTGTAGATCTGAAACAGTCACTAGTGTAATAGTTATCATTAATTGTGTGGTAGAAAGGACAGAGTAATGGTTAAACTTGTGACTACTTGTAGATCTGAAACAGTCACTAGTGTAATAGTTATCATTAATTGTGTGGTAGAAAGGACAGAGTAATGGTTAAACTTGTGACTACTTGTAGATCTGAAACGGTCACTAGTGTAATAGTTATCATTAATTGTGTGGTAGAAAGGACAGAGTAATGGTTAAACTTGTGACTACTTGTAGATCTGAAACAGTCACTAGTGTAATAGTTATCATTAATTGTGTGGTAGAAAGGACAGAGTAATGGTTAAACTTGTGACTACTTGTAGATCTGAAACAGTCACTAGTGTAATAGTTATCATTAATTGTGTGGTAGAAAGGACAGAGTAATGGTTAAACTTGTGACTACTTGTAGATCTGAAACAGTCACTAGTGTAATAGTTATCATTAATTTGTGGTAGAAAGGACAGAGTAATGGTTAAACTTGTGACTACTTGTAGATCTGAAACAGTCACTAGTGTAATAGTTATCATTAATTGTGTGGTAGAAAGGACAGAGTAATGGTTAAACTTGTGACTACTTGTAGATCTGAAACGGTCACTAGTGTAATAGTTATCATTAATTGTGTGGTAGAAAGGACAGAGTAATGGTTAAACTTGTCACTACTTGTAGATCTGAAACGGTCACTAGTGTAATAGTTATCATTAATTGTGTGGTAGAAAGGACAGAGTAATGGTTAAACTTGTGACTACTTGTAGATCTGAAACAGTCACTAGTGTAATAGTTATCATTAATTGTGTGGTAGAAAGGACAGAGTAATGGTTAAACTTGTGACTACTTGTAGATCTGAAACAGTCACTAGTGTAATAGTTATCATTAATTGTGTGGTAGAAAGGACAGAGTAATGGTTAAACTTGTGACTACTTGTAGATCTGAAACGGTCACTAGTGTAATAGTTATCATTAATTGTGTGGTAGAAAGGACAGAGTAATGGTTAAACTTGTGACTACTTGTAGATCTGAAACAGTCACTAGTGTAATAGTTATCATTAATTGTGTGGTAGAAAGGACAGAGTAATGGTTAAACTTGTGACTACTTGTAGATCTGAAACGGTCACTAGTGTAATAGTTATCATTAATTGTGTGGTAGAAAGGACAGAGTAATGGTTAAACTTGTGACTACTTGTAGATCTGAAACAGTCACTAGTGTAATAGTTATCATTAATTGTGTGGTAGAAAGGACAGAGTAATGGTTAAACTTGTGACTACTTGTAGATCTGAAACAGTCACTAGTGTAATAGTTATCATTAATTGTGTGGTAGAAAGGACAGAGTAATGGTTAAACTTGTGACTACTTGTAGATCTGAAACAGTCACTAGTGTAATAGTTATCATTAATTTTGTGGTAGAAAGGACAGAGTAATGGTTAAACTTGTGACTACTTGTAGATCTGAAACGGTCACTAGTGTAATAGTTATCATTAATTGTGTGGTAGAAAGGACAGAGTAATGGTTAAACTTGTGACTACTTGTAGATCTGAAACAGTCACTAGTGTAATAGTTATCATTAATTGTGTGGTAGAAAGGACAGAGTAATGGTTAAACTTGTGACTACTTGTAGATCTGAAACGGTCACTAGTGTAATAGTTATCATTAATTTTGTGGTAGAAAGGACAGAGTAATGGTTAAACTTGTGACTACTTGTAGATCTGAAACAGTCACTAGTGTAATAGTTATCATTAATTGTGTGGTAGAAAGGACAGAGTAATGGTTAAACTTGTGACTACTTGTAGATCTGAAACGGTCACTAGTGTAATAGTTATCATTAATTGTGTGGTAGAAAGGACAGAGTAATGGTTAAACTTGTGACTACTTGTAGATCTGAAACGGTCACTAGTGTAATAGTTATCATTAATTGTGTGGTAGAAAGGACAGAGTAATGGTTAAACTTGTGACTACTTGTAGATCTGAAACAGTCACTAGTGTAATAGTTATCATTAATTTTGTGGTAGAAAGGACAGAGTAATGGTTAAACTTGTCACTACTTGTAGATCTGAAACAGTCACTAGTGTAATAGTTATCATTAATTGTGTGGTAGAAAGGACAGAGTAATGGTTAAACTTGTGACTACTTGTAGATCTGAAACGGTCACTAGTGTAATAGTTATCATTAATTGTGTGGTAGAAAGGACAGAGTAATGGTTAAACTTGTGACTACTTGTAGATCTGAAACAGTCACTAGTGTAATAGTTATCATTAATTGTGTGGTAGAAAGGACAGAGTAATGGTTAAACTTGTGACTACTTGTAGATCTGAAACAGTCACTAGTGTAATAGTTATCATTAATTGTGTGGTAGAAAGGACAGAGTAATGGTTAAACTTGTGACTACTTGTAGATCTGAAACAGTCACTAGTGTAATAGTTATCATTAATTGTGTGGTAGAAAGGACAGAGTAATGGTTAAACTTGTGACTACTTGTAGATCTGAAACAGTCACTAGTGTAATAGTTATCATTAATTTTGTGGTAGAAAGGACAGAGTAATGGTTAAACTTGTGACTACTTGTAGATCTGAAACGGTCACTAGTGTAATAGTTATCATTAATTGTGTGGTAGAAAGGACAGAGTAATGGTTAAACTTGTGACTACTTGTAGATCTGAAACAGTCACTAGTGTAATAGTTATCATTAATTGTGTGGTAGAAAGGACAGAGTAATGGTTAAACTTGTGACTACTTGTAGATCTGAAACAGTCACTAGTGTAATAGTTATCATTAATTTGTGGTAGAAAGGACAGAGTAATGGTTAAACTTGTGACTACTTGTAGATCTGAAACGTCACTAGTGTAATAGTTATCATTAATTGTGTGGTAGAAAGGACAGAGTAATGGTTAAACTTGTGACTACTTGTAGATCTGAAACGTCACTAGTGTAATAGTTATCATTAATTTTGTGGTAGAAAGGACAGAGTAATGGTTAAACTTGTGACTACTTGTAGATCTGAAACGGTCACTAGTGTAATAGTTATCATTAATTGTGTGGTAGAAAGGACAGAGTAATGGTTAAACTTGTGACTACTTGTAGATCTGAAACGGACAACTAGTGTAATAGTTATCATTAATTTGTGGTAGAAAGGACAGAGTAATGGTTAAACTTGTGACTACTTGTAGATCTGAAACAGTCACTAGTGTAATAGTTATCATTAATTGTGTGGTAGAAAGGACAGAGTAATGGTTAAACTTGTGACTACTTGTAGATCTGAAACAGTCACTAGTGTAATAGTTATCATTAATTTGTGGTAGAAAGGACAGAGTAATGGTTAAACTTGTGACTACTTGTAGATCTGAAACAGTCACTAGTGTAATAGTTATCATTAATTTTGTGGTAGAAAGGACAGAGTAATGGTTAAACTTGTGACTACTTGTAGATCTGAAACAGTCACTAGTGTAATAGTTATCATTAATTGTGTGGTAGAAAGGACAGAGTAATGGTTAAACTTGTCACTACTTGTAGATCTGAAACAGTCACTAGTGTAATAGTTATCATTAATTGTGTGGTAGAAAGGACAGAGTAATGGTTAAACTTGTGACTACTTGTAGATCTGAAACGGTCACTAGTGTAATAGTTATCATTAATTTTGTGGTAGAAAGGACAGAGTAATGGTTAAACTTGTGACTACTTGTAGATCTGAAACAGTCACTAGTGTAACAGTTATCATTAATTGTGTGGTAGAAAGGACTGAATAATGGCTGAACTGACAACCAACTGTGGATCTCTAGCAGTCACCAATGTATTAGTTATTGTTAATATTTAGGTACAAAGGAATGTTAAATTAACAATCTGAGGCAAACGTTATGTTAAGACTTACAACCCTCCTATAGAATCAGTCATTTGAAATATGCTGCCTGTTCTGACAATGAACAAGTGGTATATATTATGTTTTTTACTTATACAACTAATTGTTATCTATATTTATGCAGGTGTTGTGTAACAAATACTGTAACATATTCTGTGAATTGTTATATGTACAAATACAACATAACTAATTGTTAATTGATAAGACAAACATGAAATGTATTCCAAATAAACTATCTGATCACAATGATAATCAAAAGAACATATTTAATAGTATTAATGTTAGTCAACAGATGGCGCAACTGGTATGTGAAACTTTTATTAGACACCAGGTGGCGCAACTAACACACAAGATCATAACATTGATGCCAAGAGTATACAGAAATGTGAATGGGACCAATTTAAGTACAGTAGAATTATTAATGTAAATATTAATGTGATGTATCAATTATTTAAAATATCCCATTGTAAAGTAATGTGTACTGAAACCCTTCCTGAACACTTAAAAAAATTCAGAATAGGTACACATAAATTACCTGTTAATAACCAAAAAACTACAATATGCCTAGGAATGAGAGACTTTGCACCATTTGTGACGAAGGTGTATTAGATGAGGAGATTAACTTTATATATGTATTTGTAAAACTGTGATCCTCTGATACCATGATATATGGTTAGAATAAATCATATTCTATCTGTTACCAATATTCATTATAAACAAAACTGTTTGCCGCATAATATATTTATTGCAGAGCCAGACATCAGATGCATCTAGGCTTCATGGCAGCTTATGGGAATGGAAACTCTCATGCTGTTTACTAAATCATTTATATATTTAATGGATTTTCTTCTGGTAATATTTATTGTACTGGCAATGCACATTTTACAGTCAGATAACATGGCTTACAACTGTCCAAATACTGTATATAGAATGCAGGTGAATCTATAGTTTCTCTGTACACAATTGGAGTTTCATGGAAATCAGGAAAAATGACACTGGCATCTGCTGAATATACTGTAATATCAGTGACTGATTTAAATGTTAACCAAAGCAACTAATCAACTGTAAATGGTTTTCTAACATATTGGTTAACTGTGTATTAATTTATACAATGGTATATTTCTAGATGTTTCCAGCACCCATCAAGGTTCTGTTAACCAACTAGTCTGGTTATATAGTGGTTACAATGTTATGATCTTATGAGGTCTCATTTGAACTATGGGTAGCCAGTCTTTTTCAGAACATTTACACCAAGCCGACCTTTCTATGCTGGCACTGAGGGTGGTCACTGCCAGAGTGCTTGTCACTCACAGTGGTTCTTTTATGTCCCAAATTGAGACGGGATTGACATTGACTTGATTTACCAATTCACAGAGGATACACTGTCCCCTCTGTTGACAGTTTTCACACCAAGAATGCCAAGCCTGCTATGAACGGGTATTGAATCTGGACCATCGGAGTGCCAGATGGATGTGCTAACCACTACAATATTCGTGCCTCTCTATAGGTAGGTTGTCAAAAACGGGACAATCTATTCTATAAAATCATTGGTCAATTCATAGCATAATTGAGGACACGACAGCCTACACACAGAATAAGTACATGTTAAACGTATGACCATAATATGAGTCATTCCACGTTGGGCAACATAAAATATTTATTCTAGCAACGAAAACAGGAACTGCCAATAGTCCCATTGCTATTGGCTGTCTTTAACAAAGTCTATATTTACACTGACCATTGTGTACCCATTGTACATAAAGACTGCAAGAGAGGTCACGCTGTCTAATATCTAGTGTATAGAGATTAACCAAGGCTGTACTAGATAAACCTGTCAATGTACACAGCGTGGCTATACAGGCAGTGGCTTGGTGACTTGGGGATTATTAGTTTATTATACACCAAGAGTTAACTTCCTTAAGTTCAACGGGCAGTCTGAATGACAATTCACTGTATCCTAATTTTTTTACTGTTTTATTTACATTTTTATACATAAAATTTGGCATGATCATTGTATGACATGTTGACTAAAAAATTCATCTGAAAGACATGATCATATTTTTTTCACTTCGAAAAACGTAATGTGGATCCATTTAGTGAAAGCAACTATATATCAAATAGTAGAAGTTGCAAGATTGATATTAATTATTTCATCTGACATCACTAACTTTGGGCATAATGAAAAATCTGAAGAAACTGATTGATCTTCTCTGCATCAAGCTGGGAGAAAAACTCTCATAAATTCTGAATCGCTGAGGGTCTGTCCTCATACAACACCAGCTTACATGTAGTGCGGATTTTACATTAATCTAAGATACATATCACCCTGAGGGTGTGTGTCCCTGTACAACTAACTCTCCACTCT
The DNA here is from genome assembly GCA_025642075.2 of Ridgeia piscesae. Lineage (NCBI taxonomy): Eukaryota > Metazoa > Annelida > Polychaeta > Sabellida > Siboglinidae > Ridgeia > Ridgeia piscesae. The sequence goes on along the minus strand of JAODUO010000216.1, from coordinate 690,883 downwards.
ACACACATCTACCCTAGAGTGTTGTGTGGTTAGCTCATGTCAGGATTTTCCAGATTTTAACACTCTCAGGCTGACGGCCCCAATGCCAAGTTTGACTCTGTCAATAATTGATGTATCCCAGTGGAACAAAGCGAAGTACGCTTGTAGTCACTCGGAAACCTGGGATAAGGTGAAAAGAATATATAATGCTGGCTTACGTGATACCATGTTTTGTGTGAACCACAAAATGTGGGTGGCATGTGACATTGTTTCAAACCACCATTTGTGCTATCAATAATACAGCAGATTTTTGATTCTTCTAAATAGCTTAACAATTTTCTGCCCCAGTCTTGGTATTTGAATCAACAGAGGAGACAGATCTGCCACAACAACATTGACAATATGATACGTCAATTTGCAATGATACATTTTCCGGTCAATAGGTGGCACCACTGCAGTGATTTATTTTCCCTGGGATACATTCATGGAATGCTACGTGTTTGGGACTTTGGCATACACAAGCATGCATGCACATAAACGCATATGCACAAGCCGTGTGAGTGTGCATGCCTGCACTGATGGGATATAGGTTAGTTAAGAGTATCAGAAACAAACTGAGTCAGAAGAATTTAGAAAAATTACAAAAAGCATAAGATCAAGCACAATAAACAGGAAGTCAGATTAAAAGGTGAACATAACATAAGTAATTTTAATTATTATTCCAAATTGTGTATATGGCATATAAATGTTTGGTTTATTTAATCATCTATGGGGGCATCTTGTAAAAACTTTCAAACATTGCTCAGAAGTTTGTAATAGACTCATTTTAGTTTGCCTTTTCCATTTGTGTGAAAAGTACAGACCATGACATATTACTCCATACTAAAACCATGCCACAAATACATAAAACATTTCCTACTCCAACTAAGCACAGTTTGGAGTAATAAACAAGACATGAAAACAAGAAAAAAGAAAAGACAATACACAGCAGTCCATCCATATTTTAATGTTAACCAGACCTGCTTCCAGGACCACTGATTACAGACAATACATTAGGGGGCACTGACACTTCCTGTTAGATGCAGGGAACCAGCCACACCTACACATCCAGCTAGTTATTGTCTGCTTCGTTTCCTTCCTATTTGCTTGTCAGTCATTTCCTGTCTGGCTGAGTTATAACTTCTGATTGTCAAAATGCAAAACTGCCAAGATGTGTTCACTGTTAGAAACTTTAGAATATTCTGTTGTAGGTTTTTGGCTGTCTACCGATACCAATGCTGCAGCAAAAGGAGTGTCACAATGGAAATAATACTGTAATTTAAACTCTTATTTAGAAAAAAATTCTCCTGTGATTAAGGGTGTTTAGCAATTTTATTTTTAGGGTTCACAGAATACCCAATGGATGAAAATGTGTTATACTTCATATGATACATCTATTTACTTCAATTGTGCCGATGATTGCTGATCAAATTCAGAATAATTATTTATAAATACATTAGCCATTATTTTGTAATATATTGCATGTAGGGAAGGGTAGGAGATTAACCTTGGTTAGGAAATTGAGGCCCAAAGCAAACCTAGGGGGCTGAGCAAGATGAACCTAGTATGGTGCAAAGGTTGCTCGCCCAGACTGCCCTGCCCGGCTTCTCTCTGGATAGGAGGGTACAATATTCAAACTGGATGTTACAGAAACAGTCTTGGTATTCAAAAGTTCTGGTTTGACTGTTCATTGCAATGGACATGTACTTTCATCAATCCCAGAAAAGATTGACCTTCTGTTTCCATTAGATGCAATAATACATGCACTATATGGGTATTGTTGCATTAAGTGGGTGGTATATTTTGCTCCTACATTAGTGTTTATGTTGTTTTACACTGAACTGTTTCAAATGCAGTTAAAACCTGTGATGAACAAAACCCGTTCACTGCACAACATGTATGAGTCACGGTGACTAACGTCTGTGTTTGTCCTGATGTGTACATAATATTCCTTTGTCTGGTGTGTGTTGTGGCATGGTTTGTTTGTAATTATCTTGTTACTCATTATGCTGACAAAACTGTCAACACAATGTATACTCTTTGTGCGAAGGTGTGTGGGTGTGTTGGGTCATCTGGGTTGTTTATGTTGAACATGTGGCCTGGTGGGAGTGTGTTAACACAAGCACGGCACAACGTCCACATTAGAAGTGTTTTGTTGCCACGACAGTCAAAATATATCCACTAGTGTGGGTGAACCACGCGGTTTAGTGCGTGCTTAATGTACGCATGAGGCGATATTAACTCAAAGAAGACACTGAACATGTCTAGTAGCCAAGGCAGTTAATACATAATCTTCACGGTTGTGATGATCTCCAAATGAACTCAGAGTAATCACAAGGCGTGCACCATTGCTACATGATGTAAAATTTCATTCAGCAGTTAGCTGACAATCTACAACCAACACGAGTCTGTATAGTATCAGCAGCCACTACACACCAGTGAAAGCAGATAATCAAACACACAATGGCATGGCTAAAATGTCCACATGTTCAGCATCCCGATTTAACAGCTTCGTGGAGATTCTGCTAGGCTACAGATCCCGATGGACACATCAAGTAGATGTTGTGAGGGACAGCTACACATGTAGTATAAATATTTGGTTCATTTTTCAAGTAATCGGCATGTAATGGAGTACAATAAGTTTTATCTAATGAAATAACAAAATAGTTTTATCTAAAGTAACAATACTTCATTTTGTTACCTTCGTCTACTCTGGATATGTTTTTGTTACAATATTTCTGTGTCAAGATAGATGGGGTCCTATTGCCATGTTGAAATATATTAATAGTATGCAATCACGGTGATTTACTGGCAAGGTTGCATTCATATTTGCATACAAAGTGGTTATTTTATTTTAGTGACTGTTATTGGGTTAAGGTTTGTGTAGAGTAATTTTAGTCTCGCATTTTTGTGCAAGGTGTAATGTTTAAATTAAAACGTAGAATCATACGTTTACTCTTACTTCAAGTACTTTTTAAAGTTAGTTTTACTTTTTACTCAAGTAAGTTTTTCAAAGTACCTTTACTTAAGTTGTTTTGAAGTGAGTTCTTGTGCCTATAGAGTAACTATGTTATTCTTTTTTTATTTACATATACTACATGTACATGTAAAACACCTTGATTTGGTACTGTATAGGTATATTTATTTATTTATTGACTTCTACTCCAGTACACAATAAACACTGCAGTTGAAAATTACTTTTACTTTTAGTCAAGTAATTTTTTTCAATGTACTTTTACTTTCACTTACACAATTTTGAGATGAGTTACTTGCATTTTCAATTTCAAGTAGAAAAGAAAATCAATTCTGTCACGCACCTGATTGGTCATACTGATGAGTACCGCGAGAAGGAAGACGAACATGTAGCTGTTGTAGGAGACTGCAATCTGTTCATTACTACGCGTCAACATCTGGTAGGCCATCCCTGCAAGTACCGGCATCGTCACCGCAAAGTTGTTGCCGTTCGTCTCGTAGAAATCATGGCGCGTGATGGCGGTAGGGTCAATGTGATGTTCACGGAATGAACGCAGAATACCCTGGTGACACATATAGGGCAATGGTTATTTTTGCATAATTTATATTCGCATAATTTGCATAACAATTATGGGATGGATGCACATTTTTTGGATTGCAGAAAACCTAAATAAATTGAGTGTACAATGGAGTCTGTTTATCTGAATGGAAATACACACGGTGATTTTGGAAAACAGGCAATTATTTAGACATTATTTATAGGAAAATATCCAATTTGTGCAAACATCATTAAACTAGAACAAAGGATGACTCTAAACATCTCAAAGACAAACACAGTCAAGTCCAGGAGGAATGTGAGGTTAATAACACCGTTCAGTGTATGGCACTGGGACCTACCAATTAAATGTGTGTACAAATAAGATGTTTTAATATAACAGAAACAGATACATAGTAGTATTTGTTCTGAATTTCTGAATGGTTGTTATTATTAAAGTTATATTAACTGGTATTTCTTTATATTACAACGTGCAGATGTATTCCTATTAGCATAACAATCTACATTTAACCAGCTAATAACAATCTTACATCTAGGACACCGCAATACATTTTACAGCTATAAAAGTAGATGTATGAAAAACACTTAGCATAAATTATTGTACAAAATGTTTGGCTAAATACTCTTCTTGCCAGTAATGTTGAAGCCGACAAAACTACCAACCGATAGCCAGATTTCTGGTAACAATTAATTATTTGTACTGTGTGCATGTGTATGGTATGTACGGGAAGTAAGCACATGCATAACGATAGAGCTTTAATAATTAAAGCAACGAGGCACACAGAAGCAATCGCACCACTGGTATTCAGAGATAAATATTGGTTACATATTTTTAAAATACCGCGAACACGTCATTGAACTAAAGCTTCTCCTTGTCAGGGTATCATTGTTAAATAGTAATAGTGTTGCTGGGAGCTGTCATATTAAAAACCTGTTGTGTGCTTTATCAATATGATATGATAACATTGTTGCAACAACCCACTTGTTACCTTTATACAATCACAGGTGTTTGATATGATATTCAATAGCAAGCAATGCTTGGAATAGTTTGGTGCAGAGTTGACGTGGGCTGACCTTGCTCTAAGATGTGACGGTGTTACCTCATTGATAACACTGCCACACATAGAGGGTGGTTGCCCATGATTTTGTAAAGTTCCAAATATATATTTCTGGGTGGGTGCTGGGTTGATTAACACCATGGGGGAAATAAATCGCTTTACTGGCATTACCTATAGAGTGGAACAGCCTGCTGCCACCACTGTGATATCATAACTAAGTAGTATAAACATGTCATTCCATCATCTCTTGTATCTGGTGTCTACTAGCTGTGGTTTTTGCAACCATTTAAAATTACTCAAAATCTCAATTATGCTGTGTGTGGTATACAGATTGAACTGATGAACCTTTGAGGTTTGAACCATACCAAACTGTACACATTTTCTGGATTTTCCAAATTCATGAGACCATCTGTACAGGTGTTGTAGACATACCTTTCCTATGAAGGGGAGATCGACTGAGCCCCAAGTGTCAGCGCCCCAGTGTATAAGACCAGACAGGAAGTCAGCTGTGAGCATGCCCATCACTGCAACAACAAAACCCTTCACTCAGACAGGGAGCTCAGTGTTCAAAGGGGGACAAATAGCAGGGATGTAATGACTAAACTCAGTATTGAGGTAACAGCAAGCTATATGATTTTGTGATTCCAACTTGATGACAAAGGATGGATGAGAATCGCTGGCAAAATTCCCGTCTTAGAATTATTTTATTGTATTCAAATGTTAACTCTTAGCTAAAGTATATTAAATACTTGATTAAAATACGTGATTAAACACATTTTTTTACAAAACAATTAGACTACTGATTAGGGTTCCAAGCATGCCAATGCAAGTCTTGCATAAAACCAAGTGTTGTTCAATAATTGAGCGTTATTGGGATTCTGGAGCCAGCGATTTGAGTACCAGACAGGCGTGACAACGTTAGCACATTGAATCTGATCTAGCACTGCATATGCCTTCGGAGTTTCTACACACACACGTCAAGTGATGTATCACTTACTTGTGACTCTCAACCACAAATTTCTCAGTTTACCGATGACAAAATAGATCTCCCATTCACAGAGTCTATTCAAGTTAATATTGTTAGCTGCGAACACGTCCAACCAAATTGCATTTACGACGAGCCAGTTCAGATACACATGAAGCTGTAGATGTGACAGTATCTGAAAGTAAAATCTACTACTTTATAATTTTGTATAAAGAATCTGGTTAAAGGGATATACTGCATATGAGTAATGAATTTTTTTGATTGATTGAAGGGTTTTCCTTACATGTTGATAATGTTAATTTATAGAGTATTAATATTCATAAAAAAATTGAAGGTTATAATAATATCCCTTTAAAATGTGTTACCATTGTTACCTTTCACCTCCTAATTTTTTTTTAATATACAACTTAGCAGCTGAGTAAATAAATATATTTTTTAAAGCAATGTGTTTATTAAAAAAAAAAAAAAAAAAAACACCCACACCCACCCACCCACCCACCCCACCCACCACACCCACCACACACACACACACACACACACACACACACACACACACACACACACACACACACACACACACACACACACACACACACACACACAGAAACAAACAATTATGTTGGTTATTAACATGAATACCAGTGGAAGGCAATTTTTTTCCAAATAGTTAAAATAATTTGACAAATGCTTTTCAATTCTACTTCAGTATGTTAATTACAACATGGTCATTACACCAATCCTTGACATTTACAAATATGACAAATTTCAAGGAGTGAATAAAAATAAAAAGTGACATCCTGATTTGTAATTAGACAGTGCTAATGTATTTTTGCCAAGACAACTACTTTTGTTGGGAGCAAATAAAACGTTTGACACTAAACGAATGTTTAACTTTATCATATTACTGCAGCCTGTTCCAAATATCTTCACTGGATATATCCAGAAATCGTGGGTGCAATAACACTCCTCAAGTACGTAAGTTATAAAATTATAATGTTTATAATACCAACCTGCATAGAGTAGAATAATGTACCACTTTCCCGGCTCAAAGTGTAAACACAGCAAGGAAAAGTTGAGTGCAAACAGAGAGAGCACCACTATGACGGACGTAACATCGTGGATTCGGATAACTGAAACATACAACACAACAGTCACTCAATATGGTTGGCAGCCAACTTTGCATGAATCTAAAACTATGACCTCCAAGGTGACCCCTTGGGGCTATCACATTCGCAGGGTAAAACTAACTTCAGCATGCATTTTGACAAAGAAAAATCAGTTTATGAAATTTATTTTTATAATTCTGTTATTTATTCATTCATTTATGAAGTGTAAACAAATCTTGTCTAGTTCCAACTAATGTAGGAAAAACAAGACAGTTTCTACTTGTTAAAGTGTCATTCCCTACATGGAAAGGGAAGCCGTCATTTAGGGTGATGTAACTGGGACGGAATGTTGTCTGGGAGAAGGTGGGCCACAGAGCAGGGAACCTCTGAGTGCGGGAATTGTAACAAGATTACCAGCCAAAATAAAAACTCTGCATCACAAGTGCACAAAGTACGGCTTATCAAGCTTCATGTCCGATTATTTGAACTACTAGCATTGACTCAAACCGTGGATTATCCAGTTCCTTCAATATTAATATTAAAAACCTATTCATATGTAACTTATGTTGTACAGACGTATTTGTTAGTCTCCCCATCCCGTTGTTTAACTGGTATATAACACGTCATAACTGTGCGTTACTAATGTGTTTTTCACGTCTAAAAAGTGATAATTTTATTCGACTGTTTATAACATCATCTTTCAAAATTATGTGGTAAAACATTTCAGTGTACAGCGCAGTCTCCGTATTAAACCCTTGAGACTGGGACAAGGTGACCGAAACGACTTGGCTAAGTCTCATTCCTCACACTTTACCATCAGCCTCAGGGAACTATTTTGGAACTGCCTTAAGGTGACCTTAATTAAGAGGTGGCTGAATTACCAAAGTGACATCGAGCGAGATTCAACTGAACATCGCCGTTGTACAGTTCATAATTAAACAACCAGCAGCTAGTGCTACAATGCTTCAACGACCAGCCCCAGGGGAAGACCATGGGAATGTTTCTGCGCTGGATGCCCGGACTGCTTCCTAGAAGTGTTTCCCCGATTAAATGTGTGGTCGCGTTTAATGTGAGCATCTGCTCAACAAGAACACAAGCATCTGTTGTGACAATAACCTTTGTAAAGGTTCCACTTGTGACAATACAGATCCTGTACCAGTGGGTTAATAATATATGATAATTGATAGGGCTTTTGTAAACAGACTGCAGGCTGTGTCAGCAACAGAGCACTCATTTGTCCAAAGAACAATCCAGTAAGGGTCCCTTGAAAGGGCAACCATCAATAATATATCAGTCAGACAATGTAACTGTCTTATGGAAGTTTTACACTAGGCTTCAGGTGCCAATCACCATCTGTACTGCCGGTGAAACGGGTTGTTATTTGGGTGTTTGGCAAATTGTATATGAAACTCTTTGCCAATTTATAACACGTTGCTAGTTGTTACTGTTATCAACATCACTGGTGTCCTAAAACAGACAATAATTCCCAACTCCCTGCCCAAGGCCCCTTTGACCAGGGGGAAAAGTCAATCACCTTGGGACCCAACAATGATTGAAATTCCCCCTTCACAAACCCAACACACACACTAGTGGATTATTTAAATTTAATATTCTGCTATCACGGGAAATGCAACACTTTTTTACTCCATAGTCAAAATTTATTGGAAAAATTGGCTTTAATTGACAGTTTATGGGTTCAACATCTCCACAAGTCTGCCAAGCCAATCAATGCCAGTGGTAGAAATCATCAAGGACCAGTGAAGCTATCACCTGAGTAAACAGTTACAATATCTGGCCCAACTAACCAGCTGTCTCAAGGCACACATCTTGCACCAGTGGTTGGAAAGCCTGCAATAACAGGCCTTGCCGTCTACACCTAACAATGATGCTAATTCCCCCTTTCACTCAAACCAACAGCTACACACTAGCTGGATTCAGTCCAGTCTGAATCAGCTTCGGCTGGACCCTGGAGACATGAACAACACGATTTGTGGTATTGATAGATCTATAATTTTATTATAAAAAGTGTGTGCGTCTAATGGCCGTCTATAGTATACGTGATTATATGTGTATTGTTCTGTATGTCTGAATGTATCTCTGTTGGTTTTGTATGTGGGGACTTTGTGTAGGTGCCCTAGCAGGCAAATTACTATCTGTTGTAGAGTGATACTTTTTTAAATATTAGAGGGAGGAGGATATGGGGGCACATTTTAAAAAAAAACTGATGTAAAGTTGAAATGGATTTGCAAGTGCTGTTTTATTTACCTGTCAACAGAAAGAATCCTGGACACAAGGACCAGTTTAACCAAGTTCTAACATGTGCCTTACAAAGACCAGTTTAACCAAGTTCTAACATGTGCCTTACAAGGACCAGTTTAACCAAGTTCTAACATGTGCCTTACAAGCACCAGTTTAACCAAGTTCTAACATGTGCCTTACAAGCACCAGTTTAACCAAGTTCTAACATGTGCCTTACAAGCACCAGTTTAACCAAGTTCTAACATGTGCCTTACAGTGGGCGTACACTCTACACCTCGTTTGGAAATAAATCAATTATGTGGCAGTAAGTAGTGTACACAGTAAGTAGTTCACAGACATAATGGAGAAGATGGGTGTGGCCATTTAAGGTAATTAGCCGGTCATATCCAACTTCCAAGTAGATGTCTGCCTTGTTTGATGTTGTCATGGTCCTGATGGTTCAGTAGCAATGATTGATGACTGTTACTTTTTTCTCATACCTATTATTAAGAAAGTGTAGTTAGGCAGAATTTATTGAATGAACCTGGCCGATTTTCTTGTACTGGATTCTATAAATCCAGGCTTTCACGCAGGATCAAATATTTGCCTGTCAAAAAATGCCTTGACACTCACGTCCACCAGAACCTGCATACAAAGAAACCATTGTAGACCTGTGTATCCAGGGACCATCTCACTAAGATAAAGAGCTCTTAACGAAAATTCATCATTAAACAAAATCTGTTGTTAAATTAGAAATCTTTAAAAAAATTATATATCCACTGCTGCATTACCAGGGATCTATTTCGATGACACACCAGTGACAATGTCCCACTGGCGTGTCGTGGTGTTGACAATTTTCAGGTATTCAAGATTACTGTTAAGGATTCAAAATATTTTTTTAAAGAGCATAATCTGGTTTAAGAGCTTCTTAACGATGTTTGTAAAGTGGTCCCCTGATATACATAAAACCCCATGTATACACAAGTGTGATGTACATTTTCCTTTAATATAACAACACAATATATGCTTAGCTTTATGCAGAGACACAGCTACCCATTGTTTGGACTGGCAAAACACACTGTGGACGGGTAGAAATATCACTGGATCGGTAAAAAATAAGGATAAAAAAGGTCATGACAAATCATAGACACTGTCAGTTATGCCTTGAAAATGGGTGTAACTGGGTGTCACATGTGTGTTTATAGTTTGTTTCAGGTCATAAAACACATCTCATCTGGCTTGTATGTACATCAGAGTTAACATCCCACGTGTCCACCAAAAAAATCTGTTACTGGCAAATATTTTATCCTGCATAAATACAGGAAAACACAGGATGTACGGTGGATAGGAACAAGGTTTTTCCTCCAATTTTATCCATCCAAATCCACATTTTATCTGCCTGAAAATGGACTTCACCCATATACAGGACGGGCGGGCGGGTATCTAGATAAAGCTATTATACAGATCTGTATATGGAATATCTAGAAACCGCCCAGCAGTTCATCACATGTTAAATTGGGTTTATTTGTTCAGCACAGTGCCACAGATAAATTAATGGTTTTCAGATTTCAATGGAAGAGAACCATCATGTTTATATTTTTTAACACTAATTACCTTTCTTCCCATTACGTGGCGAACGTGTCCTTAATGCAACTTTTGTGACTCAGCTAAACCCCTGGAATGTATTTATAACTTATAAGGCTGTCCACTAATGTGACCAAACCTACACACTATTCACTATTGTGCCGGACCCAGTGAATTGTGACCATACGTATGACTGACGTACTTTATGGGCCCTTGCTCTACACCTGTTCATGGCAACAGGTGATCCGTTGAAACCTTAAATATGAAAGCGTGCTGTTGTACTAATCGACAGAGACAGTTCATTGACTTGGTTAAGTCTAGTCACAACAATGGACAAGCCGTGCTAAGTGCTGAAAATTGCACAATAAACTATTTAGATCAATAACAACACAATACATATGACAGTTGTTGAGCTTGCCCAGGGTATTTGCCACTTATCCATCTACCTGTCTTCAAGACTGGCAGATTAATGGCCACGAAAGGTAACCGCAACTGAAAAGACAGGTGGAATTCAGGAGACCAGCTGGTCGCTAGAGTACCTTAATAATTCCAAGTCCAGGGACCACATTAGTGACTATCACTAGCACAACTAGTCGTGACACAAATAGAACAGATCAGTGTTAACTAAAATAAATCGCTCAAATTTGACCTTTGCAAACATTAATTAGCCATTTCTAGCTGTGATTGATGTGACTGGCTTTGATACAATTTGGCAAAACAATTCTGTCTACGGGTCTGACAACAGTTTTGCCGAGTTAACTGATGACAGTTGTATATTCTATACAATGAAATAACTAACTTGTTAGAGTGTTAAACATGCTGTTTTCCTATAGAACATAAATTCCCCATTACCCTTCAAGTTGTAAGCATCACACAGAAATGTTACAATAAGATTCTACGGGACTGTGAGATCCTATTTATTTATACAATTTGTTCATTTGTTTTACTTATAGTTTGTGGCTGTAACTTTTGATATACTGATATGTTGGGTGCATGAGTAATATATGTTGTTTTTAAACACGGTTAAAGAGACAGTGTCTGTTCCTATGGATATTTGTTAATTTATATATAATATATATTAATATATATATATATATATATATATATATATATATATATTATATATATATATATATTATATATATATATATATATATATATATAGTTATATGTGTATATATACTATTATGTATATGTATATGTATATGTATATGTATATGTATATGTATATGTATATGTATATGTATATGTATATGTATATGTATATGTATATGTATATGTATATATATATATATTATATATATATATATATATATATTTAGTCACAAGAACATTAATATATTAATTAACAAATATAAACCTACGAATAGACACCATCCCTTTAACTGTGCTGACAAATAACAGTATGTTACTCATAACCCAACATATCAGTGTATCAAAAGTTGTACTGTATAAATACACTGAGGTATACAACCCACCAAATTGTGTTTACCCGGTAGTTACTTCAGTAAGCAACTGCAGTGTTCGCAATTTGCATGATACTGCTCAGGGAGCATGCTTAATGGTAAACAGCACATCCAGCTTAGATTGCCTTAGAAACATGTTTCATTAGCAATATTGCCAAAGCAGGACAAGTTGACCGCAATTTCCATTGATGTTCATTTTGCCATGTAGCCCATGGGACATTTCACGTCATAACATTCTATGCTGGGTTATTCCAGTCAGAGGCAGACAGAGATGCACCTGCTCTTAAGTGTACAATGGAATACTACAGAGTATTATGAATACTACATCACCACTCTGTTGTCAATGACCTTTAAAATAGTTTTTGGTCACAGTTTAGTTTATTAACTCTGTAACTAAATTCCAGAAGAACGTTACTGAAATGAAAATATTAATGATTGACACAATCAGCACATAACTGATTCCATCTGTATAATATTTAGTCCACTGACTGTAAAACTGAAGACCAGTCCAGTTGCCTTGTGACAGAAGGTATAACAAAAGTTAAATTAACAGTGCCGTTGTTGCCTTCAACAATAAGTAATGACGCCATCTTCGCCAGAAGCATTTCTTTTCACGGTCGAACAAATACATGACCAATCCACCCTAACTTAGAAACAGTTAGCCACCCCCCACCTCTACACCAACAATGTCTGCATGCTTGAATACTTCCGTGGGTTGCCTGGCATTGTAAACACCATACAACATCACGTGTCATGTGAACAGGCACGTGCAGATTCTACTGAATGCAAAACGTGTTTCAGTGCAATGTCCTGCATTCTGACCTAGGAAGTATGAGCATTTCCTCCTGCTGACTACAGAAGCACATTCGAATAAACATAGCTAGCACGTCTTGACTGAACGCAGGAATTTTACCATAATGTCCTGGTTTTTGACCCATGGAGATATGTTGACAGTCTTTAGTCAAGACCTACTGACTTGGTTTAGATCTCGAAAACGTGTCAGTTTTTGCATGGCCGTTTTCAGGAGTGGCACACTATGCTATGGTGTACAGTAGCATCCTTATCTGCCAGGGCATTGTTTGATATAATGCCTCGACCACAACTAATTCTTCACAACTGTTTGTAAACAACTGCATGTGCCCCGGCCCTATCACATGTTTCCCAATAACCTTGTTCTAAAACTAAGTGCATATGTACTTTCCTGTAGATGCTGATGTACCCAACATCAGGATTCAAATCCCTGTCACATTTTAAGTAAGTAAGTCAAGTGAACACAGTGCAGAGTAACTGCAGTTTATAGCATCTTAGACTGCTCGAAGTGTTTTACAGACCTGTTCAATTGAACACCATCTCAACTTCTCTCAGAAGAATACAGCCACACTGCAATTAATGTGCAAAAACTATGTGTAGACAAATATCCACCACTGTCTATAACCAGGCACTGGGTACTCGTTCAAACTGCATGTGTACTGCAGCAATGTAGAGTGAACAAACTTGCAAAAGATTCAACACAGCACCACAGGGTAAAAATAATCTTAAACTATAACCACACACTTCACAAAAATTCTTCCTTCAGAGGTCCTGTGCAGTGTAGCACTCTGTTGACATTTCTCAAATTGTACAAAGTTACATACCATGTATAAATCCAACAATGAATGGGCAATTTCGTGAAACACACAGACCTACCATTGACAGTCGGCGTACTGCAGTAAAACACCTGATTTGATTTTTTCCCGTAAGCAACTAACTACTCATAAAGTTTCAGTATAATTAGGATTGCACAGTTATAGTTTACATGATTTAATGTTCAGTCTAATGTTGTAGCCTTTTAAAAGTCACAGCCACGAGGGAAAGAATTAATACATTAATGCAGAGACCAGGAAAACCTTTTCTCTCATTAGGTTTCACACATTAACTTACACCAGCAGATTGGTTGATTCATTACTAAGGTCAACAAACAATGCAAACGAAGGACAAGTGATATTAATATTATGTATGTAATCAGTACTGTGAAACTATGTTCTCTTCTTGTCGTCCCTGTCATCAGGGGTGAGGTTGGCCATGGCTACTGTCATCTTTTCTTAATCTATTCTACCTTATTGTCTTTATAAACCATAAGTCAAAGATTTCTAATCTAAATGTAATATTAGTAGACAGTGCTCAATATATTGTGTTTATAATTTACACACTTTATAGTAATACTATAAATATCACATTTTATATACTATATAAAATGTGAGCATGTTATGTTTTGCTTAGAACTCATTTGTAATTACACGTTAATTAACTTACATTTAAATTGTTGTATTTAAAAATAGCTATATTGTTTATGTATGAGTACATATTTATTTCACACTTTTTCAACTGTGCCTATTTAAAAAATAAAAATACATTTATTATATATACCGGTATCGTAAGTTGCTAACAATCTCAGAAGAACCGAACCACATAAATAGTCCACATTCGTTCTAACATAGGCGTTGTTACATTCTAATGTATTGCTTTCTTACTACAGGTGTACATGCAAGTATGCACGCATACATGTGCAAGTACTATTTAAAGCACAACTAAAATGTTACAGCTGAGAACTACGCTACACACCAAGACTATGCTTCACTGACCCACAATAATACATCGCAGGCATTCGCAGCAAACTATCCCAGCAACATTACGTTGGTCTTTTTTATGCAATACCATCTGACATTCCACATCGTTAGCTAACAGGTGAGTCTGCACTCTGCGGTCCGCCTGTACTATTAGAATTCATGAGACGTCTGCGAACATGCCTGAATTACTAGAATGTTTTGCGGAAAAGACCACCCACTGGCAATAATAACAATGTTGGTGTCGGTGTACACAGGGTCCTGTTTGTGAATGTCTGGCTTCAAGTGACATCACAGATGGTTCTTTCTGTGGATGCTAAACGTACTCATCCACCCAGGCAGAGCTAATGGTGACATTCTCACACTGAATGTACCTTGCCTGACACGCAGTTTGAACTGGCGATCTTTGTAATGTCAAACCGGCCTGTTAGTGTTAGCTAAAACTAAAAGTAGGCCTGCTCAGTGATTGCATTTGTAAGACATAGCACAGCTGGTTTAACCAATTAACATGCAAGTCTAGACAGCAGCAATTGGCACCTAACTTTGTTGATCTCACAAGGCTAGTAGACACTGGCAATTGGTATCTTTGTTGAATGGACCAATATAATTGGTATCTTTGTTGAATACAGGCCATTGGGCCAAAGTTGCTCTATCCCTGCTCCATTCCTAAGTACTCTTATTATTATTAATCCTAAATACGGTTATTGAGTTGTTATAACATGTCAACATTTGAGTCTCAACAGATTTTCTATATTTTTAACTGGCAGTGCTCAAGTCCTCGTAGAAGAAAATGCACAGTTGTGTTAGTCTTCTGTGAGTTGTTGTAATTGTTGTTTCCCAACCAGCCCAGGATACCAGATGGTGGGAAGAGACAAATTTATATGACTTTAAACTGACTGGAGCAATTGAATTGACTGTACACATAGGCTGACTAACATGGAAAAGTGTTGTGAAATGCCTCATTTACTATTATAATGGTTGGCAACATTCTATGGTTAAGACCCATTCTATTAACTAGTTAGTATATATTGTGGTTACAATGTTTTTATCTTATGCGGTCTAATTCAATTATCCAGCCTTTTTCAGAACGTCATTGTTGAGCTGACCTTTCTGTCCTGAGACAAAGGATGGCCACTGCCTGGGTGCTTGTTGTCCTCGGTGGTTCTTTTATGTCCCAAATTGAGGCGGGACCAACATTGACCTCAGTGTTGAGTCACGTTTTTACACTGTGATCTCCAATTCCAAGTCATATGGGACAGAGTCCCCAATGCTCAGAGCCAGGTTTTCACATCAAATACCATGCCTGCCCAGTCTGGGTACTGAACTTGGGGCATCGTATGCCAGATGGATAAGTGAACCACTACACTACTGCTCACCCTCAAGAAGTACATGATCCGTGATATTGACATAAACTGTTATGTGAGCGTGGGGGCTCGCTTTTTATGTGCAGTGAGGCTGCCGAGGGGAACAGACTGATCTTTGTGCCCGATTATCGTTTTAATAATCTACAGCTGCCCTAAATCACCTCCATGCCATCACACGAATCCGCGATGATTATGTAACCCAAAAATGAACATAGTTAATTTTATTATATTAATATTATATCATCCAATAAACTGTTTATGTCCAGTCAAAACTAAAAGGGCAAATGTGTCTCCAATGCATCTATTTTAAAACTTAGATAACCTAACAGTATTGCACGTTACAAATTTGGGTTGGACTGTTGGAGTACTGTTGGATGCGGAAAGCAGGCAAATGTCTGAGATATTACTAGTTCTTTGGGTCAAAACCATGTGCTGTTCAATGTTTTTCACATGCACATGACAGTATACATGCTGTAGTGTCACATGCTTTTGACAAATTGTTTGTGATGCATATGACTGTGCAGTGTATACAAGTGACATCACTGATGAAGGCAGTGTGGTTTGTGAAGTGACAGGAAAAGGCAGTTTTCTGAGCAATAAACGCATTGGGTAGCCAATATATGTTGAAGTTAAAAGGTTGGTTTAAATGTTCTTAATAGTAAACACAATGTTTAGCCTTCAAAACAAGTTTTACTGGTAATAATGCAAGTCGCATTTTGACGTTCCTACAGCTTTGACAGTAGACTCGGTGTAGATAAGTAAATGTAAATGTCCTGGGTAAAATATCAGTTCAAGCGTGTAGCTGAATTTGCACTCTATTTCTCTGTTGATAATCGCTGACACAAAATGCTACATTTAGAAAAATTGACTGATTACCACACCTGTGCATTGTTACACCTCTGAGTAATGTGCGCTTAACCGTATCTATCTACAGGTCTGACATATTCAGACCACTGACATACAGTCACCCAATGCAGAATGAAAACAGGTGTCTATCGATAACAGTTTTTTTTTACATACACGTATTACATCATTTACATGCTCACTTGAGCAGAGGTTGGTGATACCACCTCCAAGTGGTCAAGGTTCAGTCACTTCTCTGTCTATCATAGACTTCATAGTTTATCTAGAGACTTGTTCACCGTTCACTTAGAAGGTTAGAGGTTGTCTCAGATAGGCACAAATTAGTTGTTTTGGTTCAGCATGTCTGGTCACAAAGTAACAGGCTACAGTCTCTTGAACCTTGCACCGAATGTTATGACTTTCCATCATTGTTCCATCAATTACCATGACATTACATCAGTGTACAAACCTTACGTTACTTATAGAGCTATCCAATAAGAGGATGTACCGTATACAATCTCAGGGTGTAGAATCATCAATCTTCAGGTTCATAAATACAGTTATGGATCACTCTTCACCAATAATAAGTTGTGTAGTTAACGTATCCATCAGAAATCTGTTATCTACTTGTAACACAAACTACTGTCAAATTATAAAGGAATGCGACAATAGGTATGATGTCTGTGAATGATACATATATGGCATGCGTGGCAATATGGTTTGTCAAATACAACCTTGGCTAATGTGAATGTTTTATTAGAAATAGAAATGGATTTAAGAGATGTCAGATTTGATACGATGATGATGTCAACAGTATTAGTATCGATCACTGGCGCATAGTCTCAAGATGGCAGCACCCTGAATATAAGATAGCATGTTTTTGATACTGGTCATTAAACTATATCTAATTATTTGTTAATGATCTTTGTGCACATGCAATTACTAGGCACAACCAATATGTGAGTTAATACTGTGAACCTCTCACTGACTGGAGTAAAGAATTATATCACTGCCATTTTAATGTGCAAAAATCAAGATTTTTATTATTCATCAATGATTGGATTTTCTATTGATAACTACCAGCACAGTTCCCATTCACCTGTCTGCTAATGTTATTCCCCGTATCTTCAGTACATTGAAGGTAGGCAGATGTATGGAAGAAGATGCCCACAATCATCAATTCATACTTAAGTATTCTGAGTATACTGCAGTTGGTGATGAAGATTTGTTAACAAATTAAAATGATAGTAAAGTTTATTTCTGTTCTAACAATTAATAACAAATTCAGCATACAACAAGTAGGTACAAATGTCACATGCAGCTATAAGCTGGGTCAGGTTTTTGTACCCATATCAAATTGCATTAAATTTAATATCCACAAACAAAATATTTTGCTTGATGTATGAGGAATAAAAATCTAATGCCATGGTGTGCATGTTCATACATATATATGTATGTTACTATGTGCTGTGTGTGTGCTAGGATGAAATCACAAACCATGTGGTGTGTTGGCCACATACCAATTAGATGGTCAAGCATGCACTAGACATGTGTTGGTATAGCTTCCCCCTATACACTTCAGTACTCCACTGACCACAGCTACACAGGTACGCTGGCTTAATTGGCCGTGTGCTTAAGAATATTTTTTAATTACACAAATTTCGTGACAATTCGCATCAACATACACACGTAAAAACTGCACACTATCTGACATGCTATTTCCTCTTAGGAATTCCGTCGAGTTGGTCGTTTGGCCGGCTTCTAGGCTATAAATCACCCAGGACAACAGAACGCCCGCCCACACACATAGCCTGAGCCGAGGGCCACGAACGGAGCCGTCGCCGGCAGCTTACCACCGCTAACTTACCCCAGGTATAGCCCGCTGCTAACTCTTGTGCGCCGGCGTGCTGCGGCCCCCATCGGGGTAACTTCTCCGTGGCGGCGGCGGGATTATTTTGATTAGGGTCATCTTCGGCCATGGAGTTTCGGAAAATCTCCTCCTCTGATTTGCGCCCCATAGCGATGCACTTTCCTTTCATTATTATCACAACGATTGCTGGTCGAGTCAGCTGTCAACACTCTTCAATAGCTCAGCGCGTAACGGTCACATGACCACTTTAATCACACCACTGGCCAGGTGCGCGATACAAAAAAGTTTATTGTAAAATAGTTCAGGCAGTAAAATAAACAGGTATTTTATTTGGTCAAATGCGTTCTTTCTGTACACGTTATATGTCAAAAG
The DNA here is from genome assembly GCA_025642075.2 of Ridgeia piscesae. NCBI lineage: Eukaryota > Metazoa > Annelida > Polychaeta > Sabellida > Siboglinidae > Ridgeia > Ridgeia piscesae. The sequence continues at coordinate 671,847 of JAODUO010000216.1, read as the reverse complement.
GAGATTTAATACATTTTGATAGAAATTTTGTCTAACCGGAAGTTTGTACCGGCGACCGGAAGTTAAAGTTCAGTCACGTTTAGCATAGGATGTCTTTAGTTATGTGATTTAAGGCACGTATCACACGTACTGCACTGACTCGTGTGTAATTTATGGGTTTTCAGCATTCTATCAAATGCATTACTAATATTACACGTTCGTTTTATTACAATAAAATGGCTTTAATAAATGTTTACAGACAACCACTGTCAGTCATTCATTATCACAGACACTGAGACAGTGAGTGTCAGTTACAGTGAGTGGCTCGGAGTCTGAATGAGTGACGGTCACAATCAGGTCCATACTCCACACTGGCCGTCAATGTGCCAGAGGTTGTAATGGTAGCCAATGTAAAACACACTGTCACAGCACTATATGTACGACTAGTCAACAGACTAATCACGCCGTGACAGCCTGTGTAGACAGGACACAGGTGCTTGTTCTATATCTGGGTTTGTTACCTCGCTTGCCTTGTTTGCTCTCTGTAGTTGTTAGCATTAGACTTAGTAATTACCCCAGTTTTGTATTATTAATTGTTTATTATTATCAATGGATAATTCAATGAAGGATGGGTTCAGCCAAGGGGGTGTTCACTGGCGTGTCACTGCTCAATCAGTGGGGAGTATTATCAGTGAAAGCAGGCACATGCACAATTTTCAGCCAATCAGAATGACATGTTATAGCATATAAATTTAGGCAGTGGCTAAGCGTATGTGAGCCGTCCGTTTAGGCCGACAGTCTAAAAGTACGGCATTCATACTGCGCATGCGTATGCTTTTATTTTCGGTTACGTGAGCTGTATTTCTAGCATCGTTTATCTAAGGTACAGCATTCGATAAGCGCATGCGCATGATTTCTATACGTGAGCCATATTTTTAGTAGCTGTCATGCAGTTCCAAAAGTACGTGAGTTTCCCTGCACATGCATGTTTATATACATAAGCTCTATTGCCGTATCTTTAGCACTCAGATCTAAAAGTAGGCCTAGGTGAATTTGTTCACGCGTGCATGCCATATTTTTAGCAAACAAATATAAAAGTACGTGAGTTTTTCCGTGCATGCATGTTGATGTACGTACGAACGGAAAATCTTTTGGCACTATTTTTTCGCAAGTTGACATAGCCCTATGGCTGTCAGTAAGTCTAACAATGTCGAAAAAAATCGCTACCTTGTACCGTTGTACTGATGCGACGAGATAGACGCAGCATGCTTGCGCAGAATTGAAAAACAGATACGTGCGCATCCTCACGTACGGTTAGGCAACGGGTCTAAAGATACGGCTCACGTATGCGTAGACACTTTGATAAATTTATAAATTATGGGAGGTATCTTGTCTGGCAGGGTTGGGTCCAAATACACATTTTGGGATCAAATACAAATACAACTCGGCCGAATCAAATACATAGCTTTTCTAGATTTTATTACAAATTTTCAATTCAAATACACTGCCAATTTTTATTCAGATACGATTCAAATACATTGCCATTTTTGAAATTTGATTCAAATACGTGGACCGTGTTTCCATTATAGTTCAAGTTGTTGAAGGTTGAAAAGAATTATTTGGTGAAAGGTGATTGCAGTAAAGGTAATCAGTTTGGCAGGCATTATGTGTGATCATGAAACAGAAATCTTGATACTGAAAATGTATTTGAAAGTATAAAATACGTTACAAATGTAGTTGATGTCTGGTAAAGACAAAAGTTCATTAGTCCATTAAAATGTTTATAATTAATTAGGGTCACCGGCCTACAAAGGCTTGATTAACAGCTGTTGACTAATTGGCTGGCAGATCTTATAAACTTCTGTGCTAACTACCTGTTAATTGGTAGCTCTTCCCCTGCCCTGGAGTAAGCCTCCTAGCCCAGGATGTTTACACAGCTTCCCTTTCATTCATTGATGCTAATGTTTGACCAGCTTGACTGTAGGCCAATTTTCTCTGTTGCATGCCTACAGTTGACCATACCAGAGGCATGAAAAATATTCTATTCTGTCTTGACTCCTGAGCCAGTTTATGCCACACAGTGCTTTACCTTTCTTTGGTAAATGGTAACTTTTATGTGTATTTGATTTTAATTTGCACATACTTTTCAAATACAGACCAAATACAAATACACGCCCTTAGGTGATTTCCAATTCAAATACAATTACAGAAAATTTTGGTATCCAAATACGTATTTGAACCCAACCCTGTTTTCTGGCCACGTGGTCTGGCATTCAGAAGATTGAAGTTTCATAACAGGGAGATGACAGAGGCTAATAGTAAATGAAAGACTTTCAGAATGGCCTGAAGTCATAAAGGGCATACAGGAAAATACATGACTGCATGCCACGGGTTTTGCTAGCTTACTGGTAATACACACGTTTATAAATCAAGATTTAGTGCTCATCAGCACCACAGTGATAATACCTTCAGCATGGTGTTGCCTTCCGCATTGAAAAGCATCACTGATGTCATATTAATAAATATTACTGTCTACTTTTTGACATCTGTGGATTGATAGAACACATGTATCTATTTAAAATTAATTTAAGTAGTCAAATTAATTTGTTTTTAAATATTTTTTTGAGATTGAAAATAATATATAAGAAAACAGATCAAAATTGGTTATGTAGAAACTCCCGAAAAATAAGCCATACTTGGTACATACATGTAATTGATTATAACATTAGTTCTAATCAAACAACATAAAGCTGTAAATTTGGTCATTCTCTACTAAAAATATTTAATGGTGAATTGATTCTCATGCAGTTGTTACGACATGAAAACTGGATTTTTATGATGATATTTTAAACCCTAATGTGTCCCTAATGTTGCGTTTGTTTTGTAGCAGGTGGTGATTCTGTCGTCTTGTCGTATAGTCGGACGTGCTTGACCATGCCCATGGTGCGACTACTACTTAGTCGGGCCATGGCCAGGCAGTGTCCGGTGTGTCCAGCCTGGCTGATGGTCAAGCAACTGCGTGGTCAAGCAACTGCAGTTCCTGTGAGGATAAAGAAGTCAAGGTCAGAGAAACAACTGGTGGGTTGTAATAAAACAGTTGTTTTCATCTAATGCTGTGTGCTACTGTAGACAGCTTGTTAGACAGCTGGTAGGTTCAACTAGGTTGTACTATCGAGATCAAACTTTTTGACAAGAATTTTACAAATTTATCTTCTAAAAACTAGTAAATCTGTGGAACTTTTCGGATTGTCATTTGTCACGCACAGTCACGGACTTGCAGTCTCTTTCTCTTCTGTGCAAGTGATTCTTGTCAAGTGACAGGAACTCTGTTGTTCTTTCTCTGAGATGCTGCCATGTGATCATCACGGAGGCACAAACGTTGTAACAGTTACACTAACGTGAACCAAACGTAGCCTGTTTTGTTTGGGTTTGCAGTCTGCCTACCGGTAGCTAAATTATATTGTTAATGATTTTGGCAACTTGGTGGTGTTTGTTGTTGAAACATCATTGTGATGTTGTTTTACTTGGATTCTCAAACATGTTTGTTACCCATGGCAGTTTATGACTTGAACTAACTAGTTTTATATATTATAACATACAAGTTATTTGTCTAACTCTACTCCTAGTAATAGGCACAGTAAATCTTGGTCACAAAACTCACACATTCACCACTACTTATGCAGCTGGGAAAATTGTATAAAACACTGAGGACATTGTGAACATCTATTCAAAGTTATGTCATTTTTCATCAGATGTCAAGTATAAGTATTATACAACATTTTCCCATTTATCTGTATAATGTGTGACATCTTCGGCACATAATATTGATCTGAATTCCACAACTGCTTCATTTCTCAATTAACAGTGAAGATAAACACGTAGAGCTGCTTACTGACTGCTGTGTTATCCCATCAGGAAGATGGATATTTTTGCTTCTAGAACACATAATGTCGGAGCTGCTGTTGTTTTGGATAGGCCCGGAAGTTTGTTGACTTCAAGCGGGTTCGTGTGATCGGAGGACAAGGTGGGGATGGGTGCTTGTCGTTTCTTCGCCTGCCCTTCAACGAGTGGGCGGGGCCTGATGGGGGTGACGGCGGCAATGGGGGTCACATCATATTCCAAGGTAATACCCAAGTAAATGTTTTCCGGCCAGTTGGTGAAACAGTAATTTTGTACTTCAAGAAATAAACAGTAGTATATAATAAACGACATTACTAAAAGATTATTATATTTGTAGTAAGGTTTATTGCATAATGCACCAAATAGAGAAATATGTAGGTCCATGTTGGATGTTAAGATCTGTGTTATGCACATACATGTTGTGTACTAATATAAAAGTTGTGTCCTAAGATCGGTGTTGTGCAATAAGATACATGTCATACGATCCATATCATCCACAACATATCCATAATTATATACAAACATCTGTGTTGTATAGTTATGCACATGTACTAAGATCCAAAATGTGAACTTAGATCAATGTTGTGCATACAAATCCTTCTTGTGTACAAATGCCATGTTATGCACAAAGATCCATGTTGTTCACTGAGATCCATGTTGTGCGCTGAGATCCATGTTGTGCACTGAGATCCATGTTGTGCACAAAGATCCATGTTGTGCGCTGAGATCCATGTTGTGCGCTGATATCCATGTTGTGCACTTAGATCCCTGCTGTGCACAAAGATCCATATTGTTCACTGAGATCCATGTTGTGCACTGAGATCCCTGCTGTGCACTTAGATCCCTGCTGTGCACAAAGATCCATGTTGTTCACTGAGATCCATGTTGTGCACTTAGATCCATGTTGTGCGCTGAGATCCATGTTGTGCACTTAGATCCCTGCTGTGCACAAAGATCCATGTTGTGCGCTGAGATCCCTGTTGTGCACTGAGATCCATGTTGTGCACTTAGATCCCTGCTGTGCACAAAGATCCATGTTGTGCACTGAGATCCATGTTGTGCACTGAGATCCATGTTGTGCACAAAGATCCATGTTGTGCGCTGAGATCCATGTTGTGCACTTAGATCCCTGCTGTGCACAAAGATCCATGTTGTTCACTGAGATCCATGTTGTGCACTTAGATCCCTGCTGTGCACTCAGATCCATGTTGTGCACTGAGATCCATGCTGTACACTATGATCCGTGCTGTGCACTGAGATCACTGCTGTGCACTGAGATCCGTGCTGTGCACTGAGATCCGTGCGGTGCACTGAGATCCGTGCGGTGCACTGAGATCCATGCTATGCACTGAGATCTGTGCTGTGCATTGAGATCAATGTTGTGCATTGAGATCCATGTTGCTTGGTAAGATCCGTGTGTGCGTGTGTTGCAGCCAGTCGCGATGTGAAGTCTCTGGAACATGTCAAGTCGCTGTGTAACGGAGAGAATGGTGCAGATGGCCGCAATAAACACCGCCATGGCAAGAACGCTACACATACCTACATACAGGTACCACCCATTGCTTGACCTGTTGATTAGCAACTGTGTCTCCCAAGCTGGCATACATGTTCTGTCATATTTTTATCAAATTACGAACGCAATTCTTTCTTCAAAACAAAACCACAGGGAGAATTGCATGTATCCATCAGTTGTTTTGTCATATGTGACGAAGCTGAACAAAATAACCCATATGTAAAAAAAGTTAGACTTTCCTTTGGACATATGATATGTTCAGCTTTCTAATGGTGTGTAAACCATAGAAATAGCTCATTTATAACTGAAGTTATTCAACAATGAACATGGCGGATACAAACATTCGAACTGAGAAAAATAGCTCCCGTACATGTAAGCACAGGTTGATGTATATCCTTCTTCCAGATTTGGCCAATTTGTTTCTATTTCTTTATTTGACGCCTTTGAAATACACACCCAAGTCTTGGTCATAGTCAAAGATGTGTTTGGTGCAAAGAATTTAATGAGACTGTTGCAACAGTATTTGAGTAATTAAGAATGTTTCCTAACGACAAACTGATTGCTGTTGTATGTCGTTTACAGTTAAGAGGCCAAGAAACATTACTGACAGAGGCAAAGCTCCCACTTATTGTGAATGATGTATTTGTTAGGTTTACAATTATGAAATTTAAATAATATATTATATCCAAACTACATTACTTGTTGAACATTCAACTTTCTGAAAATAAAAAAATATGATGTTCCTATTGATCAAATGCAGCCGAACTCTTGACCTGAAGTGACGCAGTCGATTTTCATGTCAAGTCACTGGGAAAGCAGTATTCAGTGATCTGAGGGCTGTAGTACTGAAATGTTTAAGGCTGATGCCTTACCTTAGTAATAGCACGATTAATGGATTATCTCCCTATTATTGATTAAATGATATATTACAGTTGAAATCAGAAAGGAAGTGATGCAAACCACTGGGAAAGCAGTATACATTGATCTGAGGGCTGTAGTACTGGAATGGTTAAAGTCGGGCCTGGTTAAAGTATCATTTGGTGATAAAAAGTAAAAATCATCAACAATCTCTGTGCAATGTATGTACAGTGTTTTCTTGAAACCAAGTTTGCAAACATCCAACTCATTTCATTAGACTTTGTCAGATGAGTCTGATGGCTAGTGACTAGCATTTACAACGATATTGATAAATCAGGTAGGTTTTTGTAAATCAGATGAAACATTGTTACAGGTGCCCATTGGCACCTTCTTCAAGGACACCAGTGAGGAAATTGTTGCGGACTTGAAGAAAGATGGTGATCTGTTTGTGGCAGCCCGTGGCGGCGCTGGTGGTCATGGCAACCATTACTTCCTGTCGAACGAAGAGCGGGCGCCAACAGTGTACGAGGAGGGAGCTCAAGGCCAGGAGCGATTGCTCTTCTCCGAGATGAGGGTCATGGCTCATGTTGGACTCGTAAGATGTCTACTGGTGTTTCTATTAAGGCCACACGCTCTCCTAAAAATACTGATTTTTCGAGTTTTTTTTTTTTATTTTTTTTATTTTTTTTTTCTTCATATTACTATATTATTATTATCTAACTATCGATATGTGTTTTATAGATAATACTAAAACATCCAAGTGCAATAAAAACGAACATTTATAACAGGCCTATTGTCTTAGTGTGATAATCTGACGCAACCACGATAGAAAAATACGGCATTTTCAACGACCGCATGCTCCGCCATATTTGCCCACACCCCAACATATTATACATCCACGTGTAGCTTCACTTTCGCAGTGCATCATGGTAGCAATGGTTCTGCAAAATCCTTGGTACATTTGGAGCATTTTGACCTAGAAGAGGCCCCCCCTGTGGCGAGAAAGCGTCGCTACGATTGGTCAATGACAGAGAATCCCCCAGGCTCAGCGCGCTGATTGGCTGTCGGCCAGGAAAGCCCCGCCACAAAGGAATTTTCCTTCGCAGTTCGCCATTTTAGCCTTGTTTCACTTCGCGCGTAGTATTGCATTTTATCGAAAATGTCTGGAAGATACGGAAAAACCAAGCGGCAGTTTCGTTCTAAACTACTGTCTAGACGCCGACAGTTGAGTTTGGCACGTTCGGTGATCCGGAAAAAGCAGGAAGGCGATGATGAAGTGAGTGCCGACGCACCCGCCGTGGCCGCCGTGCCTGGACCCAGCGCTGACCCAATTCAGCTTGACGTACGTATAAACTATCAACATTTGCATCAGGATATCATTCATAATATTTTCAGGCAACTAATGTCTTGCCAACTTATGATAACGAGGGCTGAATATTATCCTGACACCAGTATTCAAAGATGCCATAACGCTAGGTCCAGGCTAATTTATTAGGTCACACTTTGTGATTGTGTGGCACTGTAATGTTTACATTTTGCAGACAATTATGTCTATGTTTTTATACTATACCACATACGTTAGTATATGTGATTATGTTATACAAGGATTCTTGTAATGTTAGACATAATCACATATATTGTGACATAGTTTGATTGATCATATTTGATATTATTGTCAGAAATGTGAATGTCAAAATATAAAACCTGTGCTTGTTATATTGATGTCAGTTATTATTGTCCAGTTCATTAGACCAGCGGTTAGTTTTGAATTTTTTTGCTAGTTGTCAGACATACAATATACTAACAAATAATTTTCTATGCAGGTTGATTCTGAGTTGGAGCCCCCTCAGCCATCAACATCTACAGCCACAACCCCCATCTCGGCTACCAAGCGAAAGTTTGGCTACAGACAGGGACTGCCACTGCGGGAACACATCAGTGCTGCTGAGCCACGTCAACGCCCCATCGAGACATCATTTGTTCGCTGCTGCATGATGTCAGCACTGGTGAGAGGCTTGGCATGTACCGAGTGCAGTGAGCCAACACTGAAGATCCGTGCCATCGACCGTCGCCTCGGCCTTGTGTGTCTGCTCGAGACATATTGCACTACGTGTGGGGCAGTGTTGAACTCGACGCTGTCATCCGACCGAGTCAAAGAGGAGAAAGCAGGCAACGTGCCTTTTGTTGTCGTCCGCCAGGCTGTGGCCGCAACCATGGACATGGGTGTGGGCCATGCAGGTCTCGTCAAGCTGTGCCGCTTCATGGACATGGAGCCCCTGCAGCACAAGTCCTACTCGAGGCACGTGAAGGCTGTCACTGCTGCCAACATGACGGTGGTTAGCAGCCTATTTGACGATGCGGCCAAAACTGTGCGTCAGATGTACAGAGAGCGTGACCCACATTTTCTCAAAACCAAATGATGAACAATATATATCAATGGAAAGACAGTCGACTATAGAAGCATTGCATGAATTGTTATAACAGCAGTTCGATTTTTGCCTGTGAAATTTGTTATTGCAATGTTGAGAAACTTCAATGCCCGTTTTCTCAGTAAAGTGTTTTTTGGTCGATGAGCAATCTCTTGTTCGCTAGTACTCGGTTATTTATCAACAGAATCCTCTGAAATTTTCAGCATTTCTCCACAAGATAATTTGCTAGACTATGACAGTCTCATATTTTAGATAACCTATTTGGATTACATGTAAAATCATGACTTTGATGGAGAAATTTACTTACGGAAATTAGCAAAGATTCAAAAACTCATATAAATTGTTTTTGTAAAGTAACCAAAAAAATCAATCTGTCATAGTCTGCTATTTTATGTATTCTATTGATATGCTAAGTTTGAACACATTTGGTCAATCCATTTTCCAGGTACAGTTTTCACGGTGAAGCAACCAAAATTTTAGTTATGGGGTGACTACACCGCCACCTGGTGGACAATTTTTTTATAATAAATGTGTAAAATTGTTTTTATATATAAATGATGTTATCCTAAAATTTCAATAAGCTAAGGTGAAAAATAACAAAAACAGATTTTAGGAGATCATGTTGCCTTAATGTAGATGTTTGAAAATATGTCATAGTAATCACGCCTTCAAATGATACACTTACTTATGAAAAGTTTTGTGCCATGTTTCTCAGTTGTGAGCAATAGTAGTGTTGGTGTTGATGTTGGTCTACGTTCTGTTGTATTGGTCGATACAGAATACCTGCAGTTACAACGTGAGGGATCAGACAGAATACTGTGTTGGGCATATAAGCACAATGGCACGCGCTTGTGATTAATGAATACTATTATGATGGGTGTTAAATTATACTCTTAAATGTTGCCACGTTGAAACGATTGACATATAACATTATTGCATTTAGAAAACTAGAATAATTAAGGTTATTTTGTTTGTGAATTAAATATCACCCTCAGAAATTAGAATTTAATCTCTCATTTTGCAAGTATCTTAATCAGGTGTTACAAACAAGTGTTGTATGTCTATGTGCATTTCTGATGTACTAACTGTTATTACAATACATAGCCATAGTTTGTAATATGTGTCAGTGCTGATAGCATGGATGATGGAGATGTTAATTGTATTTGCCTCATTTTGATCATGATACAATCAAACTTGCACTCACATTGTGAGCGTGAGCATCCCCCAATCTAATATGAAAATTTGCAGGTATTGCTGTTAACAACCTGCCAAAGTCTGCTTCTTGGGGGTAAACGAAACCAGTTACAAGAGTTATTTACATCAAAATGTTACGCAAAATTAACTACAGTACCAGTGCAGGATATTCAGTTGCTGTTTTTGTTACGTAGACACTGGTGGGTGGGTGAAATAGACAGCAGTAAAAGAAGGCGTGTCTACTCATAGGTTGGATTTCCTAACGCTGGCAAGTCGACATTGTTAAGAGCCATCTCACGGGCAAAACCAAAGGTGGCGTCATACCCCTTCACCACTCTCAACCCTCACGTTGGCATCGTCACATTTGATGACCATCAACAGTTGGCAGGTAAGTACACTTCTGTCACAGTTGCGTAGTCATTAACCAGTCATCAATGGGTCACTGGAGGTCGGCATTTATAGCACAGTATCCAGGCCTCAGGACTGCTCAAAACGCTTTACACTTTACTTCCTGGCAGACCTGTTCAAACCATGCTGCAATTAATGCGCAAAGGCTGCTCGCACAAATGTCTGCTACTGTGTATAGCCAGGTACTTATACAGCTGAGTGAATTGGAGCAATGTAGAGTGAAAAAACTTGCCCAAGATTTCACACTGCAGCACAGGATTTAAACCTGGGTTTTCTAAGTCGAGAGTTTGAAGCTCTATTCCTGAGCCTCTGCACTTTAAAGGGATACTCCAGTCAGTGAGAGATTCACTGCGATATATTGGTTGTGCATAGTAATTGTGCACAAAAACGTTAATAAACAATTAATTATAGTATAATTGTACCAGAAACACACCATTTTTGATTCAGGGTGCTGCTATCTTGATACTAATGCACTAGTGACGTAAACCATCTACGTCATTGGCGCATGCATGTTCGAACATCCTATGTCTGTCCAATGGTATTTGATGTATCCAGTACGTCCGGATTGTTTGCGTCAGTATCACAATTATTAGCAAAGATTCCGCCAATCCTTGCCTTTTTCAACAATGCGCCAGTGACGTAAATAATTTGGCTTACGTCACTGGTGCATAAGTCTCAAGATGGCAGCCCCCTGAATCTAAGATAGCATGTTTTTGATAATATTAAGCTATAACTAATTGTTTATTAACGATCTTTGTGCACAATTACTAGGCACAACCAATGTAATATGCATATGCAAGTTAATACTGTGAACCACTCACTGACTGGAGTATCCCTTTAAGGGAAAACATATTGCAGGATTAAAAAAATTGATCTTTGTTCAGTATCTAAAAGGTTACATCTCACATATCAGTAGTAAAAAGATGTGTAGCAAACACAAAAGTTTGTTTTGCTTTTCCCTCAGAATTCTATGTTTAGTCAATATGTTTTTGTCACTATAAATTTCATGCAGATGCTGGGAGAAAACATAATTTTGATACATATAATATTTCAAGACATGCACTATCAAGAGGGATTTTGTAAATCTGTTCATGTTTCTGTTTTATCTAACTGCATTTTCATGCACATCTTACTTAAAAATCAGAAAATTTATAGTTTTCAGGAAATAATTAATAAAAGTAAAGGTACATGCATGTACAGTTAATGTAACCAGTTTCGAAGTTGTAGCATCATCAATAAAGGACCAATAACACAATTGAGTTAATTTACATGGCACTCACCAGCCCAACAAAATTCTACGTTTTACCTGGGCCTACAAAGATATTTCCACAATACTTATATATTTATGTATATATTTTATAACTGATTAAATTGTGTAACCTTATCACCACCGCCAGAACCAGTGTAAATGTATGGAATATTAGTCTGCGACTGCCTGTGTAATAGCTGTTTTTATGAGTTTGCAGTGACCACAACCTCTCCTTTGAGAAATTTACTAAACAATCGTGATGAGTACGTGTGTTGCGTTGTTCCATTGCAGTGGCCGACATACCTGGGCTCATCAACGGAGCTCACCTCAACCGCGGCCTTGGCTTCTCCTTTCTCCGACACATCGACCGCTGCCTCGTCCTGCTGTACGTCCTCGACCTTTCCAACGACGCCCCCTGGCGGCAGCTCGACGAACTGCGCTACGAGCTTGAGCAATACCAGCCGGGTCTGTCATCTCGGCCACACGCCGTCGTCGCCAATAAAAGCGATCTGCCGATGGCAGCGGAGAATCTGCGACGGCTACGCGAACACGTCGACCTGCCGGTGCTGGCAATCAGTGCCAAGTACAGGACTGATATACAGCCACTGCTGCTTCATCTGAAGGCAATGTACGAGCAGCTGGCCACAGATGACGAAGGCAGCTAACGGAGGGTTCTGTTTAAGCTGCAGAGACATCTGGAATGTATGAGACTCTGGTTTTGTTTTATATTACGCTTCTTGCCTGGTTGTACAGAACGTCGATAAACACCACAAACATATATTGTGGATAGTCAAGGCGGCGTCGTTGTTATTATCTGTCATGCTGATTGACATGCCATATATGACAAACACATTTACTCTAATATATGACACACGTGACACCTCTGTTTCTTTAACATTTTGTACAAGGAACATTAACAACATATACCCTTAGGATGCTAGGGACCATGCCAGTTGGAGGAAAAGGGAATTGGGAGACAGGCAAACCCAGCAGTGTCTGGAAACACCACCTTAAATGACAAAGATTCAACCTAATTAAAAACAGTCTACTGGCCTAAGTCTATTCCTCTACAGCATGTGTACTAATGTACAGTTGTTAAAATTATAGTAAACAATACATTTTTATCGCGTCGATCAATTAATTTGGAAACTAATTATAAAACCTATAAAAAATAAATTGACTAATATCCCAAGATCAGCTAAAAAACCAAAACTAAAGCACAGGAATAATCATCATTTGTTTCTAATGCCTGTTAGCGAAGAGGAGGTTATTGGAGTTTTTTTACCGATTATGGGAAAGTGAGACCAACTGATTATGAAGACAGAATGAAATTAATCAAACAGGTTATTGATTTTATTGCAAAACCAATTACTCATATTTGTAACCTATCCTTCAGTATGGGAATATTTCCTGAAAAAAATGAAAATAGCAAAAGTTGTCTTACTTTTAAGGGATAATCATGCATGCACTAACTGTAGACCTATTTTATTGCTACCATGGTTCTCGAAAAATCTAAAAAATTCTCGCTTAGATAGTTTTATTACTAAACACAACCTGCTAAGCCGCAAGGCAATGCATGTCATGCATAAATTAATGGGATAAGCGAATCACTAGATGCAAAAAAGTATGCTGTAGGTGTCTTAATAGATTTTAAAAAGCATTTGACATGGTTGATCACAAATTATTATGTAAAAAAATGGAATTTCTTGGTATCTGCGGTGTTGCGTGTAAATGGCTAACTAGTTATCTAGCCAACAGAAGATAATTTGTGTCAATTGATACATTGCAAGTCTTATGAAAACGTGTGGTGTGCCCCAAGGTTCGATTTTATAACCCAGGCTATTTATTATGTACGTGAATAATAAAATAAACTTGTAAAAACGATGGACTCTTAAAACATGGGTTTTTTCTGATAGTGAAAAAAAATTAAGTGATTTTTTATGTTATTATTGGATTAATTCACATTGGGTTTTCGCAAAAATTCATAAAAAATTAAGACCATTACATTTTCTTTTGGAAAGCGCTAATAGTAAAATTTCAGCAAATAAAACCTAAATCGGAGTGGGGCGATCACTAAAAATGGGGGTTTGTGAGGTTTGTTTTATTTTGATTTTTTCGATTAATTCATACGTTTACGCATATCATAAGACATCTGATAAAAAGGTAAACTTTATTTAATTCTAAAAAGTGGGGGGTTTTTCCACCCCGTCGCCATTTTCTTCGTTTTCCCAGCGGCGCACAATTATTTTCTGACCTAACCATGAAAACGACCTCTTACAGCCGCCAAACGTTCCCCCCATAACTTATATTACATATACACACGGCTAAGGGTTATAATATAAAATAATTTAAATTCCTGTTGAAGAATAAAATTCACAAATCAAAATTGTGCTAAACTCGACATCGGGCGGCGGTTACGCAAGGTCGTCGATTACCGTGGCGTAACGTCACTATTTTATCGTGGTGTCGCTACATAAATGAACGTCAGAAATTCTGAGTGTTTTATGTCGGTTGATTGCCAGGATCGCGAAGAAGTGCCATCAGTGTGGAAACGATGTACGTTGCACGAATGGTGTCGGTAGTAAACAAGAGTTTGCACATCGCGTCTGCATCGACTGTGATGCGTGTGAAATGACATGCAAGAGCATCAAAAATATGTGTACGTGCGAATGGTAGCGTCTTGGGAAAAGCTATGAAGCACTGAGACATTTCTCAACATACAACTCGCCTCCTCCCACGAACAAGAAGAACTACCAGAAGCTTCTTGAAGGCCACCATGCGGCAAATAAGAAAGTGGCTGTTAACAGCATGAAATGTGCAACAGCAAACGTGAAAGAAAATGTAGGAGGTGACTGTATTGTATCGGTAGATGTGACTTGGCAAAAGCGCGGCCATGTTAGTCACCACGGTGTTGTCACTGCCATATCGACGGACACCGGCAAATGTTTGGACACTTGAAGTGCTGTCGAACGTTTGTCATGGCTGCATTCGATAGCAGAAGGAGGACAAGCTGTCGGACAGCTACGTGAAATGGAAGGCAGACCACAAATGTGCTGCCAATCATGGTGGAACTGCTAGTTCCATGGAATCGGTTGGTGCCGCTCGCATGTTCATAAAATACGAGTTCCAACGTGACCAGCGATACGTGAACTGTTTGGGTGATGGTGATTCGTCATCATTCAAATCAGTGCAGGGGTGTAGACCGTATGGTGATGAATGGCCAATCACCAAGATGGAGTGCATTGGACATGTGCAGAATACGCGTGGGTTCTCGGCTCGGAAATGACGTACAAAGGAAAGAAGCTTTCAGACGGCAAAAGGTCTGGGTGGTGTTGGTCGTCTCAACCAAAGTCAAGATCAACACCCTGCAGAACTAACTTTGGTCTGGCCATTCGACAAAATGTGGGTGACATTATTGGCAAGCAGAACAATTTGATGGCCAGCCTCTACCATGTGTGTAGCACCGATGAGAACCCAAATCACCACATGTGTCCGAGTGACGACAACAGCCGGTGTGGATACAATCGCCAAGGACACCTTTCGGCATGTGTATGGGCTCCCAGAACGGAACTGGTTGAGCCCATCTACGACGAGCCAACTTCACCAGATCTGCTCAAGAAATGTTTGCATGGCATGACACAAAACAACAACGAGAGTTTGAACCAAGCTGATCTGGGACCGTTGTCCGAAGGAGACATCTGTGAGCCGCCTCGCCATTGAAGACGCCACGTACAGCGCAGTGAGCTACTTCAGCGACGGTAGTGCCTCTATCATCCGTGTGTTCGGTGAACTGAAGGTTGTACCTGGACACTACACCACTTCTGGCTTGCTGAAAGGTGACAACACACGCATCTATTATGCCAGGCGCAAAAGTTTGGATCGTACGAAAACGCGTCGCAAAGTCCTTCGTGCGAAGCGAAAGAATTTCCAGGATAACAAAGAGAACGAGGAAGGAAATGTCTACGAAAAGGGATGACTTTGAAATGGTGGTGACATTGAATGGTGAATCTGACAGTGTTAGTAGACATACGATTGAGAAAAGACCCTTCAACTTCTAGTTCGATTTTCCCAGTATCAACATTTTGCAATTTTTAAAATCTTTCAAACATCACATCTTTGCTATTTATTTAGCTATCTACTTCAAATTTGAAACAGAGCTATATCACATTTAATTTGAAGGGATGACGAGAGCATTTAGCTCTGATGTGTTCATAACTGGTGTATCATGCATTTGAATTTGTAGTTAGGTTGGGTTTTGTCAACATATTGAATTTATGTCTCTAAGACTTGTAAATATTACATTTGTTCAGCATCCTTTCGTCATTCCCTGCAGCAGTATATAATAAAGGTTGCATGTTAATATCAATAACTCTTGACTTGTACTTTTAAAAATATGTTGTTTAAAAATGTTCACATATCTGGTAAATGGCGGCCATTTTTGGATGCTAATTTGCACAATTTATGCAAAAAATTCATATCATTACAAAACTGATGTATGATCATTCTAATGGTGTAATAGAATTTTGGCTATAACTTAAAATATTTATTGTAGTTCCACTGGGGTTCTGCTACCTTAACTAACCTAAAACTTAGCCTAAGCCCTACATTTTAATCATCCTCAATATGTATTTTACAGCCAACAACGCGTAGCCGTCGACGATGTCGATGTTCGCCGATGCGATGTCTTGCCGGAGAGTTTTGCTCAAGTTTGTTTTGTGAATTTTATTTGTTTCAATCAATAATGTAAGTGATTTAATTTTGTATCCTGGTGTGTATATAAGATATATGAGGCAAGTTTGGCGGCTGTTAGTTGTCGTTTTCATAGTTCGATCAGAAAGTAAAAGATCGCCAACATCCATGGTGTTCATCGGGCACATCGCGTAAAAAGCGGGTGGCCGTAAATCGGGGGAAGGGGTTGTTGTTCACGAGGGGTTCTACTATATACATATACGGAATGCTAATATTGAAAGAGTAAGAGTTGTAAAATTCTTGGGAGTGTATGTTGATGACTTGCTTAACTGGAATTATCATATTAAACTGCTTAACATGAGCAGTATGCATATTCTATATTGTTCACTGTTTTTGCCATATTTAACATACTGCGTAGACATATGGGGTAATACATATCCAACAAATATTAATGGTATAGTCTTGCTGCAAACAGTGACGTAGAGGGGGGCTAGGGGGCATGCCCCCCAATCGCAGAAAATATGAAACACTTGATACTTCATTTCGTAAATTCAATCATTTGACAACATCCCATGCGCATTTATAGTACACAATAGCGCACATTTGAGGCCGAAAATACGACGCCGTTACTCATTCCAAGTGCACAGCGCAGTAATACATGACCCCTGCGCTTACGGCTGACGCAAATCGAAGCACTATTTTGGGTCTCAAAATGTGTCTAAAACGAAATATTTATAAAACGTAAACATGCCTGGGAATGATGAATTATTATCATTTGGATGAGGGTTATGATCTATCTAGTGTAGACAAATAACCACTTACAGCGACAACACTGATAAATATTTATCATTCAAATTAGATTCAGTTACCAAATGTGGAGGAATCCTCCACTTCTGTTGTAGACGATAAGCACCCAGCTGGCTGGAGCCCAATAGGTGGTAGTGCAACGAAAACGTTATCATTCTCAATGCGAGTGATGGCTGTTAATAATTATATCACTACAATGATGCAATATAATGTTTGCCTGACTAAAGTCAAATTACCCGTTGTAACAAAAGCAATATATGTACCGGTAGACAATTTGTAGCGTAAGGAATATGGTGGCCACCTAAAGCCAGCCACCATATTCCTCACGCTACATCTCCCAAACCTGCAGACAAGGAACAAATATCAACACATAGTCACTTATGTCTATATATGAGCTATGACTTCGTATTTCTAGATCATAGTATTGTGTCATTGTTCTTTTTGTTTCTTACTTTAATGGTTTGTAAATGTTTACAGCATTCGCCATAGTTCACCTAACTTACTAGTCTGCCCAGGCGAGGGTACTGACCCCGAGGGTGGTCATTGGGTGCTTGTCGTCCTCGCGGTGGTTCGTTTACGTCCCAAATTAAGACGGGATCGACATTAACGTTATTCTCCTATTCATGAGAGATACACAGTACGCAATGTTGAGAGCTAGCTTCTATGAATATTTGTGTAGAACTGAATACATACACGCCGTGTCCTGGAAATTATCGCCTGCGTGTATGTAGCGCCAGCTGAATGATGGGAAGTTTTGCTAGTGACTTCTGCAGCTGATAAACACCATATTTTCTATTTAGTATGTCGCTGTAAATGAGTGTGTGTGTGTGTGTGTGTGTGTGTGTGTGTGTGTGTGTGTGTGTGTGTGTGTGTGTGTGTGTGTGTGTGTGTGTGTGTGTGTGTGTGTGTGTGTGTGTGTGTGTGTGTGTGTGTGTGTGTGTGTGTGTGTGTGTGTGTGTGTGTGTGTGTGTGTGTGTGTGTGTGTGTGTGTGTGTGTGTGTGTGTGTGTGTGTGTGTGTGTGTGTGTGTGTGTGTGTGTGTGTGTATAAACTCTGTATACAACACCACTACTAAGCTCTGTTTTCCAGAGTCACAACTTGGGTCATCACCTTTATGCAGATTACCACACCAGACATTTTTAGTGGGGCGGCATAGCTAACATATCGTTCATTTTGTGATACAAGGACCACCTTTGGTACACACGTAGCTGAATATATTTAGAAGAAATCTAGATATTGGGCCATATTGCAAAATGGCATCCTGATTACCATGGCAGCCATTTTCTAAAACGACTGCCAGCGGCGATTGGCATAGAATTTTTTTGCCACCCTAAGCTGCTGTTTCCATGTTTTCAAGACAACAAATATTATTTACATACAAGGTACAGTGCAAAATAGGTTTATTACAATGTCACGCAATAATAAATGAAAGAAAATGCAAACATTATGGCGAGATTGTCTCTCCATGTTATATTGATAACTTGATTAAACCGTAGCCAGTACAGTTATGTATTAGCATAGACCAGGTAACAATGTTCTGTGAATGTACTGAAGCCATTTACTATGCTATTGAATTTATTTGAGAATACCAATGTTATTGTTGAATACTATTTGAATAATTCTATTAACACATCTTGATCATGTGATAACTTGACAGCTTCCCATCGATCATGGCGTGGCACTTTAATGTTTGAGTAAATGAGAGATCTTAGAGTCATCTGGCACATTCTCCCTCACAGAAGCAGAGGCTTGTGCATGGAAGTGCAGCCTTCTTGCACCTGCAGCGCTTTCTGCAACCACTCTTGCAGCCACAAGAGATCAGCTCGTGGCATGATTTTGATGCATGTGGCAATTGGCAATGTAGTCCAGTGGGGCTCATATAGTCCTTCTGTCTTCCCCCACCCCCAGTCAGTTGGTGGTGGCAACACAGGGTCTTGTAGCAGTGTCCCCCCAGATGTGACCACCCTGGTAGATTGCTCTTTTGACATGATCCTCTAGAGCAGTTCGGATAGGCGTGGTTTGCTGCACCCAGTTGTTTTCGTGGAAAGATCTTCCTTCTTGCATGGTCCACCTTGGTACAGGTGCTGGTTCTGTCAAACAGAAGTATGACAAACCTCTCAATTGTGTTCATTGCATCATCGAGGATCTCCTTTGGTCCATCTGCAGGCATCAGTAGTGCATCTGTCAGTTCCGGCAGTGACTTCCATGTTGACCATGCTGTCTCCTTTCCATGTCCAGCAAAGCTGGATACAGTGTCGCAGCCTGTCAAAGTTTGGAATATTGATAGAGCACATGACATCTCTGGTCCAAGGCTCGCAGCTATTTGGTAGGGTGCCAGGTCGCGAAAGCTCTTGCCAGTTCCGAATGCTTGCTACAGTTCACACCCAGCGGGCAGATGACGTATGGCAAACACAGCCAAGACCACAACATCGGTGTCAACAGTGCGAATGAGCATCTAGTGCTGTGCAACGTGTGGTACGTGCAGCAGCATACGACTATCAGCTTCTTCGTGGCTGCATGGGGCCAGGGTGTGGACATTCTGCAATAGCTGTGTGCGAGCACCCCGTTCTTATCGATGAGGACAACTTCCTTGTCTTCCTTACAGAACGCTTGAAGGAGGACCTTGGACAGGAAACTGTATAGTTCTGTCTTGTTGCTGTCAGCCCGCAGAAAGTTCTGCCAGTTTCCTTTGACGGCAGTCTTCCCAACCACACGTCTCCTTACACCCTTTCCGCGCTTGGCTCTTGCTGTGCCTTTCAGGGACTCATCTTTGTAAGTATTCCAAAAGCGGTCAACACGTGATACACTGCGCAGCTGATAAGAAATGTATGGGATGGATTCTCACCAAATGTCTTGGCAGCTGCTGGCTTCATCATCTGAACGATGACAGCTCCATCAAGAACTATACAAGTAGCAACAGGGGTCTTAGTCTGAGATGGAGACAGTTCAGAATATCACTCTTGGTCCCAAGTCGTAATCTTCCTCCATCGCAGAGCGCTGGTGGCCATGCTTGGTTCTCATGTTGAAAGAAGACTTCCAGATTGCCATCTGTCGTTTGACAGCTCATGTAGAGTCGTGAGAACACTTCGACATCACTTTTCATCCTTATGTGCCGTCTTTGTCGTTGACCCAAACATAGTTTCAACCGCTTGCGGTGGATTGTGTCACCAATGGGCCTTGTTCTCTCCACAAGAAATTCCTTTGTGAATGTTTGTAACTGTTGTTGGCCAAACTTCTGTACCTTCTTAACAGCATCGACTGTTGATGGATCCGCAATCTCTTTGCTGTCATGGACAAGTAGGTCTTCGCTCTCCTCTTCGAATGGGTTGCCCAGTTCTTCCATTACGTTGACGAGTGAGCGGACGTCTTTCCTAAATGCATTTTGCACGCTTACTGTCTGGTCATGGTGGAGCACCTCAGCTTGTCTTCCCTTGAGCTGGTGTGCATCTTCAAAGGCCCCAGTCACCGCCGTAGAGCCCTAGGGTTGTTTGTAAGACCTACCGCCTCTTCGTCACTCTTGATGCAAGCATTATTCTGTTCATGTGCTTGATCGATGGGGAGTGCCGAGAAGACCCGGTTGGTCTTCTGAATTGTGGAATTGCTAGCATTGGATTATCTGGCAACATCTGTGTCTCTCGTTGGTAGTTCAGTAATGTCACGGAGATGAGCTGGGATCCAGTGGGCATAGTTGGTGTGGTCCAGAGCAAAGAACCAGGGGGCAAATTCTGTCAGAACATCGAGGTACATGCTGAAGGAGGACTGCCGGTGGGACCGCACAAAGACCAGTAAACACAGCTCCAATGACATGACTGTTGCCCAATATTGGTATTGAGGGCAGCCCTCTTCCCTCTTTGGGCACCATTCCTCAAATCCCAAACTCTCAGCTTTTGTATCTGTGTCACAGTTAGTGTAAGCCCGATACTGCAGGATGTACAGTGCAGCCGCTGTGACTTGGTGGGCACGACTGATGCTGCAGGCAAGAAGGAGTCGGCAGTGCCTGTTGTTGTGATCTCCGCTTGTACCAGTGCTTCAACCCGGCTACTGCCTTGCAACCAATCACCCATGGTCCTCAAACCGGACATCCCTTTGTGAAGGCCGCCAAATACCACAACAAACTTGTCTTCTCCATACATCTTTGGCCACTTCCACTGGATCTGCTTGGCAATGGCGTATAAAGGTTGTTACTACTGGCGTTTGCCATGGTCAATATTAGCAACAGCAGCAGTTTTGAAGACGTCACCACGCATCTTAGGAGGGCAAAACCACCTGTTTCTTGAGGAACTGACGCATGACAGTTTCTCCTCGCTGTGAAGACAGACGAAGCACACGATGATACGTGATACTGACACCTACATGTGGAAGCCGGTCCACAAGTTCCCTCTTTACGGTTTGGGCATGGCACATCGGTACACTTCTTTGCATGTAAACCCGAATATCCCGTTTCGCCAATGTTTCCCCTACTACTACTACTACTACTAGTAGTAATGCAACTACTACTACAGCAACAACTACTACTACTAGTAGTAGTACTACTACTACTACTACTACTACTACTACTACTACTACTGCTGCTACTACTACTTTAACATATTTATTTAACCTATTAATTAAATTTATTTATTTAACTTATTACTTTTTTTTAAATTATGTATTTACATGTTTTATGTTGTTAGGGCCTTTAAGCAGTTTTAACTCTTACAAATGTTTCCATTAAATAATAATAATAATGCTATTAATTATACCATTTTATTAATGAGACATCAACATTCTACAAGTATAGGTGTGTTAGTGCTCTTTTCAAAATAAAAAACACTGTTTGCTTTAGTATCCACCATCTGACAAAATCATACTACGAGAAAAGTTTTTACCGATTCGTGGCAATAATAATAAAATTATAATACAATGAAATGACAAATTACTTTGTAAAGTTCCACCGAATTGTGAGTGAGTAATTATTAAGTAAGTATATTCTCAGAGTTATTATGATCTCAATTATTGCATGTGACTAAAATGATTTAAACAGTTTTGACCAACTGCTGGCGGCCATTTAAAAAAACGGCTGCCACGGCCACCAGGGTGCGAATTTGCGATGGCCCAATACCCACTTTTGTTCCCAGTATATCTATCCAATCATCTGCCACATTTGTTGCTTGTATCACAAAAGTAACAGTTTGTTTGCTATGCTGAGATATGCCGCCCCACTATTGCTCCCTAAACCAGCCCAGGGATTGTTTCCAAGATATCTCCCTTTGGATGAAAAACAGTAAATGAAACCTAAAAGCAGATAAGACTGAATTTCTTATAATTGGTACCTCAACGCAGCGTGCAAAACTCGATGTCAGAGTTTTTCTCGACACATTCTTCAGTCAGAGTATCACACCAGCCGCCTCAGTTTAAATTCTCGGAGTAACGTTTGATGAAAACTTCAATTTCAAACAACATATATCGAAAACATGTCATTGCTGTTTTGATCATGCATATCGGCGATTTCGCCGTATTCGCCGGTTTATATCACTTTCCGTTGCTAAAACCAGTTCCAGTAAGCAGCATACTTGACTATTGCAATTCCGTCCTTTACAATACTGCAAACAAGGATATAGCAAAACTGCAACGTGTCCAAAATTGTTTAGCAAGTTTAGTCACGTGTTCTCCTTGATTTTCTCGCTCAGTGCCGCTTCTAAAATCATTGCATTGGCTCCTGTGCACTATCGCATTATTTTCAAGATTAGTACAATAGCCTATCAAGCACTCTCATTTACACAACAAGCATATATAAATTCGATGGTAGCTCCAGCAAGAAATTCCAGACAGCTACGCTCAATCACTAGTAACCCTCTTTACATTTCTCGGGTGAAAACGAAAGCTGGGTTGCCACACTAACTGTGTGGAATTCGCTTCCTGCCAGTGTTAAATCAGAAGGTAATAATAGTTTCATTCCGCCGACGACTAAAAACCTATCTTTTAATGCTGTCTATCCTCCTTAGCTTCCTAGCACCTTCATCCGTCCATTAACGACTCACGAATTGTTTTACGATTACGAGTTTGCTTAATCACTTGTTTATGTCGCGCCACTGAGCTTGATCTTCGAGGATATTAGCGCAAAAGAAGTCGTTATTATTATTATTATATGTAATTATATTATATATAATACACATATGTATATATATACTCATATATATATATATATATATATATATATATATATATATATATATATATATATACATTATATAATTATATATATAGTTAATTCAAATTATATATATATAGTGTATATATATATGTATATATATGTGTGTGTATAGTGTGTATATATACATTTAAACACACACACATAATATATATATATATATAAAATTTCGACAAATCACAATTATTGGTTCAACAAGCTGTACATATATACCTAATATAATGTTTTATATATATATATATATATAGTATACATTATGTAATTATATATATACACATATATCAATATTTTATAATTAATATAATTATATATATATATAATATATATATATATTTTATATATGTGTGTATAGTGTATATATATACATTTAAACATATATATATATATATATATATATATATATATATATATATATATATATATATATATATATATCAACAAGTTTCACAATTATTGGTTCAACAAGCTGTACATAACAACAAACAATTTTGCAGATAATACATCATTTTAAATATGTCAAACGATATCGGCCAGCGAATATCAATTTACAAAGTAATAGTATTGCTTCTTAAACCACAGCTGTGGAAACCTGCCAAAATACTGTATGAAACAATCGAATCATGTTATTGTAGATATGTCATGTCTACCGCGTATACATACAATGCATACAAATACACACTACCTGATGTTGATGGTATAGTTATAAAGCATGCAAACAACAATATAACGTATTATGTTGCATTTATAAGTGCGTATACTTTGCAACTACCATAATTCGATTCGGTCGCGTACACATTGCAACTATCATCATGGAGTGATCTTCCAGTGGCGCCGTCTTCTGGATACTTTATACGAATATAATTTGATACGGACATTATATATGTGGTACTAACACTAAACTTAATTAGTTCCTGTTCACTAACAATGCTTACTGCCGCTCGATCAAGCGTGATTAGTGCGCATATCCGACATTACAAACAATACACTACACCATAAACACCAGTTTAGTTTTCACAGCTGAAACACTTATTCCACAAGACATGCTCCAATCTTTCAGTTTTCCACCTCCTGTTTCCCATGTGGTCCTGTCTCGGCGCTCACTTCCGGTGAATCCTCCTCCTGCTCAGTCTCCCCCTTCCGGGGCTCCACTTCAGAGAACCCCTCCGGATCGTCCGTGTAGGGCACGGCCTTCGGGGGCCTTCGCCCGCGCCTGCCCACTTCATACTTGCTATACCTGTCGGTGACGGGGTACTGGTAGATGTCGTCCTCCATGCCGTTGTCCCACGTGTCGACCAGGTTCCTGTCGAGCCACCCCTTCCACTTGTAGTACGCGTAGACCTTGTAGCCGAGCCACGCCAGCAACAGCAGCAGCAGCACGCCGACCGCCCCGCCGCCGATCATCAGACCGAGCGTGAGGCCGTCCTTCTTCTTCTGCTGCACCTTCTCTGGAAACGTGAAGATCAATTTTTCGTTTTAAAGGGAGAGTGCCGGCTCTTCTGCCCACAGTTAGTCGAGGAGTTATTGTTATTTGTAACGGGAAGTCTGCTGCTGCCTGGTGCGTGGGAAAGTTAAACATCATTGCGGTTAACTCTGCTCGCCTCGTCAGTACTGCAATCAATTTTGTTTTGAAACTGGAGGTTTTGTCTACCAATTGAAAGTGATGCGGATGGAATCTTTCAAATTGCGAACATTGTTCCGAGCTTAGTAAAGACAAAAACACAAATTGGCAAGTAACAAACTTTCAACATGCATGCTATAGTCATAAAAACGCAATGTTAAATAAAAAATGAAACCTAGAAGTTGACACGTTCGCTTTAACGTGAATACATTGATGTCTCGAATCGACGATCGACCGTGCGCAAACACATGCGAGCACCCCCAAATATGCACACAGAACGACACATATAAATATCCCCACATGCACGCACAAACATTCGCCATTACAAATTCGAGGAATCTTTCTAATAGTTATGTACCTGTGGCAGGTACACACATCTGCGTTGACCACAACTCGTGACACACACCTATGTTTAAGTATTGATAATTTAAAACACTGCGTCAATTATCTTAGCGTTAAGAACATGCTTAGCGGCGTCATTAGATGGGGCCAGTCTGCCTACGGGGCCACGCTGTCTAGTGAGTGCCTACCTGCACAGCCGAACTCGTCCGAGTTGTCCCCACACTGTCCGACAGTGTCACACTGCAGTGACCCGTCGATGCACAGACCGTTGTTGCAGGCGAAGTCACCACCACTGCACGGAGCTGCAACCGTGACACGTCGACACGTTTTATTTCAATCCAATAAGAGGTTCGCCGTTCGCTTCGAGGAAGAGCGTAGCAAACGGCCAATTATACGTACTTTTGGTAGCTATCCTGATCCTTCATTCTGGTATGTACTACAGTTACTTCACCGAGTCACGTATATTTAACATGACGAGCTATTTTGTTATATTCAACATAATGCGACGTAATTAACGGTAGACATGTAGATTGATCAGGGACAATAATTCTATGATGACCGTATACTCACAATCATCTAATTTAACAATATTACCGTCGAGCCATTATTCAATTATCTAAATGTTTCCTTTGTAATGTGAGAGTTTAAATATTATATTTTGTCAATGTCATAGCAACAAATGTTCTACGTGAACTTCTTCGAGCGACTTGTAGTCTACTCTACACGACTCTCCTCTTGGAGATATCTCTCGGAGTGCTTTTCGTGTAGGTGTTCAAAGAAATATTTGTTGCCGTAAGTTTCATATGAGGCATACATATCTATCGACCCGGTGTCCTATCCATATATAGTAATATGTATTGCCATAACAATCACTAACCGTAGGAGAACGCAGTATAGACGAGGTCGAATCCTCGGAAAACTGCGGTGTTGTCGGTGTGGAAGAACACGGTCACATAGTTGGACGTCGACGTGAGATTGCTTATGGTCAGCACACCACACGACTCGTTCAGCAGGCGGTCTACCTTCATGTTGGCGCCGTTGTAGATCGTCAGCCAGTCGACGCATTTCCCCTTCAATGGCACCTCCACTTCGATACGGTTGAAAAGCATAAGGATTTTCTTGCCTGAGGCGACGGCGACGGTCGTGTAGCAGTCCATCAGGTTGTCGTAGGTGAGAGAGGTACTCGTCTCGAGTCGCCCGCTCGCTCGCTCCCTGAGCGTAACGTTACAACTCGTCGTCATGAAATCTGCACCGAGATGCACAATCAATTAACGATTCGTAGTAATTTGTTTTCGCTATTTGTTATAAAAAAGCAACGAAGTCAGCAAATGAAACACTGGCAGTCATCTCTATAGCCTATCCACCACACCGACAAGCATCTTCTTCGCGCAAAATGATCTGATGAACTTGAAATATAGTTAGTCGTCGTTCTCGGGATGAATTATGTTTTGCGTATACTCGTGTGTGCCACCCCACACAAATCTTCCGGGAGTCTCCCGGTTTTTTTGTAATTCCCCTGCCTTCCGGAAGATTCATAAATTCAAGCAAACACCAGGATTTTTGCTTCCGATCTCTGACAATACACTCCTCCCGTGATTTAATGTCCAATCCTACGGGGAGATACTGTTGAGATTCACGAAAATATCCATCGACAAGCAATACCTACTTTAAAAAACTTCATTCCAACAATTATGACCAAAATGCTAATCCTGATGAAATATCTCAAATATCTTGGATTTCGAAACTTGACAGTTGGCAGGTATAATATGTTTATCTTCCCTCACACTACATAAAACGATTTCAAATATCCTTAAATCAGTGTCAGTATCATGCAGCTGAGCCGTAGGACGGCCAATTCAAAAGAGAAAACTTACCAGATAGGCCCCGTATCATATATCTCATCAGCGCTTATTCAATATTCCGTTGTCGGGGTTTCGACTTACATAAAATTTTAATGGCGTTAGAAAAATAACATGACTTGTTTCTAATGTATCTTCTATCAAAAGACTCAGGCAACGCAGGTTGACAGAGACGGTCTAATTGTTGCCAGTTTGACACGAGAATTGCATAACAATGAGCAGGCAATGCTGTAGCCGATAATGACAAAGCGCATACGAACTGTACTTACTGTGATATACTTACGAATACTCACAGTATTACTACTACTACTACTACTACTACTACTACTACTACTACTACTACTACTACTATTACTACTACTACTACTACTACTACTACCACTACCACTACTACTACTACACACACGCACGCACACACAAGACATGGAGCCGAGTACATTTTTATGAGTAATAGTACACTTTTTAAAATATAAAATAACAAAGTACTTTAACTTTACTAATTAATCTATTTTATATAACTCAACAACTGAATACACTATGGCAATAATTGAACATTTGTTTACGACATTTTTTTAAACTTACACATTTCCTGTGGAGTACAACAAAACGGCTCTTGCAACAACAAAGTTGGCAATATTTAAATTCACTTAATCTGACAATGTATTAGATCTCTCTGCAATACACGAATGTGGCATCACTCTCTTGATATATGTAGGGGTAGTATTAAGTCACCTATACCAACTTGGAATATGTAAACCAATCATAAAGTACGATACGTTTGACATTTCAGAAACAAATTAGCCAATTAAGTTGAGATGTGTCTTTGATGAGAGGGTAAAACAAACTAACCAGTGGATACCCCGTAGCCCAGGGTTCCTAACCCATATCAAGGGGAAATGGGATGTGCCTCTGTTGGACTCCTTGTTTGTTCTGTGCTGGACTACCCCCATTATAAAGAGTACTCAGGTTGCCTTATCTGCTATTTTGCATAATTCACGGCATTGCTGCAATTTTTAGTTGTTGACTGATCCTGATAGCCTTTCTTCATCAGTAACCCCCCATGGATCGGATACATGGCAAAGTACACAGAACACACTAAAAAGAATACAGACCTTCATCAACAAATGCCTGCACAGAATCTTACACCTGAAGTGGACAGACAAGGTATCCAACACTACACACTGGAAAATGACCAAGCAACTACCCATAGAAAATGAAATAAAGAAGAGAAAATGGAGGTGGATAGGACATACACTCAGGAAACCTCCAGAAACCATCACCCGTCAAGCCATCACATGCAACCCCCCAGGGAAGAAGCGGAGAGGTAGGCCACAAAATACCTGGCAAAGAGACATGGAAAAAGAAACAAAGGATATGGGATACACCAGGAGAGAAATGGAGAGGATGGCCACGGACAGAAAATGGTGGCGTTCCTTGGTCGATGGCCTATGCTACCAGCGAGCAAACAGGCATAAATAAGTAACCCCTTCTCTCTGACTGGGGAGCAATTCTGCTACACATCAGCTTATCTGTATACCTTGTACGTTGCTCATGGACTGTTCTTATGATAAGCAGTTTCCTGTTCATTCAAACTGATCTTACTTGACCATTGACTTTTTATGGGTGTGTGTTACATACCATACTTAGAATTGGCAGCTCATGTGCACACAGCAATCAAAGTATTCTATCCAGAATATATTATGTTATTGGTTAACAAAGTTTATTTATCACTAATTACATAAATGCATATCAAAGATTGAGAGTGTACTATATATGTATTGATAAAAGGTAATCTATTTAAAATAACAACGATCGAATGTACTGTTTTTAACATTTAAATATTTCATGAGTTTCCTTTTATAACTTAAACTAAATTTATTTTCCCCAGCACTCAGATGTACTCATAATGTACTCGTAAAATATGAGTATAAGTACATGGCCCATAAGTTTTACGAGTATGAGCTAGTACAAATACTTCAAAAATGTACTCGTGAGTATGCAAGTACACGAGTACTGAGTACTTCCGCCTCATGTCACACACACACGCACGCACGCACACACGCACGCACATACACGCACGAGTTCGATCACCATGAACATGGTCCATTTCAGTTAGACAGACCCCCATGTGCAATAAAAATAAACTTTTTAATGGGTATACATGCCTGGTTATGGTACGATAACATACAGCATACGCAAACTGTGCTAAGTTTCAGTGTCAATATATAAAGCAGAATATAACAACGACGACCACATTCAATGACTGAAACTATCACTTTAATCAGACATTACGTCCTGATCGAGTGTTTTTAGTTAAAATTTACATTGCCTATTGTGGAATGTGCCGTGGCTGCATCTGCATATTAAAATTTGATCGACCAACGTTACCTACCTTCGACAAGAGAACTCCCAACAAGGCTGATAAGGACTATGAAACACGCCCATACTGCCTGTTTAAAGTCCCACATTGTGGGTAAAACAATTGAAACTATGCTGTCCCTGTCACAAAATGTCGCATTTCCGCAGTAGGGCAGGTTTCAGATCATCAAATCGCCAAGCAACAATGTAAACACTGTGACAGGTGCAAATGAAGAGAGTTCGTTCGTGTAACTGGCATACCCGTTGTACCGAAATGAAATTGTGTCCATGCTCCAACATGTGGCGCCACTGTTTTCAAACCAACCGAGACATTGGATAGTCCTAATAAATACATTATATAACAAATTATTATGCATAATATATATATATATATATATATATATATATATATATATATATATATATATATATATGCACGCACGCACGCACGCACAGACTAATTATTACCAATTTACATTAGTCGCACCATTGCGCATACTGTTAAAGGGGAACAAAACTCAACACTTTGATGATATGGGCCTAACAGAGTTAATAAAAAGTAACAATCTCCAACAACAATCGTATTTTTAATGTGCGCTGTTTACCTGGGGAAAAAACATAGCCTTCGAAAGTCTATGGACTACGCCATTTTAGAAACAGAGTGACGTAGCAGAGTCGAGTTGGTAATAATAATATAATAATAATAATAGTTTAATTTCACTCTGGGCAATCATAGATATTGAAATTGATACATAAAACATGCAAAGTATATTTGTTAAAAAAATATGAAATGAAATAATATATAATTTAAGATATTAGCATAAATAAAAATTATAAGGTAGAGAATATACACTGTATCTATAAAATTAATATAAATAATTTAAGACATTGAAACATATTTTCTGTGATTATTTGACTAAACTTAAAAAAATATATAAATAGCTTAAAACATTAAAATAAATAGATCTAAAAAAATTAAGACTTTACAATATTTTACACATATCCATATCAGCATGCACGAAAGTGTGTTAAGTGTGTGTGTGCGTGTGCGTGTGCGTGTGCGTGTGCGTGTGCGTGTGCGTGTGCGTGTGCGTGTGCGTGTGCGTGTGCGTGTGCGTGTGCGTGTGCGTGTGCGTGTGCGTGTGCGTGTGCGTGTGTTGATTTTCATGTCATTTTGGATTGGCCACGGATACGCTGCATCGGCTGCTTCTTGGAGATTTGGCGCTTGGGAGTCTGATCCAGTATAAACGATGCTGCCGATGGTCGGCATGCGCTGTGCATACTGTCTTTTATTTTCTGGCAAAACCATGAATACAACCACCAACAGCCGCCAAAGTTCTCTTCACATGTCTTGCATACATACACTATGGTAAAACAAAACAAATTCACTTGTATTCCTCTAAAGAAGAATATTCACACAAAAACGAGCAGATCTCGACGGCAACTCGACATCATCGGCGGCTGTACCTACAATGAACGACTACTTGACAAACACAACCAGCGATCAGACAAATTGTTCACGCGATCGTTGTTTTTACCTGCTAGCAGCAACCGGTGTGATGATCTGGAACGTCAACCGGTCCAGAAAGTTGTTCCACTTCCGTTTATCATCGGTTTATGCATACTGCGCATGGCTTGTACATGTCAAAGGTTAGCGCATACTGTCGGCCCGCAGCTGGCCAGTTTTCAGTGAATATCTGGTCCAGGGTGTCGTCGCACCTCGTTTTGAGGGTCGTTTACGTACGTATATATGTCAAAGGTTAACGTCTTCTTTGACCAGCCTATACACTGTGACTGCCGAAACTATGCGTGACTGATGCATACTTTTATTATAGTTTACGTTAATGATTTATTGATGCGTTTACTTTCTTGCAATTATTATTAATAAACATAACAAAACCTCATACTTAGCGTTACATGTAATTATTTATAACAGGTTTTGTTTTATTAACATCCTTTACTTGTGTCAGCGTTGTGCATCTTATGGCTTCGCCACAGCAGTAGTTTTTATTTATAACACGTACAGCGTTAAATACAACTCTCAACTTTTTCCTTACATATCTGTCAGTTTTGTATGTATGCAACTGTCTACTGGGGTGAAGACATGCGCGCAAGAAACTGTAGCAATTACTTTAATTACTAAACGTAATTACTTTAATTATTTTACCATTTTATTATTTATTTTAAATATTACCTGTGGTATATTATAATAAACATTTATAATTTCCTGCAGATCATAGTAATGATAATTTATTATTATTATTTATACGTAATTAAACTATTTCGCGCGTGCGAAAGCAATAAATAAAGTTTATAAATATTCTCTCGCAGAAACGCACCGTCAAAACGCATTTTGTGTAAAGCTAACTTATATAGCGATTTTACGGTAATAGCTGAGCCGCTGAAGAAATTGCCGTCGAGATGTGAGCATTTGTTTTGTGAATTTTCTTCGTTAGAGGAGCGCAAGTGAATTTTGTTTGTAATGAAATATATGTGTAATGTATGTAAGATATGTGAGAAGGTTGGCGGCTGTTGGTTGTCGTTTTCATGGTTAGGTCAATCCACGGACTTAATCCGTGGTCAATCCAACCCGGTCGTCTGGCATCCACATTGTGTTTGTGACTGTCAATTCCAACGAATCCACTGTTTCAGTTCTCAGGTCGATTCAAAGGGTAACAAAAAAGACAGCTCACTGATATTGTCTTTCCATGTACAGTTGGTACAACTGTATGAGGAACCGTGTGGCATATTGCTGTAGCGATTTCGTTATAAACCGACGTAAGGCACCGCTTGACTCTCCTTTGTTATGACAGCTGAACTAGCCGTCGGCACCGAGACGTATTATTTTTCCAAAGAACAAATAGAAGTTGGATTTTGATTGGTTGCATCGTCCAAGATGGTCCTGTTCATGGTGTCGGAGGTTTTGCTAATATTTGTTCCCTATTTAAAACCGCTTTCTGAATAAGCCATTAATGTGAGAAAAAAATTGATTGTAGATGCAAAGTGTTAGTTTGTGTGAACGCTTTTAGGTACATAAAACCAAGCCGTTGACTTTTTTGCCATTTAAAAAAAGCTGCCACTAAAAATTGTGATATTTCAAATTGGATATGTGCGAGAAAACTCTTCTAAAGGCTTATATTAAATGCGATGGGGAAAGGCGGGCAATACAGGTCAATTACATTGCGCCGTAACGTCTTCATAAATGCCATACAATAACGTTTTATAAATGGGGTTAAAAAGCTACTGGCGATAGAACAGTCGCCAGTGCAATGACATATGAAACTTACTACGTGGCATGTCTTTGAGATGATCATGATTTATGTTTTCTTTTTGTCTAAGGACATACCTATTTTCAGGGTTTTCCATGTTCTTTTTTCTTGTTAGTATGTCGTGCTGATACTTCTGTTCAATTTGTTTGCACCGTTCATCAAGCCATTTCTCTTTCGCCAGGTTATATTTAGACGTTAATTAATGTCTTTGTTTATTTTTACATACGCGTCACGGTTTCCTCGTTTCTTCTGTCAAACTTATATAAAGGCTTAGACTATCGCCAGAGCTGTCTGGCAATAAGAATTTTTTCGTGCTTATTGCCAGAGCAGCTCTTGCAATAGTCAGGGCGATAAAAAAATTGCCATCAATGTGGCATCTCTAAATATTTTATTGACTCTGGTGTAGACAATTTGACTTCGTGTGCGGTCTATTATACTTTGCTATGTTCAGTCTTCCTGTGTAGTGTTTCTTGCAATCATTTCATGAGGTTCGGCCCATTCTATTATGTTTTGTTCTCTTTTATATCACTACCCCCAGACCACGTATTGGCTCGATCTCACAGTCTTAGTTGCCGTAACAACACATAGTAGTGAAACAAAAATGTTCTCTTCCTCGAGTGGTTTCTAACATCGGCACGTCTACCATGTATGCAGGTTTGATAAATGTCGGAGTTGGCTTTTGTTATCATTTAACAAGGAGGGTCAACTTTGCTCATACCTTCAGAGCCTATGTAAAGTCCTACCTCAAACGTTTACCTCAAGAACGGTCACAATTTGCTCAGATTGAGCTTTGAGGTCGTCTCGATGTTTATTTCTTGTAGATGAATTCCAGTTTCTCTGTTGATGTGCTGTTGTTGTTGTCATTGTTATGGATAATACTGCATTGCGTCACTTTTTTAGTTTTCCTATGCACGCATCCGGTGTGCATAGTCTAGGCTAGTTAATTTGTGAATTGTAATTATAGGTTTGGGTGATCTCTCGATCCAATCTTTTCTAAGGCGGAATTTAATTGGAGTATTGTCATGGCCTGAACTGTGTAATCCGACAGAGATCCACGCTTTCATAAGCACCGAAACGCGCAGAAATCTCCGACTACAACGAATGGGTACATATGTTGTTAGCTTTGCCAAACCGGTTGCCGCCATCTTGACCTGAATTTAGTCGCACATTTCAAAGTCACGAAAAACAAAGAAAGTCATCAACTTGCCAAACATCCTGAGAGTAATTACTCCTGATGCTCTTTCCATCACAGCATTCCTTACACATAAAATCAAAAACTTAACTGCACTATCTATTATAACGATAAACGCGTAAATTAACACCGTTAATCGGCGTTATCGCATACAGGAAAACAGGGCGTAGCTGAGGGCACATAAGAACAAGGCGAGTTGTCAGAAGAACAAGACGAAGGTCACAGCCGGTTTATTTATAATTTTATATGACAATACGTTCGGGTTTATGTCACCGAGTCTGCTAACAGGAGAGCTAAAACCAACTAATCAAACCAGACACCTTTAGTTTCCGGTTGGGGCGTAGATATTTATGAAAGGTTAGATCACACTTATGAGTTGATATCTCGCGAAATTCTCGTGATCGCCAAGGTCAACGGGTTGGCGTTAAATGTCGGCCGGGTAATTTACTTTCACGAGTTATCAGATGTAACCGCGAAAATGATTACTTAAGTAGGCAATATTTTATATTAAAATGGGTGCCCACGTACTTAAACCGTTGACATTCTATACATAAAATGACTGTATTCGCTATGTGTAAAGGAGAGCTCCGACGAAGCAGCTTCCATGCTTTCCCATCGGCACTTTGTCAAGAATATAACACTTCATACATGATTCGTGTCTTTCCCCATTTGGTAAACAAAACACATATTTTCGCGAATCTCAGAACCTCTTTTTCATTATTCCCTTGTTTCAATAAAAATTTATGTTACTATTTAAATATATCCATCAATCATTCTTCATGTCAATCACACAGCCATTATACTGACAACTTTGTTTTTTCCAATCACAACCAGCGTCATACAAGTCATGCATTTACTTAATACTGACATATGCAGTTCGTTTTACTACCAGTTATGCCAATGACAATCTTTAATTTGAAGACAATCAATTTAGTGGCCAGGTGGCATCTTCTACATAGATCACACATGTCTTGTTAGTTGTAATTACCCTTCTTAGCCAATTAGCTGCCTGTTTTTTTAAACTGATACTCGGATCTCTGATCTGGCCATGTCGGATCTCTTATATAAATAAGATATACCGCCTCATTTGCTAGCAGAAAAGCTCATTAACCTGAACGTTGGCACTAAATTTATTGTGTGGTTGATTGACTTCCTTGTCAACAGATCTCAGGTTGTCAGGTATCATAATGTATTGTCTCAGGTGAAAACAACATCCACCGTCCCCAAGGGACAGTTTTGTCGCCTGTTTTGTTTATTATGATACTGACGATTTCATGAACAGCTGTTCCTTGTACAAGTACTCTGGTGACTCTGCCTTAGCAGATGTCTCAAACTCAGACAGTCATTTTAATCAGCAGGTCACTGAAGTGACACGATGGTGTAAGACCATTACTTAGACTTGAATGTGGACAAGGCCAGGGAGATGGTAGGCCTCAGAAAGAAGGGGGATGTGAGTGAGCTAATTAAGAAGGTTGTGACTGTCGAAAGAGTTAATGAGTATAAATATCTAGGCACAGTTTTGGATAATAAACTCACCTTTGAATGCAACACCAACAACATTATAAAGAAATGTCATCAGAGAATGTTCTGCATGTTCAGACTGAGATCTTTTAGTGTTATTCCTAGGATTTTGCATATGTTTTATTGTAGCTTCATTGAATCTGTTTTGACACCTTGTCTTGTCTGCTTGTTTGGGATTTTGAGTGTGACTAATAGAGGCAAACTGAACAGTATTGTTAATAGACGAAGAACAGTTGTAGGAATGAGACAGCCTGTATGATTCAAGGGCGAAGAGAAAGGGTATACAAATCATGAGTGACTTGTGTCTATTAACACCCTGTCTCTATTTTATAATATGCTACCATCAGGCTCGAGACTCGAGGCCTTTAGGACAATGAAAGCAAAGTCATTGAGCAGTGTTATCCCCATGTCAATAAAATTCGTCAATAAAACCTAAAAACGATTATCTATAAATCTCAAATTATCAAGATTATCAATAAATCCTAGTTATATTTTTATGTTTATACACATTTCATGATTTTATTAGGCTTAAAATGTAATTAAACACTAATTTATTTTAAATCAATATTTATTAATATATTTATTTAATTTAAAAATAGTTATTTAACATTCATAGTATGTATTTATGTATTTATTTTATAACTGACTAAATTGTGTAACCTTGTCACCACCGCCAAAACCAGTGTGAATGTATGGAATATTTGTCTGCGACTGCCTATGTATTTACTGTTGTTTTATTTTGTACTGATCACAAGACAATGTTCTCTTTTAATTTAATAAACTACCGGTCATGTATCTTGTATTTTGTATCTTGTATCATCATCCCAAATCAATGTATTTTTAAGGGAAATTGTTTTCTAAAACGTTCTCATGCCTCTTGTGATGCGAATGTTGTTTACTGTGTGTGTCGTTCCATCGTTGTTTATATACAAGCAAAACAATTGTAGTCCAACATCCGCCAATGTCAGCCACGAGGTTAGTGTTAGCAGTGCTAAAAATAGAGTTTCGTGGTATTCTGATTTTGATTACCCTGTTGCATGGAACATGCAGTTAATTGTGCATTGGCTAAGTGTTAAAAATAATATAAAATATATTGGTATAATTTTATCTTTGTGGTCTGCAAACATCACGTATGCATGGGTCGCCATACGAGTATGTGCTGTAAAATATATATATATATATATATATATATATATATATATATATATATATATATATATATATATATATATATCCAAGCAAATGACGCCCCCAAATTTATCATCCGATAGGTCTAAGTGCCCAATATAGGCATTTACATAGCAGCAAGTATGCAACATTAATTAGAAACCCACATAATGACTTAATTTACGATAATGATATAGAGAGCGCGGTTGGTGTCCATATTTTGTAATCTCAATTTTTTTATTTCATTAGACCTCTATAATATTGATAATAATAATAATTAAGTTTATACTAATTTCCACAGTAGATTAGTATACTCGGCTCAAATATAAAAATATATAATATGGTTTGGCTGCATAATATGAACACATTCCATAATAAATGTTAATTGGTGTGGTACACCTAGACCTCTACAGAATTAAGGATCTAATTCAGTGGGTCTACTGTGTAATTTCCTATCGACACCAATCTGAACGTGTCTAGGATTTGACCAATGGATCACAGTCACACATCACCCCTCCAAACTGCATCCCGTCTACGACTCACCAGAAACATTGGACTGGTCATGACTGGTCAAAACGGCGGGATCAGCACCTGGACACTGGTCGGTGTATATACGAGGGTTGTGGCGTCTCGGATCTGTCAGCGGCTTTTTGTTTGTATGGCTGCGGGGCAAAGTTCTTATGCCCAAGTCCACTTGTCAACCGTTTGTTTCCCTTCCGCTTAGCCTTAGTGAGGCACCGGATACCGATTGTCAGGGTATATATATAGAGCAGAGGACAATAGGAGCGGTCTTTTTGAGAAAGCAAACCGTAGTGTTAGTACTCAGTAGGCCTGTTCAAGCACTGCGGTGAACGTGTTGTCAATAACTGCTCCCCGACAACGCGCACTGCACTGATACAATTAACGCTCCCTACGCTGGTAACTATCTTGGTCGCCAGTCGATGATGGCGTCGACTTGTAGCAAGTTGAGAGTTGGTCTTATATCGCTCGTATTTGTGCAGTTTCTCTGTTTTCTGCGAACAACCGCATCGATTTCTTCCACAGCTGTCAACGCCACGGAATTGACACTAACCAAGAATACACAAAAACTGGTTTTAGAATTCTTTCCGCCGCGAATCGAACAGTTGGAAGAAAATCATGTCGCTAGCGTACACTTCAACTACAGCGGGGAAGAGTGGACAAGCAGAGCACGGTCGCTGGTCGTGCGACCGACTCCCGAAGACGGACGTATTGTCAACATCGTCGGCGATCCCGAGATTCTACTGACCGCATCGGGACAGTCACCTGGAAACAGAACTCCACCGACGTTCCAAGTCAAGGGCTTGTTTCTGGGTCGGACATTTTTGAAGGTTAGCTACCGGACTACGACGAGTCGGGGTGCCCGCCTGACGAGCCGTGATGTTATTGTTAACACAACCCTCGGGACCGACACGAGTCCTACTCCAGGGGCGTGGCAGGAGTTGCCGGTCCGGTACCGGGTGTCGGTGGTTCGTGTCGATGGGGTGATGAACAAGGTGTTTTTGGCCATGGTGGCCATACTCGTCATCTGTGTCAACATTGGAATGGGGTGCAAGGTTGACATGACAGTCGTCAAGGAAGTGATGCGCCGGCCGTCATCTCCTGTCATCGGCTTCTTCTGCCAGTTCCTCTTCATGCCACTGGTAAGTCACACAGTTTAACCCTGACAGTGAGGTACACAAGACACGCATCTATTTGTAAAATTGGTATCCTGATATCGATGACTTTTTCAGTTCTAACACTCTTGGCTGATACAATATCTTACAGCCTAATACAGGTTCATCTTACAGGTACTTTTCTGGCTTGTATATAAGGCATTCCTGCCTCTTGTGCCAGCTCTGTGTTGAGCATTGTTTTGAGACAATCCATAGTCTACAGTCCATAGTAGAGGTGGTGCAGTAAAATAATTTTTATAGGATGATAATTTGCCATAGTTTATCAATTTTTAATTCAAATGATTGGACTGATGGAGCATCTGCCACAGACTGTATGTATTCCATACATCGGTAGATCGGTGTATAAATGAATGTTTATATATATGTGATCTCGCAATGATACACTTGACCTGCCTGGGATTAGGCAAAGTCAAAGAGCACTTTATACAGCTCGCAGATAGTGGGAATCACATGGAATGCAGGTCTCAAAACAAATATAAATGCTAACATTTTATTTGCACTTAATTCATGGAATATACACGTGTTAGAGATTGACACAATGTGTAATGCCAAATAATTTGTTCCGTTATTGTTAAAATGACATAATATATAAAGATACACAATTAGTAACCTTGCCAAAATTCCGCTTTTTTATTTAGCAGCAGAGACACCTGCAGTAGTCAAAGTCAAAATGTGGGCTGAAATAGACCACTAAATACACTGCATTGCACGCACACTTTCTGTTGCCATAGAGGTGAATGTGTAGTATAAAGTGATATAAATTGGTATTGTATAGTTAGTAACATTAAAATACATGTCAGGTCTCCAGAACAGTAACCCGAGCTTACTTTGGGCTAACTTTCATCCATATCGATGGTATGGCATGAGACGGGTAAATTAAACTGGCCATCGCTTTCTAAATAGTACTGTTCCTTCAGATCTGTAGATTTTCTCATCAGAATACAGCAGTTTTAGATTATGGATTATAGAACCCTAGGATGCTGAGTAGGACGACCAACAATATACCTGTTGGTGGTCCTGCAGGCTCACACTTCATTACAGTTCCATAATGTCTCACACTGCTCAAGATTATTAACAGTGGCCATTAAGCCATGCTAAAGTTACAACTTTATAATCCTGGCAGTGGCTTGGAAGGTACAACTAGATTTTTGTACATGGGTAGGTTTGTATAGCTTGTACCATTCACAGGCTGATACTGTTTGTATGGTATCATATAAATGTATTTGAATATAAAACCTTGCTGTCATGGCTGTGCATATAGAAGCAAGTTCTTATTTATTTAGCATGATAGTATTAGGATTGCTCAGAGGTATTCACTTTACTTCCTAGCAGACCTATTCTGTGATTTTTCTGTCAAATACCACAGGTCTTGACTTCACATTCAACCATGTTGCACTTAGTGCACAAAGGCCACAGTAGTTGTGTACACAACAAATATCCACTAGCTATAACTAGGTACTCATTCATACAGCTGATTGAACAGGAGCAACATATAGAGTGAACAAACAAGTTAGCCCAACATTCAAAACAACAGCAAGAGGTATTCAACCTGCAATCTCTTGTTTGGCAGTTGACTACCCCCGTGTAGCTTAGTATTACTAAACTGATATTACTAATACTAATTACTACAGTCAGTCACAAATCGTGGCAGACACGTGTACTGTACATTAACTCACATATATTTCATATTTGTAAACCAGTCGAGATATGTATAATTACTTAAAAAGTTAAAATAAACTATAAACAGACGTGTGACACCTGTTTTCTAAGCATAATTTACATTACCTATGTATTATGATGACATGCTCACTTACTTGTTACCTGTCCACCAGTGATCTTTCTATCCATCCAAAACGGGTTTTACTCATCCAAATGATGGGTGAACCAGTCTCAACATAGAGCTACAGACGGCATCATTAAAATATAAAGTACACACATGCTACATACTAGCCAAATTATGGTTGTTGCCCTGGGGAAACAGGCTGTACCGGTAGTCTGCACTAAAGCTGTTTTAATATTTTGACCACCCTAATAGCCCCACCATCACAGATAAATGTTGAATAAAGTGTAAATCTGTTAACTACCCTTTTGGACCCTCTTGACGGCACACAAAATGTCAACACAGTGTGTGTGTGTGTGTGTGTGTGTGTGCGTGCGTGCGTGCGTGCGTGCGTGCGTGCGTGCGTGCGTGAGTGAGTGAGTGAGTGAGTGCGTGCGTGTGTGTGTGCGCATGCAATACTGGTGACTAGTAATATTTTACCCAAGATTTCCACCCCCTGGTGAATTTCACACTTAGATTGTGCACAACAAATTTCAGTCCGGGAAATATGACTCATATGAGTCCATAGGCAGACAGAAACTGAAATTGGTTTATAGTAATTATAGATACTGCCGCTACGTGATATTTCGCTTAATTTCACACATATTCATAGTCTCAGTTCTGGTTCCAGGGCATTTAATCATTTCATTAGCAATTCTGATATTATTTACTACAACGTTTTGTAGTAATTCTAATTTTATGTATTGTCATATAGCCATAAAAACAGTTCTCACCTTTACTCCATACAAGTAAATGTAATGTGCAAATAAATGTAATGTTTTAGTTTACTGACTGTTGCAGATGTGTGATAGTGTTCAATTATTATTTACCTTAAAATAGAGTTGAATTGAATGTAATTATACTAGACTTGATTAAAATAAAAACAAATGGGATTGGAAGTTAATCCCACAAAGTGAATTGATCATAGTGAAAAAGTACATTTACAATGTTTTTACATAAATTTACACGTATAAACTACAATATATACCGTGATATGTTAAATTGTTACATTTTCAGACATGTCTTTTTGATTAAAGACCAAAGTAAAGCAACTCCAAGTTGTAGCAAACAGTTTGTTGCCATACCAGAGTGAAACGATTTGTGATCATGTTAATACATTAAAATTAACCTAGACGACAGCGTATAATCCTAAAGACTTGCTATGACAGAAGTCGCCCTGTGCGGAACAAAATTAACGTCGTGCGTTGTTTTTGTCGTGATTCAGCACACGACCCCGAGCAACAATGGCGCTCAACCGATCATGCACGCAGTTTTATTTTTGGCATTCTCTTTTACATCAACATGGGCTTTATTAAGCACACGCGTGCTGTTGTGATACAAAACCATTGATGCGTATAATAACTTAATTGTGTATAATTTAAGTTACTGATAGTGGCTCTTTCTCTGGCGCCGTCCTTTCGCCGTAAACAACGATTTCAATTAGCGCGGCTCAAAGTCGTATCATACCGTGAACTGGAACGATGGTTTGACTGGATTCACACGGTTGTACCCGTTTACCTGTGTTGCTAGGTCTTATTTTATCCCGAAGTGTTTCAACACGGGCGAATGCCGAGTACAAAACAATTCGTCATGTTCAATACGGGTTTATGTACATATGGGCTATGCCTATGGCAATCCAGACTTTACGCAACCATCTCGGTTGATAGCCAACCGAAGCATTATGGTCTGTTAACCAGCGGGGGTCCACTTCAAGGGTACACTACATCATATGTGTAAAAAAAATCGTAATTGCAATAGGACACCCTGAACACATCGACAAAAGCAGAGATTCTAAGCGTGACAACACGCTGATACCATTCCATGTGGCCACGCCATAAAACATGCGGCATCAGGTGTAGGTCTTTGAGCGGCGGGGTCACAATCAGGCGCCGATAGATTGCGAAAGAAGATTTCTACTTGCGAATTGTCGCTGACTGACCAGTCAGCGTTAGTCAGCAGATATTGAGTGGACAGGTATTCAGGTAAGCTGCGATCGCGGTCTTTTCACGGCGATGATCCATTGTGACCGACGGTACCGCACTGGCGTGAACCGGCGCCACGGTGCGATAGACGGCGTCCGTGGAAAAAGACCATACACGACGTCCTGAGTTATGTCCCAGCGTTAGTTCCGCGTGGTTAGGCGCGCACCGTGCGAATACACATACAGACGAGGCTAAATATGTAGCTCCACCAGCTAATAATAATAATACAATCTTTATTAACCCGCAATGGTATGCTTCCTTAAAAAACAGTAACATTCATAATAATACTGTTAACATCATCATCGTATAAAATATATCTGACATCTCTTAAATCCATTTCTAATGTGTGCAATTTTCGTTGGAACATTTGCATTAGCCATAGCTGCGTCTGACACACTAGGTTGACATGCACGGTCTAGGTTCGCAGACACGTCATATCTACTGTTCTATTTATATATAAAATATTGACGATAGTTTGCGTTACAAATAGATAACGGACTTCTAATGGATAATGCAGGGTTATCGTATGCTTGTGTTTATTTGTACCACCCACAAAGAAATGTAACGGACAGCGTTCGCGTGTCGCCAACATCGGTCGTACGCAGCAAGCGTAATGGCCAACACGTTGAAGTCAGAGTTCTGATATAACACGGGTAGAGGATGTACCGACCTGAGCTAGGCCAGACGTATTCAAGTAGCATTGTGTCAACGGCGAGGCACGAGATAGGTGAAAGAAAGCAACTGAAGTCGGCTGCTCTGTACTTTGGACCACGTACGACGCCATTCTCCGTGTTCATCTCAGTTCAGTTTCCATGCATTGGTGTCACGGTTTTGACACGATGCGGTAGAATCTAACAGGAGACACTTCACCAGTCCAACAGACTGACACTTAGTGACCTCATCAGGACACATTCTACAGTATTTGGTATGGTATTCTACGGATTCTACTTCACACCTCGTCGGGATCACATATCCACAATCTTGAAGAAACTGCACTGGCTACCTAGAAGTATCGCGCACAAAGCATGTTATCGTTCAACGTAATTGGACTTCGACTATGGAATTCGCTGCCGATTCATATAAAGTGTAGTGGAACTCTATCAACGTTCAAACAGACTCTAAAGACACATATGTTCAAAGCAGAATACTGCTGACATTTTACTTTCTTTGAGCCTTGGCTCATATTTCATTTATCGACATATTATTGCATACATGTAGAAATTTTAATGTTTAAATACAGTTTTATAAATTAATTTTTATGAAATGATTTAAATGATTTGACAGTTTTGATAACTATTATATAATATTTTTGTTTTATATTTATTGTGCTTATAAATCTGCTACGTTGAATGTTGAGGTTATTTGTCTTGTGCGCTTTATAAAAGAAATAGTATATTATCCAACGTCTTTCAAGCAACTAGATCTGTACATGGGTATGCAGTGTAGTATCCCGTGACAGAAACACAAAAAGACATTGTGGTTTGTCAATGTGTGTCTGGTTGATTTAGCTGGCAATGTTACCGGAGTTGATGCTGTTATTAACAAATACATCACCGCCAGCAACAAATAGCGCGACCTGGACGAGATACGACCCGGGCGAACTACTTGGAATCTGGACGTTGTTATCACCTACAATCTGGGCTCGTGTTTCACAACGATTGTCCAGAACCTTGTCGTGTATACTGTGGTGGACGTATGCTGTATAAACGTGGCGAATGATGGTCGGAGGGGGGGGGTCAGCCAATCGCTTCAGCGTAAAACCCAATCCAAGACACGAGAACCATTGTCTGCTTATCCGTAAGAAACGGATTATCATATAAATCGGACACCGGATGTATGTACACATTCAGTGCAAAAAAGACAGTGGCGGGGGACGTTTGGTGGAAATGTGTCTTTAAAGTACTTATCCCAAATGACGAATACAACGGTGCCACAGCCTGTCAACTGTCTTTCCAAAACAGCTTCCGAACGTTTCCAATCAGGCATTTGAAATGTAATCACTTTGGACCGAGTTCTGCCTTTTACATCGGAAAGACCTGTTCATGACATAAGAAGGCTCCAGGTGTTGATCAGATTTTCTAATTGTTACAAAAAACAACAGTTAAATTGTGACGGCGTGCGCGTCCATTGCGGCAGATAGCTTGGAGTGTCGTTGGTGGCGTCCACGATATCAGGAGTCGTGTTTTTGCGGGGACTTGGACACAGTGCGCTATGGGCAGAGAGAGAGAGAGAGAGACGAGGGCGGCTCGGACTTCGCTCGCCTGTATTGTTCTGCGAATGATGTATGTTCGGATGTATTTCGACAGCGCAGATTGGTTTACAGCTGACGATGGAAACATGCTTCACTGCACTGTGTCAGACCCATACACGTAAACATGTGTTTGTAATTGTAAAATCCAACACTAAACAGAATTACGTATCCGGATAAGTATGGAGATGGAGGCCAGTGCGATATGCGTAGGCCCCTATTATTACATTTCTACTGTTCCAAACTGGTGTATGATCATAATATTATAAGTCGTATGAACCAACATAAGTATTTACCGATTCTCGCAGTTCTGGCTCATAAATGATTAGCGCAGTTAACGTTCAATATATTCTGCGCTTGCCCTCTGCTGACCTATAAATGCCATATGCACGAGGGTGGACATTCTGTAATGAGTAGTGCTTGGTATGATTATGCAATTGCAGCCTCCAACGAAATCTGTAGTGCTGTGAGCGAACGTCTTACAGAGTCATTAGTAAACGCTAACACCGTGTTTCCAGTGACTGGTCGATACTATATCACACGCCACGTTTGCACGCTTTATTTCCTCAAATTAACAATGTCGCTACCTAATTTGGTCGCACGAATGAATCGGCGTGACCAGAATGTTTCAGACAGCTA
Source organism: Ridgeia piscesae (assembly GCA_025642075.2). NCBI lineage: Eukaryota > Metazoa > Annelida > Polychaeta > Sabellida > Siboglinidae > Ridgeia > Ridgeia piscesae. The sequence goes on along the minus strand of JAODUO010000216.1, from coordinate 626,924 downwards.
ACTATTTATTTAGGATCGCCGAGAGTATTCGTCTTCGATGACTGGTTACTTGTTGTTACACCCTTGAGCACGGCGATCTGGCTTCAGCTGATTTCGTATTTCAGTTCGGTGCATTATGCAACGCAATGTTTCTCATTTTCTCACTTCAGTCACATATAGCAGCGCAATATTTATGGTTCTTATTTTGGAATTTAGTTCCTGACACTTCGGCGGTCTATAAAATAAAGTTATTAACATTATCTTGTACCTAAACTACAATAAAAGTGTCATTGCACTAGCGACAAGTGTTATGTAATAGTCTCGTTCAGATTGTGGCAACATGTGACAATTCTGGTTGTGCCGAATAGGGCCTGCAAGTGGGTCACGATACATGGCGTGACTCCGCGCGACTGGAGCTTATTGGGGACTAAGCGAGACTAATTGGGGACTGGACACAAGAATAATATTCTAACGATGGATGACAGTTGTAGCGTCCGACTGATGAATATTAGGAAAATCAGTTCATAAATATCTTATGTTTTACGTTTCTTATCTTAAATGTCCGATTTAATATTGAGTTTACCACACTATCATAGGCACATAGCGATTTACGTAGTGCAGATAATCGACACGATGCTAAGCTGTATGTGTCTTTTACGGGATTTGCGTTTTACATTGCTGTACGTTGTGGTTTCGATAAGCACTTATATCTGACAAGTTGTCTAAATGCACATAATCATAACACATGTATACGTTTGGCCCAAACAGGTTGTACTGCGCGAAAACTGGCACTGTTCATATTAGTCAAGATCGCCAAACACAAGTACTTGCCGGTATTGCCATGGCAACCACCATAATAATCGATTAAAATTCATGATTTCCGTGATCATTGTCACCGGCAAAGTGTTCCACTGATTCTGCTTGTAATAATCCTTCGGACAATATAATTGAAATACGCTATTTCCGGACAGTTCGATTATTACCACCAAAACAAAACTAAGTCCTATATGTTAACATGGAGTAAATGGACCAACTGCCCCCAGCCTCGTTTTCGCGCGCGAGACTTGCAGGCCCTATTCACCGCTAGCCCATCAGCTGAAAAACAAAATTTTAATAGTAAAGGTTTCTCCTGATTACCAGATCAACCAATAAGATACTTCGCTACGGTTTTAATCGTATACATCCGGGGCAGTCAGTTATTCGGCCGAGCACCAATGGTCGCTCACGTTTGCTTGATATCACTACGCGTGTGTGATGTGTATATCAGAAATATAAACGAAAGTTAGTTTCCTTTACGATGCAATTCATCGTTTCTTTTACGAAATACTGCCACGAACACGCATTACTCGCAGTGACAGAAAATACGACACGCGAAGACGTTTAAAATACATAAATCTTATGCTGTGTATCCGGTCAGGGTAACGAGCCATGTTGTGCGCAGTGATAGCAGTACTGAATACTCTGCCGACTACAGTCACTTCTAAAACTTTTATTTTAAGGCATCTCTAAAGACGCACTTTCCTCTTACTGCGTACACTATTTAAATTGATGAACCATTTTGCGGTAGTTTATAAAAAAATTGTAATCTTAATTAATTTATATGTTTTACCACTGAATCAAATTCTTTTACGAATTAAATTTCCATTATAATTTATTTGTTAAACTAACGCCATTAATATTTGTATTTATTTAGTTAAATCTCTCTTAGTTTCCTAGATGTCTTATGTTAAGCGCTGTGAACGCTATGGATATGGCGCTATACAATATAAACAGTATTATTATAGCATATATATATGGTCTGTAGCGGGGTTCTTGTGTTGCAGGTGGCGTTCAGTCTTGTCAAGATTGTTGGTCTCCGCGGCGGGGTGGCGCTGGGGCTGTTCGCTTCTGGCTGCGCGCCGGGAGGGGGCGCCAGCAACATGTACACGTATATGCTTGGCGGAGA
>JAODUO010000216.1:595000-622500 GCA_025642075.2 Ridgeia piscesae | reverse complement strand
TCTGGCCATGTTTATGGTGAATATTTTGTGTATCTTTTCCCAGCAGGATGTGACTAATTTGGAAGTTAAGAATACTTGATATTTGGTGGTGTCGATGAGCTTTACGGAGTGGCTGGTCCAACTTTTCCAAGGGATCCTTTTGTGATTTAGTTATCCCAACAGAGAGTTGGAACAATGAAAATATGTTTGTCCATGAACCAAAATGTACACCAACAGAACCACGCACTGGTTGTTACAGTCGGTGCATATGCATAATGACAGTGGGTTGTGTGATGCACCAAATACGTCGCTATTGTGGTCAAACTTTCAAGATCGACGTTCGTTCAGGTAACTTTGAACGAGCAGTGTACAATGAATGGTTGGCTGTTTTGTGTAAATATGATTCAGTTTTATTACTTTTATATAGAGCTATTTTAACTCATTTAACATGCGCGCACACGCACACATTTGCAATTTTAGAAGGACACATTTTGATCATTTAAAAACAGTAACATTCTCAGTGATATAGGTTGCCGTTTTTTGTGTTAGTATATGCACGAGTTTGCCGATCTGTTTTTGTAACAAACATTGTAAGCACATTAACTCCAATTTTTCACTCCAATTATTATCACAGTTGTGTTATGTTTGTGTTGTACCATATATATATATATGTATGAATTTGTATCATAATGAATATTTAGCTTCTTCTTTTATCGTGGTAAAGCCGAAACAGTGTCGGTGGTTTCCTGTCATGTCGTAGACACTTGTTATTCTTGCATTCTGTGAACATTGATTTCCGGGAAGACAATCCATATTTCGTTTATGAATAGCGTAGCAACTGTCGAATGCAATTTTGCTCAAAGAAAAGCATTCAGTGAGAAAATGGAGCATGTCGGGGTGAAATTGCAACAGCGTTGGCATATTCGCCCGGTAGCGAAGGTTTGTTATGTTTGAGATGGCCATGATTCAGGAGTGACTACAAGTGTTCACGGCGCGCCCCGTTTATTCACACACGCGAACGGCCGAGGTGGTTAACGTGGCAGAATCTTCGGCAGTCTGGTGTTGAGGTGAGAGAAACCCGCCTGCAATATCGCGGCTTAACTTCTGTCGCGTCGCATTCCCACGCGTCTAATTAGCTATCTGCGTGTGGCCACAGGTACGGTCGGTAGGTAATCGGATTAGCTTCCACGTGCTTGATTGCGATCGCAAAGGGGGCGATCGTAGGCTGAATTGAATCCACGCAATGACGACGTGGTTGTGGTCACGTGACCTTATTCCCGTTCGTCCCGTCGGGTGGCGTTCCTTGACGGTGAGTGTTACACGTGTTACCTTGTGTGACTGCCCTGTGAACAGACTATGATTTGGGTCATTGTTACATCCTGTTAATGTCCAAAGTGGAATGCGTTGCGCGGAAGTAGATTGTGGCACAGATGTACAACGGGCTACATTCCAAACGTGCCGCACAACACAATATTATTTATTCGACGTCACTTCCGGTTATGGTGTATTACGATCGCTGGATATCGGTCGTTTAGACTTGTTTTATTCTATGGTTTTGCATGCGACACCTTCGGTTGGCTGTCTGGGTGTTGCAACAGATTTGGTACTGACGAATCTTATATATGACCGCGTTCTTAGAAAGGACACGGCTAATGGTGGCGATGACCCAGATGGTCACGTCACAACCGCACGTACGTCACAAACGTGTCTGCGGGAATGTTATATGACGTTCGACTTGGCCTGGGTGCAGCTGTCGGTCAGGTGCCGTCAGGTGAGGTGACAGTGACCGATGCTGTGCGGCGTCACTAGGCGGTGTTCTCGTTGTGTTGTTCACCGACCGCAGATTGACATCTCAGGTCGATAATATCGTTCACCTGGCCGGATGCCCATCAATTTAATATAAATGTCATCCGGGCGAGCGATTTAATTAATTGTCCGCACAGACGGCGACCTATCTCTCGTCGTTATGTCATTCGCGTCAACATTCTTTTGTCGCGTGCGCAAATTCCAGATTTGTCTTCACGGTTTGAGTGAACTAATATTTATCCTATTTTGTGCGAGCTGTATCAATTCGTTTTCGTCAGATACGAGAATTCCGTCTTACCTAAGGCCTATGTTGAGCATGGTCCGACAGTTGTGTCCACGACTCTTCTCTCGTGCAACAATTGCAACAGAATTCTGTCTAGCTAACGATACCCCTTTCGTTCAGCAGTCGATGAATAATTCACGGACATCACCTTATCTGATAATGATCATTGTTTGGATAACCTCGTCACGTCGGACTTGTTTCTAAACGTGTCGTAGTAACCTGGTCACAGGTCGAGTAACGTTGTAGGCGGACGTAGGGTGGACGAGACGGCCACTGACCGGCCGGGCGTCAGTGCTGCCGGCGGCATGGCGTCCGACTTCTCGGTCTGTCCGGCCTTGTAGCCGCTGTCTACGTCGTGTTTACGACGCCACGGTTGACCGGTTATGCCAGCGCTGAACGTGTGTTGCGTGTGGTATGTTAGTTTTTATACCGAAATGAAATTATCATCACTTTGTATACGCTGCAAATCGGTTAACCATGGTTAGTAATTTTCCGCTTGACGTAGTCGTAATTTAATCAGTAATTCATCAGCGACTATTTCCAGAGTACACTTGGATTACTCCGGCGGCATCGAACTGTCACCAATGGTGGATATACCATTACTATTTTCTATATTGTGTGAGAAACACCAACGTTGTGCGATCGTTCTGTACGTGTGTCGTGTCATAATTATTCAGTAACACAAATTTAAAGGATTTGGGGAAAATGTATTGTCAACCACCTTGAAAGAAGCTCATAAAGTCATCATAATTCGTCGTTATTTAATGTCGTATACTCCTGCCGCTGACAAAGCAATTCCGATGTAGGTCTCCAATGCACATGTCAGACACTGAGAACCCGGTGTGGTGGTCAGTCCTTGTGGACGCCGTCGTTCAACAGCTGTTGTCAGTCATCAAACGTAACGGGTTCAGCTGCGTCGTCTGTCCAGCAGTGTCATCTATCAGGCTCGCATATTTGTCCAGCTGGGTCGTGTCCAGCTCGGCTATGTATCCGGCTGTCTCGTGTCCGGCTGTGTCGCATGTCCAGTTGTGTCACCTGTCCAGCTGCTTCATATGTCCATCCAGCTGTGTCATATGTCCAGTTGTGATGGCGTGTCCAGTTTCCAACGTATGATCACGAGTCTATACAGTGTGGTGTTTGTGATCCTGGTCCTTCCATGACGGTCTCATTAGCTTATTCCTTATGACACCCTGGTGGCACGTGTTTGTTCTGCCTGTCACGTCATGCTTCACCTCGTTGACTGTGTGGGTCTTATTGTATATTATTGTATACCCCTCGACAGTGACATTCTGATAACAAACATACATTTGCTATAACGTAGTGACCCGGGGGCGTTGGTGTTTCAACGCAGACCATAAAGCACCGCTGACACACTGAACTGTCAACTGAACTGTCAACTGAACTGTCAACTGAACTGTCAACTGAACTGTCAACTGAACTGTCAACTGAACTGTCAACTGAACTGTCAACTGAACTGTCAACTGAACTGTCAACTGAACTGTCAACTGAACTGTCAGCTGAACTGTCAACTGAACTGTCAACTGAACTGTCAACTGAACTGTCAACTGAACTGTCAACTGAACTGTCACTGAACTGTCAACTGAACTGTCAACTGAACTGTCAACTGAACTGTCAACTGAACTGTCACTGAACTGTCAACTGAACTGTCAACTGAACTGTCAACTGAACTGTCAACTGAACTGTCAACTGAACTGTCAACTGAACTGTCAACTGAACTGTCAACTGAACTGTCAACTGAACTGTCAACTGAACTGTCAACTGAACTGTCAACTGAACTGTCAACTGAACTGTCAACTGAACTGTCAACTGAACTGTCAACTGAACTGTCAACTGAACTGTCAACTGAACTGTCAACTGAACTGTCAACTGAACTGTCAACTGAACTGTCAGCTGAACTGTCAGCTGAACTGTCAGCTGAACTGTCAACTGAACTGTCAACTGAACTGTCAACTGAACTGTCAACTGAACTGTCAACTGAACTGTCAACTGAACTGTCAGCTGAACTGTCAGCTGAACTGTCAGCTGAACTGTCAACTGAACTGTCAACTGAACTGTCAACTGAACTGTCAACTGAACTGTCAACTGAACTGTCAACTGAACTGTCAACTGAACTGTCAACTGAACTGTCAACTGAACTGTCAACTGAACTGTCAGCTTAACTGTCAGCTGAACTGTCAGCTGAACTGTCAGCTGAACTGTCAGCTGAACTGTCAACTGAACTGTCAACTGAACTGTCAACTGAACTGTCAACTGAACTGTCAACTGAACTGTCAACTGAACTGTCAACTGAACTGTCAACTGAACTGTCAGCTGTGTTGTGAAATATTGTTTGATTTTGCCCTCGCGTTCTTAAATCATAATCACATGCGCGTGCACGTACGACGTACATACGTCGTATGTACGCACGCACGCACGCACGCACGCACGCACAGCACACACACACACACACGCGCGCATGTTTTGATCAGCTAAGTGATACTATGATGTATATGTGTATTATACTGTTAGGTTAATTGCGATGCACGCATTTGTGTGAGAGTTGAGACTTACGTCTGTCAACATGTTTTCGTGGGGTTACGATTTACCACGCGTTTGTGATCCCACGTAAGAGGTCGACCGTTTGTGTTTGCATGTTAATTCTGCCAGCTTAATTGTAACCCGCCACTGGCACTGGCGTCTGCGTTCTACCCTGTTGTAAATCGTTCAGTATTGCTGTTGTTCTTTTACTCGAGTGTGTCGTTGTCTGCGTTGATGTATTCATGCAATACTCGGTTATATGTGAACAAAACACAATGCAACATAACGATCAGTACGACTGCTGTGACATGTCTATAGGCGAGTGACAAGGGGGGTGTTTCCGCTGTGAAAGATCTCGGGACGACTGGGCTATATGGCTACGTATGTCTCGTTGTCCCACGTTTTTCAAAGATTTCATTTCGGCAACGGCACATACATAATATTATACTGTAGGTCGACATAGCGGGGAAGAAGATTATTTTAGGAACACGGATCGCAATGCGTGAAATTTACGTGTGGTCTATGGCGCCAAGCGTTCGACCACCTAGCAATTTGCTTGTCAACGCTGGTCTTCGGTAGTGTCCGTGCGTGCGTGCGTGCGTGCGTGCGTACGTGCGTACGTACGCATGTCGCTGATCTCCACTTGTGTCAAATAGACCAGTGACGTGTATTCATATAGTTACTGGCTGTTTATTATTACTAACGTTGCGTAACGTCCGGTGCCGTCGCTGGTTGGACGGAGCGAATTTACACGTTATTGTTGTACAGGTATATATATATATATATATATATATATATATATATATATATATATATATATATATATATATATAATATTATATTCTGTGCAAACGGAAGTATTTTACTGTATATTTCATCAGTTCATGGCGTTCCATGACCAGTCAATGTTACTTAATAAAATGAAAAATTATTTGAGTAAGGTTTCCTGTTTCACGTCACAGTTAGAGGTGTTCGTCTTGATGACGTAATGTCATTATGCCTCGTTGCTGAACTAGTAATCACTACTGCTGTCCAGATGCTTCTTCTTACATTGGTATTTACGTATTCATTCCCATTAGATAAACGGCTGCATGTAGTTCGTCTTGGAGAGAAGCGTTGTTTAGTGTGATTAATTGGTGTTAGCAATTACCATATATAAACTTCGGATTACCACTTAGTTAACCACGGCTAACAGACCAGACGCCTACTAAAGGGCGCGCCATTTTCCTTTCGCCCGTAAGTCAAAAACTGTGCCAAAAGCAGAGACCGAGTAGATTATCACGATGTGTCATTTCCGACGTTGTTAAACTTTGTTTAAAGACCCGTCATGGTTTGGGTCACGAACTTTAGGCCAATGTTTACTGAAAGACTGTTTAATTAGTATGTTATTAATATACTAAATAGGCCTACATGTCAGAATCATAGGACAAACTTTAAGCAACCTAAGAAATATATGCGACCGATGAGAATATAATTATGGTCATATATCAACCTAACCGCCTTGAACTGACAAAGTTCGTGTACAAATGGTGATTGATGACAACCCGAGAACAAACAATTGTCCAACACTGCCCGGCGTAAAAAAGTGTTTCAAACAAGGCCTAATCTTTGACGTAATTTTCGAAACATTTTTCATCCATTAGCGTCACACAAAAATGTCAGAGGTGAGTCGTGGCGATAGTTAGTAGAAAACACTGGAGGTAACGACAGAGTTCGAATGAAAGACACGTTTACATAAATACATCCATAGGACCATAACTATGTCATATGCTGCAAGATGCGCTTGCATTGAAACACAATTAATGTTCGCACGCGCGCGCGCGCAACAAATATATATATATATATATATATATATATATATATATATATATATATATATATATATATATATATATATATATATATATATATATATATATATATATATATATATGTGTGGTATAATATATATAATATATGTTGTGTATATATATATATATATATATATATATATATATATATATATATATAAAATATATATATATAATATGCCGGCTTATTACTACATCACGTACAATCACATATAAAAGACACGGTGAAGAATAAAAACCTGATAAAATAAAATAAATAGCAGCAATACAGTGCGCAATCACGTGCGCAATCACACACGCACACGCACGCACGCACGCACGCACACACACACACTCGCATTCATGTTCAAATAAACACCATCTCAACTTTTAGCAACCTCGTTGCAGGATTTCCAGCCGCCGTAAAATCTTCAGCAGCTGATCCGGACTGACAGCAGCTGATCCGGACTGACAGCAGCTGATTCGGACTGACAGCAGCTGCAGTGCGTATCTCTGAACATCCCGAGGATCCATTTTGGCGACCCTGAAAATGCATACAATTCGAGGTTTTGTCCACCCTCCACCCCTTTCCCCGCTAGGTCACTCTTGGGTTGGTGTCTCCGCTACAAATGTTTGAAGTTGTCAGTCATCCACAGTAAACTTTATTGGCGGATCCAGGGAGCTCAATTGGGCTCGTGCCCTCCTAGACCTTTGGAATTAATCTGTTTTCATTGAGGTTATTGATTGTGCTCCGTTAATTATGTGTCCCCTAGGGTAAATTATGAACAAAGCACACCTCCCCCACCCGAAATCCGATGTCACGATCCAGTAGTGCGACCTGACAGCAGAGCTGTTATAAAGCACGGCAGTAGCGGTGACGTTATGTTTGAGTCCCTAAAGGAATGACATTTTAGGTTTATGCCCGTTCCATATATTACGTGTGAGCGCCGTGGCTCAGGGGTAGGGCATCGGACTCTCGACTAAGAGGAACCGGGTTCGAATCCTGTACTGCGGTGTTAAAACCTGGGCAAGTTTTTTCACTCTACATTGCTCCAGTCCACTCAGCTGTATAAATGAGTACCTGGCTATAGACAAGTGGTGGATATATGTACGAGCAGCCTTCGCGCATTAATTGTAGCATATTGCTGGATGCTTCCCAGAGAAGTTGAGATGGTGTTTGATTGAACAGGTCTGCCAGGGAAGTAATGTGTAAAGCGCTTTGAGCAGTCCTGAGGATTGGATACTGCGCTATATAAGAACTTACTTTTACCCTCTCTGGATCCGCCCCTTGTTTGAAATTTTGGCTGCCTTCAGCTAAAATAAGTTATATATATAAATATAGGGCGGTCCACAGTAGCCACTTAATGATTTTTAGTATTCACACAATAGAACCATAATTGAAATCGCTGTGTATGGGGCCTTACTATTAGTCTATGACTATGCACATCGGGAATTAGTGTCGCCACCATGCGGAAATCAACTGTGCCTATTTTATTTGTTGTATTGTGCAACGTTTCAGATATTTACAACACGAAGACAATTCCGTGTAACAAATAACCCGATGGCGATGGACAGTGGACTCTATAGTTTCGAAACTGATTATATTTTTTTAGCAGACTCGTAGTTGAAGCTTGGGTAAGACTGCCTACATCTGCTTGCATTTGCATACTAATTATAGTGTTGCTATACTTTAATAGACTTTTGGCGCATAGAACAAGGTTGGCCTGGTAATTTATTTAGACACAGTAATTTTACACAAAAGGTAATGGGCCTAAGTTACGGATAGCTATGGACAACGTCGTGCTACGGGCGCTATCCGCCGGGATGAATTGTAAAGCACATGACTGCTCATGTGATGCGTCAATGGCCGCGCCCATGACGATGTCACGTAAACGTTTATTATTCTGGACACACGTATTACTGTTACTTAAAGTATTGTTTACGAATATAAGAAGGTGAATCATGCACAAGAAACTTAACCATACGTTTGAAATTTTTACGTGACCAGTAGATCGTTTCTTTCACTGCTTATTTAGTTAAAAATAACATATTCATTCAATCATTGACGTGTACGTGTCAGCGTGACATGGTAAAGATTGACGTGTCATCTCAATAAAAATAGAACACAATTGAAACAAATAGGTGCTACGTAGTAATTGACATGTACCAAGACTGAAACACGGTGGCAGCTCAATAATGGTTTGCTACATCAGCGAAAATCGCGTGTCGGTTCCTGATGGGCCTGATCCATTTTCAGTCCAGATTTCTTATTCTTGCTTCGCATTTAAAAAAATTCCAAATTATGTAGAATTAACCAGAAATATAGACATGAGGACTGCCGTATAATTATAAGTTCATGATTACACTCTGGACTGGGGCACTGTTACACTGTTAAAACCTATAGTACTGCACAGGCTTACGCTTTGCCTTTAGGGAATGAGGCTCGAGCCTGATCAGCAAAAACTTCCAACTTCACATCCTCTTGAATGGATTTAGTCTATATTGTACAGTGTTCAAAATTTGCAGGAGACCTTATGTGTCATGAATGTCGCTTGAGTTCAGTAATGATTACTTTGTCTCCAAGTATATGGCCTATTAAAAAGACACATCTTAAACTGTCGATTCTTGAGAATAGCACCTTTGGTAGTCAATAAAAAATCCCTTGGATGACTAAAACTATAAACATTCTCATCATTTACATGGCCTTTTTATGATTCAGGTGATGATGTGAGTGGACTGTGGTCAGACGACACAGTGGTCACTGAGGATTGGCTGATACCATACAAGTACCACCACGGTCCTCGTCACACCAACAGATACGTGCGTTCTTGTCAACCTGTCAAGTTCAATAATATCACATATGAAGTATCATCACCGTATCACAGTGACAATGTCTCTGAACCAGTTGTCGAACGCAGACATTTTGTGCTCTCGACCCTCGTACAAGGTCACTATTTCCGGGTCACAAACCCCGACAAGACAGTGTCTATCCTGGAGCCACGGGAATCTCACGGCTGTGACTCTAACACTAGAGAAACGGTGGAGGAAACCTCTCGAAAGGGGAACTGCTTAGCTGCAGTAAATGCAGGCTTCTTCAATACAAAGAATGGGGCTTGCATCGGTAATGTCGGTTTCTATGCAATAAGGTGTAATTTTCAAATACAATTCCATGGAATAATTTTAAATCTATATTACTAAAAACGTTTTCATCAATAACTTTTTTGCCCGTAAACAATATAGGTGTATGAGTTTATTAATGAAAATTCTTTTATTATTAAATAGGGTATGTATAAACACTATGTATACATGTATATTTTATATAACTATATATATATATATATATAAATAAATAATATATAAATATACTGAAATGTCTTAACATACAAGGTATGACATTATTAGTCTTGTGATTATATGTAAATATTATGTAGAGATATATATGTATATTTAAGTTTTCTTGGGTTGTTACATCTACATTTATACCTCATTATTGACAACCTTAATATTTCGGAAAACTATGTTTTTCTTGAAATATTTGTGAATAAACCAAATTTGAGGTACCGGTGAATGATGTGTTGTGAATAATTCAGTAGTTGTACTGTGAAAGGGTTGTTAGATTAAATAATCACTATTTCTGCAGGGAATGTTGTCAGTGGTGGCCGTATGGTGAAGGACTCTGGTGGAGTGCAGAATGCAAACTTTGGCATTCTAAAAAACGGGCAGCTGTTCTTTGGGTATGTGAAATATGGTACTGGATTATTACAATTAACGAATGTGGATAAAGTTCTGTGTACATTGATTTGCAGAGGAGCAGGTTCATCAGGTTGGACGAACAAATGGAAGCAACAAAAACTGAAATACCACAGAACACTTTCTGAGAAAGGCTACTGGTGGCAGAGTTTGAAAAGTTGATGTTTACATGTTAGACTTAATTGAAGTCATCTAAAATAATTTTAATTTTATATGTACAGTTAGCTGTAGCCTAGATCTGTGACTTTATCCATGGTCAATAACTAACCATATACCTGGAATTTGTGGTATTAACAGTGATTCTATAAATATACAGTAATTGTAGTTCCTAAAAATCTATCAGATTTTTTTCAACAATATGTCTTCCTTTTGAAGTTCATTCATATAGCCTTAATGTTGTTCATTATTAATAATAATAAGTTTATTTAAACATTAAAATCCAAAGTCGCCCTCTGTACAGAAGTGTGTACAGTACAATATTCGATAACATATAGGACGTAACATAGATATCAAAAATAATAATACAAGTATAATTATTATAAATACATACATATATGTTGTGCAATGTTGTGAAGAGCTGAAGCAGAGTGTCTAATAGTGATTTAAAAGTGATATTAGTGTAAATTATATTATGTATCGATGCATTCAAAAATAAGTATATGCTTATCTGATTCTTGATGTTTTCTTTGCTTCCTGTCTTTAACTATGTCTTGTTCTAGCTATGTGCCGGAGGAGATGGTTGCTGGGGGTGTGTTCAGTCAGCTTGTCTCTGGGGTGATCTGGCTGGTGCGGCAGGGCAAGAGTTATGTGGACACCGCCAAGGGAACAGAGTGCTCCGACTCACAAGAATCAGGTATGACGTGTCACTGACTCACTGTATGATGAGTTTTTGATGACATTGTATATAGCGTCGTATATTGTATATAGCGTCACAGGAATCTGATATGACGTGTCACTGTATTGTGATGTGTATTGAGAGTGACGTGAAACTGGTATGTTGACATCGTGTATAACCACTTAAGAAAGAGAGTGATATGAATCTGGCGTGACATGTCACTGTTTGATGACATTGTGTATAGAATCACAGGAATCAGGTATGTCACTCTATGGTGACGGTATGTGTAGAGTCACAGGAATCAGGTATGACATGTCAGTCTATGGTGACGGTATGTGTAGAGTCACAGGAATCAGGTATGACATGTCAGTCTATGGTGACGGTATGTGTAGAGTCACATGAATCAGGTATGGCATGTCAGTCTATGGTGACGGTATGTGTAGAGTCACAGGAATCAGGTATGACATCTCAGTGATGAGACTGCATATTGAGGCTCACATGAATCAGGCATATTATGACATGCCACTATTAAATCAACATCTTGCAGATGGAATAGAGAGATGTGAGAATGTGACAGCAATTTTACGATTTTTATTTGCCTGATTACAGTAATATAATGCTGAGGACCAAACTGTGACCACTGAGCCGTAATACCATGGGCTGTATATCATTGAGTAGATGTTTGGTTATTTTTTGCATTAGTTGTTACAGTAATTATTTGATTTTGTTTTGGAGACATGAATTAAAAGCATTTTTGTAATAATGCAAAAATGGTGGTAGTTTATAATATGCTGGTACACTGTAGTATGATTCCTGAGGTGCCATTAAATGAAAACAAACTTTGCATGAGTTATCTACTTGCAGGAACACTGGACTACTTTGTGAGAGTTCAGTCTGCCCGCACCGCTGTAGGCCATGATAAAGAAGGCCGTATTATTGTGGTGCAGGTTGGCGGGAAGACAGGACTCAGTGGGTGAGTGTGACATCTGACAGGACTCAGTGGGTGAGTGTGACATATAACAGGACGCACTGGGTGAGTGTGACATCTGACAGGACGCACTGGGTGAGTGTGACATCTGACAGGACGCACTGGGTGAGTGTGACATCTGACAGGATGCAGTGGGTGAGTGTGACATTTGATAGGACTCAATGGGTGAGTGTGACATATGACAGGACACAGTGGGTGAGTGTTTCATTTGACAGGACTCAATGGGTGAGTGTGACATCTGACAGGACTTAATGAGTGAGTGTGACATCTGACAGGACGCACTGGGTGAGTGTGACATATGACAGGACGCACTGTGTGAGTGTGACATCTGACAGGACGCAGTGGGTGAGTGTGACATTTGACAGGACTCAATGGGTGAGTGTGACATCTGACAGGACACAGTGGGTGAGTGTGACATTTGACAGGACTCAATGGGTGAGTGTGACATCTGACAGGACTCAATGGGTGAGTGTGACATCTGACAGGATGCACTGGATGAGTGTGACATATGACAGGACACACTGGGTGAGTGTGACATCTGACAGGACGCAGTGGGTGAGTGTGATATTTGACAGGGCTCAATGGGTGAGTGTGACATCTGACAGGACACAGTGGGTGAGTGTGACATTGACAGATAAATGGTGAGTGACATCACAGGACTCAATGGGTGAGTGTGACATCTGACAGGATGCAGTGGGTGAGTGTGACATTTGACAGGACTCAATGGGTGAGTGTGACGTTTGACAGGACTCAATGGGTGAGTGTGACATCTGACAGGACTCAGTGGGTGAGTGTGACATTTGACAGGACTCAGTGGGTGAGTGTGACATATAACAGGACGCACTGGGTGAGTGTGACATCTGACAGGACGCACTGGGTGAGTGTGACATCTGACAGGACGCACTGGGTGAGTGTGACATCTGACAGGATGCAGTGGGTGAGTGTGACATTTGATAGGACTCAATGGGTGAGTGTGACATATGACAGGACACAGTGGGTGAGTGTTTCATTTGACAGGACTCAATGGGTGAGTGTGACATCTGACAGGACTTAATGAGTGAGTGTGACATCTGACAGGACGCACTGGGTGAGTGTGACATATGACAGGACGCACTGTGTGAGTGTGACATCTGACAGGACGCAGTGGGTGAGTGTGACATTTGACAGGACTCAATGGGTGAGTGTGACATCTGACAGGACACAGTGGGTGAGTGTGACATTTGACAGGACTCAATGGGTGAGTGTGACATCTGACAGGACTCAATGGGTGAGTGTGACATCTGACAGGATGCACTGGATGAGTGTGACATATGACAGGACACACTGGGTGAGTGTGACATCTGACAGGACGCAGTGGGTGAGTGTGATATTTGACAGGGCTCAATGGGTGAGTGTGACATCTGACAGGACACAGTGGGTGAGTGTGACATTTGACAGGACTCAATGGGTGAGTGTGACATCTGACAGGACTCAATGGGTGAGTGTGACATCTGACAGGATGCAGTGGGTGAGTGTGACATTTGACAGGACTCAATGGGTGAGTGTGACATTTGACAGGACTCAATGGGTGAGTGTGACATCTGACAGGACTCAGTGGGTGAGTGTGACATTTGACAGGGCTCAATGGGTGAGTGTGATATCTGACAGTACGCAGTGGGTGCGTGTGACATCTGACAACACACAGTGGGTGAGTGTGACATCTGACAAGACACAGTGGGTGAGTGTGTCATCTGACAGGATACAGTGGGTGAGTATGACATCTGGCAGGATGCAATGGGTGTGTGTGTGACATCTGACAAGACACTGTGGGTGAGAGTGACATCTGACAGGATGCAGTAAGTGAGTGTAACATCTGACAGCACACGTTGGGTGTGTGTGACATCTGACAAGATGCAATGGGTGAATGTGACATCTCATGTCTGAAAGGACACAATGGGTGAGTGTGACATTGAATAGGATGCGATGAAATCTGGTGTGCAAGTGTGACATCTGACAGAACACTGGGTGACTGTGGCATCTGACAGAACACCGTGGGTGAGTGTGACATCTGACAGGATACAGTGGGTGAGTGTGGCATCTAATGGCTGACCGGATGCAGTGGGTTAGTGTGACGTCTGATGGGAAAATAGGATGCAATGGGTGAATGTGACATCTGACATGGTACAAATGGGAAGGCGTGACACCTGACAGAACATAAGTGGGAGTGTGACAGGACAAAGGATATCAGTGAACAGAAAGAGTTAAATTATTTTATTTTGTTCACAGTCTTTAGTGACACTAGGCGTAGATTTCAGGCAGAGCTTGTCTTCTGTCCTTGTTGTGTCACATTCTTGGTTGTTTTGTGTCACCAGAGTGAATCTCCAAGAATTTGCGACACTTCTCATCAGTCTTGGTGTGGTCAATGCCATCAACCTGGATGGAGGCGGCTCGTCCACTGTTGTTGACCACAACATCCTCATCAATAATCCGTCAGACACCTAGTAAGTTTGACACACACATCATATCACCAATCATGACAACTATTAAAGGCCATGTTCTTGGGTAAAAGCTACTCTGTCCTTTAAGAACAAACGGTTGATGCTCTTTCAAATGATGATACTGCCAAACTATTTAAATAACTTGTAGGAGTACACGACATAAAACAAAACCTTTAAATTTGTCATTTATGGATACTCCCAAAGATGCCCAGTTTTTATTTATTATTTTTAGCGTGACGTTATTCGTGGTTTTGCCATAATCACCTGCAGTGCAGTTGTGTCGTGTAAATAACACTCGCGGCAAACATCGGCAACGTTTTCCACAACTGATTTCACGATGCTGCCCCTCATGAATTTCCCCAAAACAGACTTTTCCAAGCTGGCACCATGACAGCTTCTCTTTAATGTCAATTTAAAAAAATGTTTTATCAAACTTGGTATTTTGGGGTTGTCATTATATTGCATAATATGTACATGCATAGTTTTACACTTATTAGAATTTTTAAGGCGGGCAAAATATGGTGTTTAATGGAAATTGTAGACAGCCGGGTAAATAATTTACACAATAAAATTATATTTATCAGAATTTGAGAAACTAAGAGTAATGTTTGTGTGGTGTATTACCTTTGGTAGGACTTATGTCTGTTGGCTCGCTGGGTGCATAGGCCATCGACCAAGGAACGCCACTGTTTTCTGTACTTGACTATTTAAGATGGCATACTTATGACACACATTGTGCTATGCTGTTGTTATTATGTAAATATTATTGTAGATATGTAGTTATTATTAATAATCATCAATTACACGTAGCTATTCTGAACTTGGATATCCCAACGTGTGTGTGTTTGCAGTGAGTTTGACTCCATACAGTACTCACACGCACGGAAAGTGACCACCATCCTCTGTGTCCACGACTTGCCCTGTCCACACGACTGCAGTGGTCATGGCGACTGTATCCATGGTAACTGCCATTGCCATGACAACTGGGCTGGAACAGAGTGTGATGTACTGCAGTGTGGCTCCCAGAACTGTTCAAGACATGGAACATGCACAGAAGGTGACGACAACAAGTTGTTCTCCTGCTTGATCCCTGTTGTCCAGGGGTGAGAGTCAGTCCAAATACTGCCGGATCACTCGTCTGTTTGTTCATTCTTTTCATAGTGCTCTGTCCGTAGCCACCTTTCTCCATTTTGTGTCCTTCCCTGATCTCTTCATGTGATGACATCAAGCCGACCTAAATACATGCTCTGTCCATAGTCACTGTTTTTTCCTAAACTATTATCAGTGATGGTGACTCTGCAAGAAATTAAATACTAATTAAGGTGAAACAAAAAGCATTGCATGGGGCTTAAAACTTAAAGCAGTTCACACAATCTAACAATTTGCAATTACAATAAAAGTATTGTATACATGTATGTGGTTTACTCAGAATTTATTTTCAAAAATCTCCAGTAAAATCTTACAGTTCCCGGCAGGTGACAATAACAACAACAACAATAATAACAATAACAACAACAACAACAGTAATAACAATAACAACAACAACAACAGTAATAACAATAACAACAACAACAACAGTAATATACAACATATTATGGGAAAGATAATACAATACATAATGGTAAAGATAATACAGTATAATACAACTTGATTGGTGAGTCGCTGCGGCTGTTAAAGGGACATAGCAGAAGTCATGTGACTTGTAAAGTGCTAGCCCTTTTCAAACTAAAATACATAGTAGTTGTAATAAGAGTTACAAACTAGAATACAAAGTAACAGTAATGGTAGTTTTTTAACATTGTGATAACTGTTCATAAATACAAAGAAAGTAACGTGATTTTAATTTTTTCTTAAATTGTTGCAAACTTGGTACACTCGTAACTGTTATTTCACTTGCTAGACTGTTCCATATGTGTATACCTCTGACAGTAATTGACAGTAGTCTATGGGTTTGTTCACTTTTTTAACATAAAATAGTTTACATTGTCTGGTATCATGCTTGTGTACGGCTGTAGTTGGTTAAAAAACACTTGTACATGACCTATAGCTTTTTTCTCTAACAGAGAAAGACATATGTGGCAATAAGACATATGTGGTTCAACAAGTGATTGGTATAACGTGCGTAATGCTTGAATGTCAAAAATATCCTTTGTTTTATACAAATCGGCTGTACTTTTTGATACATTCATTTCAACCGTTTTTATCTGCTCTCCACATTACGTTTTCATCAATGATTACACCAATGCATTTTGTATGCGACACATTAGGATCTAAGTTAAGAAACTGGTGTTTTTTTCTTGTAAATATGGCTCACTACACCATAGAATTTTCTGAAAGAAATTATTTCATCCACCTGTGACACAATGTTGTAGCTGGCTGTCTCTGTGGCCGTGGATGGCAGGGATCATCGTGTGAGGAGAAGTGTCCGCAAGGCACTTATGGTTTGAACTGCAGCGAGCTGTGTCACTGTGGTAATGGTGGTCAGTGTCGTCACACGGACGGCATGTGCACGTGTCAACCTGGCTTTATGGGACAACTCTGTAACCAGGGTAAGTATTGGAGCTGGGGACCATAAAATAATAGTATACCACTGGACCAGTAATTTTATAGCGGAACCAGAAAAAAGTGTAGTTTAGAGTGTACCATAGAAATGTTAGGGTATGAACCACATATCTGATAGAGCCATATCTTATTATTCTTATACAGCTATAGTAAGTATATCTCAGGCTCTACACAAATAACCTCAATGCAATTTTTACGGCAGAATCAAAATGTTTTATAACCTACAGATTGGCATGGTATTTACAGTATGTCCTACATTTGTAGCTGTATAGAATAAATCATTAATTAATATACTTAAATTGCATAAAATATAATAAAAAAGTTAATGGCACTTTATATATAAACATTAATAACTAAAGCAATTAGTTAAAAAATTGCAATGATTCATGAAGATTCTGTACGAAATGACAGTCTGGGTTAACTTGACATAAAAATGATTTTGTTTAAATCTCTGTCAACAACTGTAATGTCACATCGGGGCATCCGTGTAAGCACACATTTTCATCTTTCTTTATTTTTGCAATTATTTCCTTTTAACGTGTTTGTTAATATGACATGCTAGATTTCGCAATATTGATTTCTTGATTTTTAAAGCAAACATCTATTTGCAGCAAAATGTATTACAGAATGGAACTAGGTAGCTAAGAGTTATTGTTGTTTTAGCGTGTCCTTACGGCTGGTTTGGTCAACACTGTAGACAACTATGCAACTGCAACGAGTCCTGCAGTTGCCATCACATCACAGGCAGCTGCAATGTCACTCTGGAGGGCACCAGTCTCTGGCAAGGTAGGCAAACTTTGTCTAATACTTGTTCTGGCTATGTAGGCAAACGTTGTCTAGTGCAGTATCTGGCAAGATACACGACTTTTTTTAGTGCAATCTGTGGCAAGGTAGGCAAACTTTGTCTAGTGCTTTCTCTGGCAAGGTAGGCAAACCTTGTCTACTGCTTTCTCTGACATGGTAAGCAAATTGTGTCTAGTACAGTCTCTGGCAAGGTAGGGAATTTTTTTTCTAATGCAATCTGGCAAGGTAGGCGAATTATTTTGTCTAGTGCAGTATCTTATCTGCAAGGTAGGCACATCTTGTCTAATGTAGTCTCTGGCAAGGTAGGCAAATTTCATCTAGATTTGTCTCTAGAAAGGCAGGTAACCATTTACTTGCAAATTATGTGTGATTTTAAATCAAACCATTTATGTTTATAGTGAATGTGTTGTCTGTTGCGGGCAAAAGCCAAATTACTTCATGGCCGCAGTCTGCTGTTGGGCAGATAATATGAAAATTTACACACCTTGACGAGTTTCTAGAACTATTTTACATTTCAAAATGTAAATTGTACGTGTCATTTATGGTACTTTGAAGGAACAGTGCGCTTTGTTGCAAAATATTACCCATTCATAAAATTTTAATTTAAAGAAATATATTCCCGGTGTTGATTAATGTTTAAATGTTGTGTTTAAATTGGTTGTTCTTTCACCAGTTGTCAAATGCAAAGTGGGATGTAATTCTGACTTGGCTGTGTTTCAGCTGGCCACTGTTTGGCGGACCGTATAGTTAGAGAACACCGTGTCATACACGACAGTCAACACCAATATCAGTAGGTGATTCTTTTATATACACCACACACACACACACACACACACACACACCACACACACACACACACCACACGCACACGCACACGCACACGCACACGCACACGCACACACACACACCATCCATATGTACATTATCCAAAGAACATGTTTATCTTCTAGCTCAACAAACGTGTTCTTTCCCATTATGTTACACTCTCTACTTGTTCTACATTGTAACCACCAGTGATTTCTCAGACATCTCATTCCATAATGACAAGTTACACCACTACATCAGTGCTGTTGTTGGTTGCAGAATGTGGCTTGTCACCGTCGTTGTCCTTGCGGTAATTGCAAGCATCAGCATCGTCATCAACATTTCCTTATTCTGCGTTCAATACATGCACAGAGACTCATCACTCTCGAGAGCTCGTTCAAGGGCCAAGGACTACCAACAGTTCCCATTCTCAGGCTCTTCTAGTGATGCAGATGATGAACTGGATTCCCTCCCAGGTGTGTCGTCTCAGACCCTATTTTCCCGCAGCGATGTGCCAACAGTAGGAGGAAAACAACACCTCGGCAACTTCAAATCAGACGTGCTGAAACAACCAGTACATTTGCCAAAAGACAAGACTTATCCAGTTTCTGCCATTGCCAGGATTAAGAAATTGTCTCGGAATGCAAGTCCTTGTGAATGCACCCCACTCAATGCATCTGTGTCTTCTGGAAGTGACGACGTCACGTGACGTCACATGATGTCACCAGACATTAGAAGATAAGACAGTGGTTGTGAACTACTTTACGACAATCTGTGTTCAAGACTGGTAATGGGTTATCAGATGTTTATTTTAATCATATTTTAGCATGTGCCTTCAAAACAGTTCACACAATCCAAGTAATGAACTGCAGTTATCTTCACGATATAGTACCCTTTTGGGATGAGAACAAATTGGCTGTCATTTTAGCAATCATGAAGCACAAAACTGTGATAGGTTTTATTGTGTTTAAATGTTTACTTATTTTCGAAAGACAAACAAACAGAGGAGACATACAGACAAACAGACAGAGAAGACTTGTTCGGCAAATCTCATGTACATATTTGAAATGGTGCTTTTGCTAGGGATGTACTGATGTATGTATGTATGTATGTATGTATGTATGTATGTATGTATGTATGTATGTATGTATGTATGTATGTATGTATGTATGTATGTATGTATGTATGTATGTATGTATGTATGTATGCATGCATGCATGCATGCATGCATGCATGCATGCATGCATGTATGTAATGTACATGAGTATGATGTATGTACATCTATATGTATATATGTATTTATATATTTCAATGGATAGGGACAATAAAAAGGCCACATGATAGCATGAGACAAGTGGAATATAATATAACCAAGAATGTATATAATTATTATCTATGCATCATGTGATATGTTGCTTTGCAACAAGGTATGTATATATATGTTTCCTTGATTCCAGTAATGACTTTGAAAGAGTAAATCACAAAAGATTGTTTACAAAACTTCGGGAGAGGGGAAACCATGATATATATTACTAATACAACTGTACTAATTTACTATGATAATCAGGATATATGTTTTAGGTGCCGGGAATATAAACGCTATTAAACTTCAAATATAATGTAATGGTGTTTAGACAAGGATGGATATTATCTCTGTATTTCTTCAATGTATAGATGAATTAAATTTTAATTAACTTGGTTGTAATTAACTGAATGGTCATTTAATGTGTCAGGTTGGTGATTTAATTTTGACATCATCATCTGCCGGGCTCTGGCAATTATTGCCTTTTTATTTAGTAAGTTGTAACACTGCCATTACAATATTCAGGTTTATGGTTATTGGGCATTTCACGGGAGAACATATTTCTAACGACACAGACATTCATCATAGTATTAGAGGTACAATGCTGCTAAGCTGTAATCAGGAACTTTAAATTAATTATGCATATACTTGATTGTTCAGATAATTATATTATAAAGGATACACGCAGACTAGCTTAAATTTGTGGTAATCATCCAGAATAAATAAAAAGTGAAACAAATTATCATACCTGAGAAGTCGGTGCATTGTGGCATTTGTGGCATTGAATTTATTTAATTGCCTGCTGTAAAAATATGAAAACGATACAGCTAAAAATAACTGCACCTATTCCTGCTATTGTGATATTTTCACAAGCCAAATTAGCCAATGAACATTTTATTAAATCGATATATTTCCATTTTAAGTTACACAATATAAATGTGGTTCACGGACGCCGTGGTTCCCGTTATTCTATGGCGTTAACGAATCCTCAATTTTTTGTATAAAGATAATAAAAAAAGTGCTGCTCACTGGTGAATAAATTACAAATCAATTATCGTTCCCATGTGATCCGCTAGATGGCAACATATACGCTGCGCGTTCGCGTTGTCAAAATAAACAATATGGCGGAACATCGCGAATTAAAAATCTGATAATACATTCGGTAAGAATTCAGTTATATATTATATGTAAACTTACAAAAGTAAACAGAGACGTTGCCATGACAGTTGATGTTTGACTTGTTTTCATAATTATACGCTGACTTCATTATTTCGCTGCCAGACGAAGTTTTACTGAGTACTCTCTACGTCGTAGACTACGATCGCGTGTCCGGGACTTCTGTGTCTGAGGCTCGGTGAACGCACGCAGTCGGTCTGACATGCCTAGACACGAAGCACACTGCCATTGTACACGATACCGACCAACTACTATTACTGCTAACTATTTATATAATAAACATTCGAAGCTATGTGTAATCATGTAATACACCTCTGTAACGACACGCTGGAATATACTGATCGACAGGTCATTTATGTAGTTTCCTGTTCTTCCAGTCCACCAACCAACTTCAACATTTTGAAGATCACTGTAGTGTAGGTATCTGCAGCGGATGCGCATCGGAATTGCTAGTTTATCTGATACCATATTATAAAATAATGCTATAACAATATTAATATATATATATAATATAGTTGTCATTTTCTCTTTTGATATTGTACTTGTTAGCCCAGCCCCAAAATAAACTTGTGTATGCAGTTGTAAGGTGTAACATACTACCCTGAGCATGACTAGACTAGTTAATTAATTATATGATCTTCAATACTGAAATATAAAGTTATCAGGTCCACTATGGAGATAAGTGATTGTCCATGTACAATATCTTTCTTGTGCTCCTGTTTTATGATGTATTGTTGTGAATAAAATATCACCACTACTACTATGCATCTAGCTAAAATCAACCTTGTGTGATGATTAGGATATCAATGTGGATCGATGGTTCCCAAAATCTGGAAATATTACAACACAACTATTTGTTATGGTATACATTCCCTATATGTATCTTGTCATCTTCCTAGCCTATGCGTGAGTTACTTAGATGACTATGATCTGAGTGTCTAAAAGAGTTTCATAGATGACTATGATCTGAGTGTCTAAAAGACAGCGATTCAGTGTTTGATTGTAGACAGTTTATTCACAGTGACATTGCTGGTAATCAGTACTGGAGCCCTTATAATATAGTATATCCTAGAGGGCTTGACAAACATGTTCCCATAACTATGTACACCACAGAAACAATTAACGTGCATATATGCCACGGCCAGTGAAAATACTCTTTAAATCACTGCCATAGCTACAACATTTCCAGATGACAGTTGCTTCAGGTAATTGTTTAAAATGCAATTCTGCCGTGTATACATTTATAAGAGGTTACGTTTTTGTAATGTACAAACTGTTCAATTATACAGCTCAAGAGTAATCATACTTCTGCTATAAGTAGATGTTGAAGAAGTCCATGATTATGTTATTCAGTAACAGTAAACTTTCAAAATTCACACACATCTGGTAGTTTCATCCAAGAGCCCCAACATTCTGTACATTAAATGCTCATAGAAATCTTTGTTTATTATTATTTCATAACAAAAACTAAAGCTATGTTTATTGTGAAGATGACATGTACAAAGTTTGTGTGATTTCAGTGAAAGCATTGAGTAAAATGGACCAACAGCACACACCTATAGGTGACTACAATTAGAAAGAATGCACTTTTATAATGAATACAAAAACAGAACAATCAGAGAACTAGCTTTGCACAGCACACTTGGTATAGTGGTATAGCTACTTTGGCAACAGCACCCTTGGCAGTTTTGCTGTAGTAGTATAGCTGCTTTGGTATGCCATCTTGCATTTATGGCACAGTGTCAACAAGCAACATATCCACAGGTCATTAGAAGCCTAGTACTAACATGCGTCACTGTTGCACACCTATTAGTTAATGAACTTTTGATATTGTGTGGCATAGGTATCGCAAATAACCACTGCCACTGCTAGCATTAGAGTGACTCTCCTGTGTTGTTTCAATGTTGAAGATACTGCCTCTGACCTGATGTACTGTTTGCATTCACCTGCTATCTATTGCGTGTTGCTTAGTCTAACCAATTGTTTCAAGCACAAGTCATTGCAGGAAAATATTTCTTAAACAGGTACAGTATGTAAAATGTGTAGACTGAATGCTAAAAAGCACACCTAAATTGTATAAATTGTAATTAAATAAATGTGTGTGTTGTTGTATTTTGAGATTTGCATTACATTTTTGTAAAATTTTACCTTTGTGGTGGTGTGATTTAACTAACAAATAACTGCCAGAAGTCAGGCCACCATTTAATCCATGACATATGGGTAACAATTTAGAATTAAGACCAACTTACACAATTGTTATCCAGCCTCAAAACAATCTTGTTGCTGATATTCCACTAAACATACCAGTGCAATTAGCCAGCTAGGGTTGTGATGATATCACAGAGATGGCATATGCAGCAATGGTGTGCTCTTTCTAGAACCTCAAGACTTGCTCACAGCCCACGTGCCATTCGGTGTGATTGGTCGTGAGCCGCCAATGTCTCATCTGGCCGGGAGTCCAGTCCCCGGTCAGATGCCGGGGGGCTTGAGTTCGAGGCTGCGACGGAGTGGTCAGTTGCCTGGTCAAGGAGATGAGATCCAAATGCTTCACAGTGTCATCGTTGGACTCCAGCAGGAAATACTCAACAGTAACAACCAAAGGAAACGAGCCACTGACCAGTTGGCTTGTCTCATCACACTGGTCAAGAAGTGAGTGGGATGACCATGGATATGGGATGACCGGGGGACATGAATTCCTACATTTTCCCCAGGGCTAACGCAGGAGAAAGATGATGCTAGGGTTGTTTATTGATATTGACGTGACAGGCCACAATGCTTTGAATACTAAGAAATATTTTTAACAAAACTGAGGAAAAGCCAACGTATGAAGGGCTTCAAGAAAAGTTTATAAAACCTGTTTTGAAATTTTGCCCAAACAAGGACAAAACGTTTGCTTAATCATGTTCTGAGCTAGAATACTAATCAATTCATACGTATTTATTAGTAAAACCAAGAAAAATTACATGCTGTAATTGTCTTTATCATCCTTCATATACTTGCATTTTCGTTTATGTAAACAATAACTAATTTAGTGCCAGTTTTATTATTGCAATTTGGAATTATTATCTTGAAAGTAGTTTTATATATGTTTTGGATAAAGTGATAAATGATCTGAGACATAACTACCTAACTTTAATGCTACCTGTATCAACAGAGTATAACTATATATAATGGTTGCTGAGTACCAGTGTCTCTAAGGGTCTCTCAGATGGCAAATTCACAACTTCAGGTCTTGAGAACATACACAGATACATTGTTACGTACATTTACACATCTTTGTAATGAGTTGTCTTCAGAAATAACAATACTTTGAGACATATTCTGAATTGTTCAACTTGCAGTGCATGGGAAGGTGACAAAGAGGCAAGTCAGAATGTCGGCAAGATTGTGGGTAAGAGGCCGTTCCTATGATGTCTGATGTTATTATATTGTTCATTTAATATCTGAAGTATGCATATACATTTTCTGGAATTATTAGCGCAAAAGATTAAACCAAAGCCACCAGCATCATTATATTATTCTCTTTAAAAAGCAATCCTTTTCAATTAAACTGGATTGGA
Organism: Ridgeia piscesae; assembly: GCA_025642075.2. NCBI lineage: Eukaryota > Metazoa > Annelida > Polychaeta > Sabellida > Siboglinidae > Ridgeia > Ridgeia piscesae. The sequence continues at coordinate 597,806 of JAODUO010000216.1, read as the reverse complement.
TAGCGGCGCATTTAACAATATTTAACATATTGCCACCTAGAGCATTAACTCTAGATGGCAATTGGATAAGGAAGCCCTTTGGCTTATCGAGAGTCCAGCCTATTTATCTCAGTGTATCTACCTACTGAGGTATATTTCGATGTTATTTTTAAACATATTTGTGACAAAATAAAATGTTATCTTGCAAATAAAGCATGGAATGATACAGATCACGAGTGTGTCACAGCATTTGGATAATGTTGTATAAATGTTGAAACTTATATTGTTAATGTCCAGTTAACATAATATTTGTGGTTGATTTATTTCAGGGGTGTCACCTCCAGAAATTGAAATTGATTATTCTCTACAAGACACAAGACGTGTTGTTGCGAAAGTGAAGGTAAGGGTCAACATATTTTGACTCGTGGGTGAGAGCAATCAAAGGCTTATGAAGAATGTGAAAAGATTAAAAGATATGTATGGGACGAATAGAAAAACAATTATTAGAAGAGAAAACAAAAAACACAGATGTGGGTTAAACCATAAATGGATGTAGGAGAAGTAAACAAAGGGGGGTGTGGAACCACTAAACGAAAACAGGTGTGGGCAGAAACAGGTGTGGAAAGTGTAAGCCAAAAAAGGTGTGGGAAATGTAACCAAAAACAGGTGTTGAAAGCATCAACCAAAAAACGATGTGGGAGTGTAACCAAAAAGTGTGGGAGTAGAAGCCAGAAACAGTGTGGCAGGTAACCAAAACAGATGTGGAGTGTAAACCAAAACAGGATGTGGAGAAGTAAACACAGAACATGGGAGGTAACGAAAACAGGTGTGGGCAGTGTAAGCCAGAAACAGGTGTGGAAAGTGTAAGCAAAAATTGGTGTGGGAAATGTAACCAAAAACAGGTGTTGAAAGCATCAACCAAAAAAAGATGTGGATGAAGTAAACCACAAATAGATGTGGAAGAAGTAAACCACAAACAGATGTGGAAGAAGTAAACCACAAACAGATGTGGAAGAAGTAAACCACAAACAGATGTGGAAGAAGTAAACCACAAACAGATGTGGAAGAAGTAAACCACAAACAGATGTGGAAGAAGTAAACCACAAACAGATGTGGAAGAAGTAAACCACAAACAGATGTGGAAGAAGTAAACCACAAACAGATGTGGAAGAAGTAAACCACAAACAGATGTGGAAGAAGTAAACCACAAACAGATGTGGAAGAAGTAAACCACAAACAGATGTGGAAGAAGTAAACCACAAACAGATGTGGAAGAAGTAAACCAAAAACAGATGTGGAAGAAGTAAACCACAAACAGATGTGGAAGAAGTAAACCACAAACAGATGTGGAAGAAGTAAACCACAAACAGATGTGGAAGAAGTAAGCCAAAAACAGATGTGGAAGAAGTAAGCCAAAAACAGATGTGGAAGAAGTAAACCACAAACAGATGTGGAAGAAGAAAACCACAAACATATGTGGAAGAAGTAAACCTCAAACAGATGTGGAAGAAGTAAACCACAAACAGATGTGGAAGAAGTAAACCACAAACAGATGTGGAAGAAGTAAACCACAAACAGATGTGGAAGAAGAAAACCACAAACATATGTGGAAGAAGTAAACCTCAAACAGATGTGGAAGAAGTAAACCACAAACAGATGTAGAAGAAGTAAACCACAAACAGATGTGGAAGAAGTAAACCACAAACAAATGTGGAAGAAGTAAACCACAAACAAATGTGGAAGAAGTAAACCACAAACAAATGTGGAAGAAGTAAACCACAAACAGATGTAGAAGAAGTAAACCACAAACAGATGTAGAAGAAGTAAACCACAAACAGATGTGGAAGAAGTAAACCACAAACAAATGTGGAAGAAGTAAACCACAAACAGATGTAGAAGAAGTAAACCACAAACAGATGTAGAAGAAGTAAACCACAAACAGATGTGGAAGAAGTAAACCACAAACAGATGTGGAAGAAGAAAACCACAAACAGATGTAGAAGAAGTAAACCACAAACAGATGTGGATGAAGTAAACCACAAACAGATGTGGATGAAGTAAACCACAAACAGATGTGGAAGAAGTAAGCCAAAAACAGATGTGGAAGAAGTAAACCACAAACAGATGTGGAAGAAGTAAGCCAAAAACAGATGTGGAAGAAGTAAGCCAAAAACAGATGTGGAAGAAGTAAACCACAAACAGATGTGGAAGAAGAAAACCACAAACATATGTGGAAGAAGTAAACCACAAACATATGTGGAAGAAGTAAACCTCAAACAGATGTGGAAGAAGTAAACCACAAACAGATGTGGAAGAAGTAAACCACAAACAGATGTGGAAGAAGAAAACCACAAACAGATGTGGAAGAAGAAAACCACAAACATATGTGGAAGAAGTAAACCTCAAACAGATGTGGAAGAAGTAAACCACAAACAGATGTAGAAGAAGTAAACCACAAACAGATGTGGAAGAAGTAAACCACAAACAAATGTGGAAGAAGTAAACCACAAACAAATGTGGAAGAAGTAAACCACAAACAAATGTGGAAGAACTAAACCACAAACAGATGTAGAAGAAGTAAACCACAAACAGATGTAGAAGAAGTAAACCACAAACAGATGTGGAAGAAGTAAACCACAAACAGATGTGGAAGAAGTAAACCACAAACAGATGTAGAAGAAGTAAACCACAAACAGATGTGGAAGAAGTAAACCACAAACAGATGTAGAAGAAGTAAACCACAAACAGATGTGGAAGAAGAAAACCACAAACAGATGTAGAAGAAGTAAACCACAAACAGATGTGGATGAAGTAAACCACAAACAGA
>JAODUO010000216.1:570000-585000 GCA_025642075.2 Ridgeia piscesae | reverse complement strand
TGTGACTAAGCTAGGAACACCTTTCCGTAATCGAAGTTATGTAGAAAAAAAAAATATATACAGTTATGTTTCTCATATAACCTGTAACGTGTTCAGTGTCATCGATCGTTTTGCAAAAATATTAATAATATAGAATCGATCCTTTCAAATGTATTCAACTATCGAGACAATAAGATTGTTTATAGTTGGTGTGCATACTGTCATGATAGTGTGCACACATTATAGTGTTAATAAACAATTGTTCTGCTCATGCAAAAGTTGCAACACATGATTGATTGATTGATTGATTGATTATGATTGTTGTGATTGCTTGATTGGTTGATTTAATATAAAATGTAAAGCATTGTACACATATGCATAATATATAAATGCCCGATATTCTGCATACTTCTAGGCCCTATAATTAATTTTGGGTATGCACGTATACGCGCGCGTGTGTGTGTGTGTAAGTGTGTGTGTGTTGTGTGTGTGTGTGTGTGTGTGTGTGTGTGTGTGTGTGTGTGTGTGTATGTGTGAGCGTGTGCGTGTGCGTGTGCGTGTGCGTGTGCGTGTGCGTGTGCGTGTGTGTGTGTGTGTGTGTGTGTGTGTGTGTGTGTGTGTGTGTGTGTGTGTGTGTGTGTGTTGTATGTATGTAGTATGTATGTATGTATATGTGTGTATGTATGTATGTATGTATGTATGTGTATGTATATATTTATGTATGTATGTATGTATATATGTATGTATGTATGTATGTATGTGTAAGTATATATGTATGTATGTATGTATGTATATATATGTATGTGTACGTATGTATGTATGTATATAGTGTATATGTATGTATAATGTACGTGTGTATGTATGTGTGTATGTTGTATGTGTGATATGTATATTAGTATGTATGTGTATGATGATGTATGTATGTTGTATGTATATATGTATGCATTGTATGTATGTATGTGTATTATGTGTTTATGTTATGTATGTATGTTGTATGTGTGTATGATGTATGTGTGTTTAAAGTATATGTATGTATGTATGTATGTATGTAGTATTTTGGGGGTATACATAATGTAGTCCCATGTATGTTGATATCATACTATATCGTGATTACAACGACAAACACAACTCGTTATATTTTCAACGTGCATACTGATTTACGAAGTAATTGGAGGAAGCATAGACTGCCGATATACTTAGACATGACATACACACACACACACACACACACACACACACCACACACACACACACACACACACACAACACACACACACACACACACACAACACACAACAACACACACAACACACACACACACACACACACATACATACATACACACATACACACCTCGTTTAATTAGTTGTTTAGCTGGGGGCGTGCACATATCGTAATCACTACACGAGTCGCATTCGGTTCAGAGAATAATCAAACCAACCCAACAGCAAATGCCTCGCCTTACTATTTAGATAGATATCGTGTGTTAATGTTCTTTTGTTACCAATATTCCTCATGTTATATAACTCTTATGGTCGTTCCAACGCATAGCCTACTGTGATCTTTGGCATCGAAACGAGACAGTTATTTGGAGGCTGAAGCTCAACAGAATTTCTTTCCAACTGCGCCCCTTGAGGCTCGCGCGAAATGCCATCTAGGACCTCTCCACCCACATTCAGTTGCAACCCCCTCGAAGCCCCCTCGAAGGAAACATAATCATTCATTGTCGAGGCTGCCGTCGTCTATATTCTAACTGAAACGATGTCATTTACTCCATACAGTCTTACGTCCGCGTTCTCCACGTCTCTCCCCATCTTCCCAATACTCTTCCGATCCTCTCCCAATCCTCTCCCATTTTATCCCAATCCTCTCCCAGTCCTCCCAATCTGTCTTGACACAACGTCTCATTCTTGCACGTCTTCTTCCATTCAAGATTCCTGTTTTAATAAAATAAAAATATATTTCCCACCAGTACAGCTTGCGTCGGCAAGTACATGAAGTAGACGTCATTAATTGTACAGCTGCCTCTGGATAACGTGCTGTTAATCACATACCTTGTCAGCTTTACAATCATCAACATCACAAACCAGTTGTAAACTGGTTGTACTTCCGGTGGTAAATACACATTTTAATCGAAGCATCATCTGCCTCCCGCAGTCTCTCTCTCTCTCTCTCTCTCTCTCTATATATATATATATATATATATATTATATATATATATATATCTATCTCCCTCTCTCTCTCTCTCTCTCTCCCTCTCTCTCTATAGATATATCTCTCATCTATATCTCTCTCCCCCTCTCCCCTCTCTCTCTCTTTTTATATATATCCCAGTCTAGTCTGTCTCTCTCTTCCTCCTCTCTCTCTCTCATCTCTCTCTCTCTATATATATATATCCTCAGCCCCTCTCTCTCTCTCTCTCTCTCTCTCTCTCTCTCTCTCTCTCTATTTTATATATATATATATATATATATATATATATATCCCTCTTCATCTCTCTCTCTCTCTCTCTCTCTATATATATATATATATATATATATATATATATATAAAATAGCTGTATATATGTATATGGAAAGATATGATATATTTATATATGTATATATATATATATAAACTCATATATATATATATATATATCGATTACACAATATACATAAGATTAATATGAGATCAACAGAACTGTGTTGTTATTTGTTGTGCAGATAGCTACACGTATATCAATAAACGCCAGTTTGTAAATGGCGCTGGTTTGTTTTGCAAAATATGGCGTCCGTTGTTTTGCATGTTCAAATTATGTATTTGATTTTATGGCCCGAACCAGGAAATAAATTGCAACAACAAGTACGGTCGACGTTGCCATCAAACCGAGCGCAAAGAAGAATGTCTTTAACGTCAGCCACGTGTCCATCATCTTCTGGTGCAGTTCCGCTTGCGTGACTATTGGTTCACGGGAGGATGTTTCATGAGGACACAGCAAGATGTCATCGTCGTCGATGTACGAGTCTATCGACATCTCGTAGGTCCCGACAGGAAGCAACGCGAGAACTGCAAATGAAATAATTGAACGTGATCGTGATGAAGAGGAACGTAATCGTTTCACTTGTTTCGTGCGTCTGTATTTAGTAACATTTAGTAATAATCAGGACCAGAATCTGCACAACGAATTTGGCAAACGCGTCATGTTCTTGTCTACAGCGGGAATGGCATGGTTCCGTATAATTAATGTAATTACTTATCCAAAATAATGTTGGTGCTCATATAGTCATAATGATGTTATTAATTGTATTAGTTGTAACTTTGTGCCAATGGATCTCCCACATTCCACCAATGTCCGCATGCCTATTTCTATACTCATTCGCTTCTTTGGACCGTTGCCCTCTGATCTACAAATAGGCGACGTATCACAAGAAAACAACAATACAGTGAATACATTTTACAACTGAAAAATAGTGTGTGCTCGCCGTTTTAATAATACCAAGTTTTATTTTTTATAGCGCCCCATCCACAATTGTTCGTGGCGCTTCACAACATATTGCTATTAAAATATACAAAAAGAACCATTTCATAAAATAATAATAATAATATTATGAATAATAAAAAATGTGTCTGTATATAAATAACTAAAATTAATACAATATTAAAAAACGTACCATTTCAAAAAATAAATACATTAATAGTATACATATTAGTTGTAGAAAATACATAATAATTATAATCTAGCAAATCATTCCTTAACAATAATACTTATAAATGAATGCAATCAATAATTTGGTAAATGCAAAAACTGTTAAAAAAATTATAACAATAAAACGAATAAATAAATGTATATGTATCGATAATAGTAATAAATAAATTAGTAAACAAATGAATGTTCATGTCGAATTACACTAATACGAAATACTAAAGAAATGTGTCGATGTTTGAAGTTGACGGGATTGTCCATGGGTAAGTAATGTTGCAGCTTCTATAGTTTTTAAGTCAACTTCAGAATGTAACTACAAAGACATACTTATTTATATGGTGTATATGATGAATGCAACATTATTGTCGTTGTCGTCATATGTCACCATACTATGAATGCAGATATGTCAACCTGTCAAGTCGAAGGGAGGCAGCTAGTGCGTCTTTTGACGGTCGGTTGCCGTCAATGTGTGATGTGATCGATATTAATAACGTGAAGTGTGTTTCTGGCGGACTGTTACCATTTATTGCGAGGTCGACCTGAGATTGAGTTTCTTGAAGGACCTCGAATTCCTACTGATTAAGGACGATCACATAGCATTCCACTGCACAAATTCACCTGGCAAACCACAAGACACACGAAACGAAGGGCGCTTGAACAGAGGAGTTTGCATCACTAGATATCTGTATGACATATCTGACATCATCTTGTAATTGCTTGTGTAAAACACGTTACACACTAACAAATATCTAGTTACTAGTCTTCAAAACGCTGCCCCAGAAACCAGACCTGACCAGTTACAAACGCTTCTGGATATCACCTTGGTGATAATGACATTTTATTTAACATAACCTTTGAAATAGGATAGACTCAATGTTAAATTTTGCAGCCAACAAGTAGAAGACAGTTTTCAATATGACAATTATATAATTGATCGCGATGTACCTAGAAATTGACATTGCAATGTACGCTTGCTGCCTTTACTATGTCAAAACATTCAGTAACATATACGGATTACAAATTGTATAAAAATAATACTACAAATATGCCTATAGATAAGCTCGACGCGTTGCAATTGTGCTACTGGGAGCACAGAATCAAAATTGAAACAAACAACAATCTACGATTACCCGTGGAAATACAAAGTCATCGTGATATCGCATAGCTTGTTCACTACATATTTTGAACTGCTTTTTCTGGGAAATAAAATGACGGATTGTACTAAAATTTTGAAATATTACTATAAATACCATGATAAAATGCAAATGAGAGATGGTAACTGACTAATAAAACACGGAGTACAATGAACCATAATGTTGGAGAGACGAACGTTGCAGAGGTTTTAGAAAAATTGCCAATGAAAAAGGCGCATATTTGTCAATGATAAAGAATTCGAACACGTTAAGTCGTTAATGTAAGCCTACAACAGCCTAGGGGGTAAATGGATGACCGCATATTATGTGACCAAGATATAGGCAGTCAAATATGACATTGACAGATCAATGTTGAGGGCTTTTCAACCTCAAGAACCAGCCATACTAGTAAATATTAGTTTACAAGGTTATAACACCATTAAATACTGGTCCGAGACACTCGACCTCGAACGAGAACACTATGAATCAGTTGGCACCATCCCGGATGTAGACATAAAGCCAAATGTCAAGAATGCATGGAAGGCCAGAAAAAAACTAGGATAATGCTCAGCATGTGACAACTGGTGAATATCGTTAGGCGTCTTGAGATATCAGACACCAACAGACATGATAATATTCAACATGTCTAACGTTCCTACTGCAGACCAAAGCAATGACATAAGACCCAGAAACACAGGTGATACACATACTAGATAATGATCCCCCAACAACGAAAACGACTGCATGAAAACATATGAGACGAGGCATGACTGGGGATACGACACTCCCAGGTTGAATGCTGATACTTAGCCCCGAGTCTTTTAGTCCGAACAAGACACTTTTTGAAGATGAGCATTGCGGTCGTGTCAGTGTAACTGCCTACAGCACTTCAAAGCCACATAAAGGTAGAGGTCGGATTCAATCTGGTATATGTCAACACCGCTATATGATGCCAGCGTATTGCACAGCCCAGGGTGAGACATGAAACCAACCGACACTTCTGTACTATCGCTAACGTTTCGTGGACGAGGTGAACGTTTAAGGTATAATTAGGCCTACTACATACTTCCCAGAAAATTAACCTCACTATTAATGTCGCAGGGCAGGACAAGTGTTCTCATTAGCGAGGATACCGTAGCGGGATCTGTATATGGTACAACGTTGGTACTATCCTAGATTGACCTTAACTCCGGAGTGGGTGTATTACTGCGCACACACGCACACACGCACACACGCACACACGCACACGCACACGCCACACGCACACGCACACGCACACACACGCGCACACACGCACACACGCACACACCACACACGCACACACACACACACGCACACACGCACACACGCACAACACACACACACACACTACCACTATAAAATATATATATTTTATATATATATATATATATATATATATATATATATATATATATATATATCGGAAAAAAATCAACAATAATATTCACAAAGGTATATGAATGAGTGATTTCTTGATTCTTTATTTTATAAGAGTTAGCTACGCCAATATTAAAATATATTAATATTAAAAGACAAATTACAAATATCCTAGAAGAGCGGGTTATACAACGTTCATGACACGCCAAACCCTTTCTTTTCCACTTTCCTGCTAGGATATTGCTCTAGTACACACGGGGTCCAAATTACATAAGGGTTTCGATCGATGTGGCGTGGTTTGTTTTAACTCAAAAAGCAAATACTTTTGTGTTTAAATGAGTAGCAATGGTCTTTATCTGTGGTGTTTGTTGCGGTGTAGTTAATAGAATGGCAGTAATAGTTCCATACACACTTTCTACACTGCGCTTGGGGTAGATTCTTATTCATGCGCGTCTGTCAATGAATGAATAAGCATGAATATCCTGTCAGTGGCAAGTAAAACGTTATCGGTGTCGTTTAATGTTTAACTCACTTATTCGTGTAGCTCTTTGTCTTTTCATACGGGGTATATTCATATTCATATTTTCTGGTGAATTTGTTTAGAAATTTGCGAAGGAAAAAGGAAAAAAGAAAAACTATATCGTGTTTCGTTTTCAAAAATGAAGTAAGAAAAACGAAAAACTATTACAATATCCTATGCGCAGTATGGTGACTACGTGTTAGTAAAAGAAATTATGATATAACATATCGTTTTCATGTTCACTGCATCACTATACGGAAAACGAATAACCATTGCAGCGCCACTTGTTTTTCGTTTTTCCCTTTAGAAGCTTCGGCTGCCCTTCCACATCGGCTAGACCGAAAAGAAATTAGTTAACGAACTCAGCATCAGTGTTGGTGGTTCACCCATCCAAGCTGTTGACAACGTAAAAAACATTGGTGTGAACTTGGACAATTACAAGAACATATCTGCCAACACATCAGCAATCGTTCGATGCTGCTATTTCCACATCTATCACATCGCCGAGACAGACGCATGCGTTTGATAAAATATACCAACATGACGCCTGTGCTGAAAGAACTTCGTTGGCCCAGTGCGGGACGTGTTAGTATCAAAATACTACTACTCGTCCACAGAGCGGTCAACTGTCGTGGACCAGTGTACTTGCGTGACCTTGCCTGCATCTACACGCCAACCAGATCACTTCGCTCAGAGGGAACCAAACAGCTTAAAAGACCTAAAACAAAATCCAAAACTGCCGCTCCGCACCTGTGGAACCGACTACCTTTCACAGTACGAAAACTGAACAACGACGGTCAATATTGGTTGTCGTTTCAGCGCCATTTTGAACAGTTTCGACATATTCATACACTTCGAATTTCCGTGGTAAACTATTAATCTGAATTATGTTTAACAAAAATACATAACATAAAACTACGTGAACGTTTAGTATAATTAAATTTGTTAAGCTCTTCTGCAGATTTGCTATCCCCATAAAATAGCAAACATATTGCATATTCACGAAACTAAATAAACACATCGGTGTTCTAATGATGATAACATTTCAAAAGTATTTATTTTCTTTAAAACATTAGAAAGAGTGTGTATGCATGCGTGCTTGCATGCATGTAAGTGATGTTTTATTGTATGTACTGTGTATTGTAAAATGTCACAGCAAAATTCATTTTATGTCATATGTTTGACCACTCATATGGATTAGGGCTGAGCTGGTGGGGCTACAGTAATGATACTTGCGAAATTGTACATGATTGTTTAAGATTTTGCAGTTCTCAGAACTGCTCAAAGCGCTTTACACTTTACTTCCCTGGCAGACCTGTTCAACCATACACCGTCTCGGCTTATCTGGGAAGCATCCAGCCATGCTGCAATGTATGCACGAAGGCTGTGCGTACAAATGTCTACCACTCTCTATAGCCAGGTACTCATTCATACAGCTGAGTGAACTGAAGCAGTGTAGAGACAACAGTTTGCCCAAGGTTTAACACCGCAGCACAGGATTCGAACCCAGGTTCTCTTTGTTGAGAGTCCGAAGCCCTGCCCATGAGCAATTATGCTCTAAAAATGCAACGTCTAATTCAGGCATGAGTTATAACATTCAATTCAATAGCATTATTGACAAGTTATAACGGCACATTAAAACATCCTTTCGTTCAGATACACAATAATACCAATAATAAAATTGAGAAAACACACAAACGTGGTAAAAACATCATGACAGCACTGAAATGAGTTGAATTGAACTGGACTGAGCTGAGCTGAGTTGCACTGATTTAAATTGAACTTTATTTCGGTTACAAATATTGAAAAAAATATACAATGAATTTGAAGACAGCTTAAGCATTTAAACTAAAATTAGTGGCATATTAATTACTATTTTATTAGGAAATACAAAAGAAAAATAAATAAATAAACCAATAAATGAATATTAATTATATTTTGAAAATAACAGTTCTTTGGGTGTTTTTTAATTGAGTCATGGACACATATTCTAAATAATTCGTTGTTCACTTCGTTTTGTTTTCTCATGTTTTTTGTATTTAATATGAATTCTAGTTTCTCAGGTTGTGTTTAGGGACACTGTCTGTTCGCAAAAATGCAACATACTCTCAGGGAGTTGGTTATTTGTTGCGTTTTGCATATACATATCTAACTAATGTTTGCATAGATCAATCAATTTTAATAGTTTTAGCTTCGAAAACAGAGGCTTACAGTATACAATATAATGGGATGATGTGATTATCCTAATGGCTTTCTTCTTTATTATTTTAGTTGGCCTAAATTTGTGTTATATGAATGTATCCATAATTGAGTATGTACAGCAGTGTAGATGTGATGCAATTAAAGTAGTCTAAATAGTTATCATAATGGAGATAGGAAGAATATTGTTTAACCTGTTCAGCATTTCTACATTACATGCTATTTTATTTAATAGATTACGTTTATCTATAATAATTCCAAGACGGTTTATGAATTTAACATGTTCATGCTATTTCCATCTATCTTTTTTTGCTTGATCTATAGTGTATTTCTTTTCTATTGGTGTGAAAATAATACAATTATTTTTTATTATATTTTACAATTTCAACTATCATAAATAATATATATTTTTATTTCTCTTAGGCTTTTTGTCATTCGATTTTATAACTTCATTGATATTTCAATTTTTATTTTAGATAGTGTCATTTTTTGTTGTAGTGTTTATTTTTAACTTCTTGTATAAGTAATTATTTATACAAGAAGTTAAAGAGAAACCAAATTTGTTTTTCGTTCGCAATTTTCCAAAAAACACCACATATACACGGATCATAAAAACCTGTGTAGATTCTATAATGTAATGGGAAGACGTTGCCAGAAAAGGTGTTTGTGCAGAAATGAACGCGCTCCGTCCCGCTAACGTGAGATATTTGTCACCGAAAATAATAATTAGGTAATAGAGTCAATGCCAGTTACATGGTTTGGCAAGGAAGTAATCAAACGTTCTGGTCGCTTCGAAATATTGTTAACACAAAAGTGAATGAACACTGAAGAAAATAGTTGACAGAATGTTAACGTGTAATTATCCGAGTAGATAGCGTGCACACATGCACCTGTGATTTCTTGCACGTACGGTCCGTGGGGAAATAGAACGAAACGAGGCAAGACTCCTTACTGCAAGGTAATTATCATGTAAATATTTGATCGAATACTCCACACTAACGTGGACTCTATTATACAAATGTGGTTATGACATCTATATACATTTTGTTTTACAAAAAAATGTATTCAACATAATTACTGTAGTATTGAGATGATTACTACATAATTTTCGTTAATAAAAAAAACTTGAAACCGACTGTATTTTTTCAAAGATTTTGGTCAACTCAACCCAAGTTGTTTTTTCATCATGGATTCAGTTCGGATACTTTCAGATGTGTCTAAATAGCCTAAGTGGTGAGTTTACTAAGTTTACTGAAAGTGCGTACGTTTTAGGCTTCTAAGTCATAAGAAATTAGCATGGGCGTTACACCTGGCAGCTTTCAAAGTCAATTGTCCGTTGAGAGAAACCTTGGAAGACGTGCATCATTATTTCAAATCTATTGTTCCGTATCCTTTCTCGTGATCGACAACAGTCGCTGGTTATAGTTATCCCTCATTCACATTCACATGCATTTGTGGAGCTTACATTCTTGTGGTGACTGTGGCGTTATTTCTTGAATCATGTCTCATATCTACAATAATATGAACCGGTTGGTCCATTAATGTTATAGTAACAAACGAACTGGTATTTCATAGTGATTATTAGGTAGATTTGTTCTCCTTTTATACTTGCTAGCACGGTGGCAGCGGCTGCAACGTGGTTTACTGTTGTCCTATCGTAGAGTTAGTGCGCCCATAAGGATCAAGTGGGGTATTTTAGTTCCCTTGGGAGAGACACCAATGACAAACGATGGTGATGTCTCATGTCACGGACAAAAGTGCCGAAGTCGCAGCATCATGTACGTTTTATCCCCGCACCGCTAGAATGTCCGAAACTTCGCTGAACTCCCTTTCATATGTTCATTACTTCTGTGTTGATTGGTAATATTACATTATTATGACTACAACGTACATGTTGAAGGTCCTCTGCTTGCCAATTTGTGTGAATTGCTTTATTAAGCTCGTGTTCGCATGCAATTTAATATATTCCGCCTGCAAAACATTCAAACGGTAAACCAAACATCCGGATTCAAAACAACTTGATTGGCAATAATGCCGAGGCGAGCATCATATCCTTTGACGTTCAACTTTCCCACTCCCACATTCTCGACAGCAGGTTTCTCGTTACAAATTAGTGCTCTGCCAATTCTGGCACCTGGCACTTGAACTTTATTTATGAAAGTCCGTTGGAGTACAGTAGCTGTAGTAAACTTGGTAACACTATAGACATTTTTTTATAATTAACAATGGTAATAAAAATTACATGAATGTATACTATGTACGCTTACCATCACTTCGGTAATTAACCTAAATCCTCAGCACAGCTGGAAAGCTCAAACGGAAGACGTGATGAAGACGAGGAAGTGGGTCACTAAGAATTTGTCCGATCAAAAGTAACGATGTGACGGTGATGTCACGTGATCGTATTGTGTCAGGGGATTGTCTCATATTCACAGCGAAAACGTTTGCATTAATTCCATAGCATATAAATTGAGCCACTTATATATGTTTACAGAAGTTCGTATTTGTTTTATCTCAAGGGAAAACCTATAAAAACGCCGTCGCATATCGTGCGTTAACCTGTGGGAAACGTCAGCCACTTGAACGAATAATCCACATACCTGTGATAGCAATATATTCATTCGTTAGCCACCGCTTTGAGACGGCGATACGATATCAGCATCGACCAGTAAGTAAGTTTGTTCAGCAAATATTATCAAGCTAAGATCCTTTGATCAAATATCGCTATCACTTCTAGCTGTATTATGCATCCGCTATTATAACGAAATCGCTTTGTCACTTGTTCCGACTAGAAAAACAAACCAATGTCAGTTCCTGTGTTTATTTAGCACTGCAGTAAATGTCTTTAGAAAATATTATTGGCACATTTGGTAAAGAATATATGTGGTACACCGCGAACATTAATACACGCTACTAATAATTTACTGTTATATAGCGCCCAAATCCATTTAATATTTTTAATGCTCTTGGACGCGCTGCGTAGAATTGAATGAATTAAATAAACATAATATAGATAGGCCCTACTCCTTGATATAAGGAAGTGTTTGACCAAACATCAACATGTTCTATTCCTAATTTCCTATTAGACAGCTTCCACTGAATGCGCTACTGGACGTGTCACATGTCAACCTACCATCATCACGTCGTTGGTGCCGTGGTCGACCAGCCGATGCCCTTGCAGTGTTGTCCTGGTCGTGTCCCTGTGTACCTGTCACGGCCCGGTCTGTCACAGCGACCTGTGCTTGTACACTGGCGCCTCTTTTCGCCGGAACACTCGTAACATCTGGAGTCATGCGCTCGCTTCGCCTTTCAAAGATTACGTCGTCGTCATCCCAGTTGGAATTGTTGAGGCAGCGAGGTAATGATTGAGCTGGGGTATTCATATCTCCACCGGTTTCATCCGATAAGCCCAACTCCGTCTCTCTGAGAATCTGCGCGACATGTTCCCGGTAAGATGACGGTTTCGCCTGGCAAGCTGGGGCCGGATCGGTGTCACTCCAAGCCAACTGGTAGAAGTCGGTGGACGCCGGAAACCCTGATATTGGTCCAGCGGAACACTGGCCGTTGATCCTGTGGTCAATTCCAGACATCTGGGCGAAAGTTCGAAACTGGCCGTTTGACCAGTGTAAAATTAAAAACAACTTATGTTGCTTTGAGACGTCATACTTGGGGTCAATGATATATAACAGGAACAAACGCTGTCTGACTGTGGGACAATCACAGCTGAGTTGCAAGTGAGTGTTGATTGCGGAGGACCCGATCAGGTGATTGTGATTCGTTATCTCCGATAACGTGTTCGCAAACATCGACAATTGCACACGTCGTATAGCTATATCAACACTCTCGGAGGAACGGTACACAACCGAGCCAGGAACAGTGCGAGCCGTGTGTGTGTGTGTGTGTGTGTGTGTGTGTGTGCGTGTGCGTGTGCGTGTGCGTGTGCGTGTGCGTGTGCGTGTGCGTGTGCGTGTGCGTGTGCGTGTGCGTGTGCGTGTGCGTGTGCGTGTGCGTGTGCGTGTGCGTGTGCGTGTGCGTGTGCGTGTGCGTGTGCGTGTGCGTGTGCGTGTGCGTGTGTGTTGCGTGCGTGCATGCGTGCGTTCGTGTAAGGCTTGTCAGTATTCTAGATGTGTCATTCTCACCTGTCTTGTCGTCCCGCCTTGTGTATCCTCGCTTTACTAATTAAACGAACAAGTCCACCTGTAAACTGTAAGGTGGCCTTGTTCGTTTAATTATATTCTTACTCTTTATAATTTTTATATTACGTTTGTATTTGTTTCCTTTTGTCGCGTGTCTTGTCTTTTTTGTTCTTTCGTTTTCACGTGTTGTCTTCCTGTTAGCCACTCTGCGATGTACTTCTTCCTTCGCGCCTTCTAGCGTCTTCCATCAATCACATATCGATTTTCCATACTCTATAAAAAATATGTCGACATAATTGCTTTCCCTGCTACACGAGTGTTTTTTGCTTGATGAATCAGTGAACTAGGGCTAGGTTAATGTGTATTATTTGGTGAATGCTGCACTAAAATGCACGTAATCTTCTGATTGACACAACAGCATTTCAGCGAGTAACAACACATAGCCGGCTATATATTGAACAACGACACACAAGTGAATGTTCAGTGTGAAGTTAATAAAATGCAATTGAGACCGTGGTATTGAGCAGATTGACCAAAGTGTCGCACCTTGTCTTCAAGTCGTGTCCTGTTTGTGAAAGAGTTACGTGGCTGTATGGCAGTCTTCGTCACCAGCCACCCCACGAAGGGCGAAAGTTCCGTTAACGTATGGTTTCATTTGTTTTTCTTTATACTCGACTAATCGCAGCGCACGATGTGGACATTTATGTCACAGACTGCTGCTTATTCGCGATTACCAGAATGCGAAATGCATGAGTGAAGACACGATTGTATCTCATCTGTTTGGCCAAATGCATGATGGATAGTGTCGCCGTGATTAATCATTCTTTTTACATTTTGAAGTCATTTAAATGTGATACGTTTCTAAAGCATCGTGTACAAGTATGCCGACCATGAAGTGGCGGATTTGATGACTGGCCATTGATGTGCAGTGCAAATACCAGCAACTCGACTATTAATCCGCGTGGTTAGTCAGATAAGACAAGTGGACATTCAGAACAGTGATTGTCGATGACAGCTCTGACGCATTAGACAGTCACGTGACTGTTTTAATTTCTCCCTAAACAACCCACTCGTGTAAGTGTGTCGTGTGTGGTATTCGAAGAATCGAAAACGTAATATCAATATAACCACATTTGGTTTTAGATGTCCCAATTACATCATATAATTCAGGCAGTTATATGCCACAATTTCACGAAATCATCCTTTCATTGTATTGTGTGTAGGCGATGTCTCAATTGTGTGAGACTAATTGAGAATACAATTCTGAAATATGACAAACAAATACCATTCAAGCAGACCGTAGATGGACAGGTAGTCAAAGAACTGTAGATGGACAGGTAGTTAAAAAACTGTAGATGGAAAGGTAGTTAAAGAACTATAGATGTACAGGTGGTTAAAGAACTGTAGATGGACAGGTAGTTAAAGAAATGTAGATGGAAATGTAGTTAAAGAACTATAGATGGACAGGTGGTTAAAGAACTGTAGATGGACAGGTAGTTAAAGCACTGTAGATGTACAGGTAGTTAAAAGGACTGTAGATGGACAGGTAGTTAAAAGAACTGTAGATGGACGGGTAGCTAAAGAACTATAGATGGACGGGTAGTTAAAGAACTGTAGATGGACGGGTAGTTAAAAGAACTATATAAAGACGGGTAGTTAAAGAACTGTAGATGGACGGGTAGTTAAAGAACTGTAGATGGACAGGTAGTTAAAGAACTGTAGATGGACGGGTAGTTAAAGAACTGTAGATTGACAGGTAGTTAAAGAACTGTAGATGCACGGGTAGTTAAAGTACTGTAGATGGACAGGTAGTTAAAGAACCGTAGATGGACAGGTAGTTAAAGCACTGTAGATGTACAGGTAGTTAAAAGGACTGTAGATGCACAGGTAGTTAAAGAATTGCACATGTGCGGGTAGTTACAGAACTGTAGATGGACGGGTAGTTAAAGC
>JAODUO010000216.1:562500-565000 GCA_025642075.2 Ridgeia piscesae | reverse complement strand
CGAGGGGTGAAAGTGGAACACAAATTTCATCATTTACAATGTGCTTGATGAGCCTATAAATAATATTTACACAAGGTTGCAAACTGATAGAGCCCGGTAGCGGCGCAGCCCGGGCATGATGATTATTGACTAAAGTAAGATCAAGTTGCGCGGTGTGGTCAGCCAAGCAATTTATGTAGTCGATTTTCTAATGGGTGGTCGGAACTTCATATCGCGAGTTTATTGTCTAGCTCGTACTGTATAGCGGCTTTTAAGAGAGAGGAGTGGTGAGTGAGGCTGTATGCCTCGCAATTTTTCTGGGCTGAAAAAGGTGGGGGGCAATTCCTATGCTGTCCCCCACGCTGAAAATTTGGGGGACGCATCCCCCCGTTCCCCACCGATCGACGCCCGTGCGTGTTCCCATTGTGTTGGCGTGAAGGCAAAGACACCACGCAGAAGGGCGAATGGCTTTTACTGTCTCTTCCGAAATACACAGGCAACGTGAGGCGAACGAAATTGACTACTTTTCAAAACGGCGGCAGGTGGACCCGAGCCACTGTCCCCATCGCCCGATTAACAGACATTACGGCCGCTCTATCATCGTGGGCTTAGCTGTCATGATGTGGTAAAAATTGACGCTAGAAGTGGATGAATCAGGCATGAAGAGAACGCTGGAATGAGGACTTTTGGCCACTGGACCCATTATACTCGCAGTGATTATAAGCAGATCAAGAGTACAGCAATATCCCCAGTGAAAGGTTACAGTAATTTATAGTCTCACCTACATAGCGCAACTCAAATTAATTTCTTTAGAACACATTGAGCCTGTCTTCTCTGAATCCGGGTTTAACGTCAATTACGTTTGCGGGGTAGTGTAATTATTTTCCTTTGCCTTGTGGCTGACATTTTCGAAGTCGGACATCCGGATTTTCCTCGTTATTACTTGACAATGGACGTTTACGTGATTTTGTTTTGTGTGACTCCATCATCACTGACGTACCCGGAAACTAACGTCATAATCGTAATTAAGCATGCCGCCCACTGAAAGCGCCACTAGAAGACAGACAATGCAACGTCAGTTGTGTGCGGACGACGAAGAAGAATACCTTCTTAATATTAAATTATTATCAAACAATTCCCAGGAGGGATAATACAAGGATGACGGATGAGGCAATGCGCTCTGGGTAGTGCTTCTAGCCCGCTCCGAAATGATGTACTGCAACAGGTGAGAGGCCAGCAATCATTAAGTTGATTATTCTTGCCTGGAGTACATGCCTGGATATTCGGGTTCATTGAGTAGAGAAATGCTTTCTAGCTTTATGCGTTACCGTTTTGTTTCGACTTTTAGTTTATAGAACGTGGATTGTCTTGTATTTATTAAAAATATGAAACGCTCCGTTTTCAGGTCTTCGTCTCGTTGTCTTTCTTTTGAAGGCCAGATGTTTTCAGCATTCACGGTTTGCCGGGAATGGCCGTTCCAGTCGTTAAAGATGACTTACAGAAAGACATCCCAGTTCAGTAGGTCCACGACAGTTTTTCCAACTTCTAGTGTGGAATTTATTGTTTCTTCTGGCACAGGCACCATATAGAAGGGACCACTGCCTTTTAGTTTATCTTCCGAAAGACACTAATGACGTATGCGGAACGAAATTGCCAAAATTTCAACACAGCGGCCAACCAATGCAGCACCGACGCCATAATTCGATCCATGATTTCTCCGACCATCACTTCAATATTCTAACCGATCGACCACTAAGCTCTATATAACAAGCATATACTATTGTATAGAAATGTTGGTGCCCGGTTCTAGACACCCCCGAGACAAACCTGGTGTCAACATTGGGGGAAGGTTATGTGTTCGGGAATCTTAGCGTTATCTTAGCGTTTAGCTTCTACTTCTATTTAACCAACCAACGTCGACAATTTGGAGATCACTGTTGATGTCTGCCGGGGATGCTCATCGGAATAGAAATATAACAGATAGGTAGACGATAATAGTTTGCTGTTGAATAAAAGGAATTTGTCAGATGATGGGAGTAATTAAATATGGATGTGGAATGGGGCAAAGGGGTGTTAGTTTCGTTTACTGTAACTGAAATAGGCGGCAACCGTAACCTTGAAGCAGCCAAGACCGGGAACTGACACTTGTGCCTCTTGAAACGTCCTGGGAAAAATTACAGTTTCTTGTAGTCTGTTCTAGAAAATGGTATTTGGAATGTCTTGTTGTGGTGACGTCTAGATCTTCTATTTGGTGCTGTCAGGTTTAGGCGTGGGATGTTTAGGAGGTCATTTGAGATCTTAAAAATACCGCGAGGCAGGCAAACTTCCTTGTTGTTGTTAATGTTTAGTCTCGTAATCATATTGTTGGCATTGGATGTTTGTGAAATGCCCATGGCTGAAGCGTTTACGATAGAGTCACAATGAACAAGTCACTGTCTCCTGGTAGCGGCCGTGGGTCGTAGGGCTGTAGTTGGGTCCACTGACAACGTCGGTTGACATTCAAGCTCATTGTCATTACCTG
>JAODUO010000216.1:555000-557500 GCA_025642075.2 Ridgeia piscesae | reverse complement strand
GCTTGACGGATATTACGCCAATTCTCGTAATATTTCTACTGGTGCACGATAACAAGGAGGCAAACAATACATTTTATGATTGATAAGATCACATATAACTGGGCCTCTGTTGTTTAAATGGATATATGTGTCTATGAAATAAAGTATATTTTCAATGCTTCTTTAAGGAGTTAACTCTAACCGTTTTTTTTAAGTGTACGACCGACTACATTCGGCCGCATCAAACAGTTTTCTTAGCCATATTAGAGACAATTGACGACATAAATTTGAAACGCGATTTTTGAAAAGTGATCTTATATCAAAATTCCCGCAAAAAGGAACTTAACTTATTCGTCTCGTACGCACCTGGCATGGGAAAGCAGGACAGAAAGATATACCAAACATTCACTTAGAACGGACATCTCTTAGCGCCCCACTCAAACGGCCTGGCGACTCGCAATGAATCGCGATCCATGGGTTAAGACCTTTATTATAAATAATAGTAACACAAGCTGTGTTCAGTTCCAGTTTATAAGTCCGAATAAATCAAATCAAGTAAACTTAATTGAAGCAAGACAGTTCAGCTAAATATGCAAAACTGAATGTAAATCATTGTTAAGCAACGCAACTTGCGCAATATCACCTACGTCGGTGTATCGAGTAATCCAACAAGTGAATGATAACGTAGCCGGTGCTACAATAAAACTATTACACACAGTAACATGTCAATCACACAGTCTTACGTCTGCTTTGCTCCACTTTACTCAGTCAGTTTCTGTTCGATTACGCAGCGTCGAGTCACATCGCACGGTTTGCTCACCTTTTAGTAAGGCCGGTGTTCAGTTCAGTACGCGCGGCTAGACGGCGTGTCTAGTTCCGCATCCGCCAACGTCTTCAGCCAGTCGGTCTCAAACGTTCGTTTTTTGCCGAGAACAAACTCGTCGTACGCCATGGGACTGCCTCCGCCTTCTGCATCCTGTCGCTTGCCTGGCCTGTGGTCCGGAAAACGGGGCTCCATCTGCGGCGCGTGAACATCGTTCTGGCCGGCGGCGCTTGCCATCGGGACGCCTTGCTTCTTGCCCAGGACGAACTCGTCGAAGTTCGGAGTGGCCTTCTCGTTGCGCGAGAAACTCATGTAGTAGTTGCGAGCGGGCGGCGCGCGCTTCAACACGAAGTCGGGGAACAGACGCATGCGCGGTCGAAACTTCGCCGTCGACTTCCGCTGCTTACGGAAGCCGTTAAACAGCTTGTGAAGACGCCGATCTTTGTTCATGAGGACGTGGTCGATGTAGCCAGTCCCGCCGAGGACAAAGTCGGCGAAGCTGTCCCGCTTCTTGTCTGTCGTGCTTCGTTTCCGTCGATGTATCGTGCCGGCGGAGGTCGTTTTCGTCGCCGCTGCGCTGGCAGCGGTAGGTGAGCGCTTGCCGAGGACAAAATCACCGTACCCGTCACGTTTCCCCACGACGAAATCGGCATACGAAGGGTCTTCCCTCTTACCGGTTATGAAGTCCTCGTATGACGGGTCGCGTTTTTTCACATTCATCAGCTGTTTCTGAGCATTACTGACTTTCTTGTCGTTTGTGGAATCCTGAATAGAAGAGTGGCTTATTTTGCCCGTGGTTTGATTTCTCTTACCAATCACAAAGTCTGCATACGAGGGTTGTCCTTTTTTCCCTGTGACAAATTCTTCATAGGTAGGATAACGTCTCTTGCCTGTTATAAAGTTCTCAAAGGAAGGATTGTCTCTTTTTCCAGTTATAAAATCTTCATAAGCTTCATGTCCCCTCTTTCCGGTGACAAATTCCTCGTATGAAGGATGAACCCTCTTGCCGGTGACAAATTCTTCATAGGAAGGGTGACCTCTTTTACCGGTGACAAATTCTTCGTAGAAGGGTGACCTCTTTTCCCGGTGACAAATTCTTCGTAAGAAGGGTGACCTCTTTTCCCGGTGACAAATTCTTCGTACGAAGGGTGACCTCTTTTCCCGGTGACAAATTCTTCGTACGAAGGATGGTCTCTCTTATCTGCCACAGAGTTCTCAAACGTAGGATGACCTCTCTTTCCGGTGATAAACTCCTCATAGGCAGGGTGACCTCTCTTTCCGGTGATAAACTCCTCATAGGCAGGGTGACCTCTCTTTCCGGTGATAAACTCCTCATAGGCAGGGTGACCTCTCTTTCCGGTGATAAACTCCTCATAGGCAGGGTGACCTCTCTTTCCGGTGATAAACTCCTCATAGGCAGGGTGACCTCTCTTTCCGGTGATAAACTCCTCATAGGCAGGGTGACCTCTCTTTCCGGTGATAAACTCCTCATAGGCCGGGTGACCTCTCTTTCCGGTGATAAACTCCTCATAGGCAGGGTGACCTCTCTTTCCGGTGATAAACTCCTCATAGGCAGGGTAACCTCTCTTTCCGAACACAAACTCCTCATACGACGGGTCGCGTCTTTTTGCGACGACACCATTTTTCCTGTCTCCGTTCTTTGGCATCGCTTTGTTTTCGGTTCGCTCCCGGCGATAG